>OX411306.1:130979665-131377307 GCA_948150685.1 Rhaphigaster nebulosa
AAAGAAATGTTTGATGGAGGAAGAGAAATATTTGGTTTAAAAAGTATTTAGAGCATTATCCAAACATCGAAAGTTAGCTCGCTCTGCTCGATTTGCATGATTTAATGGCTGGCTGGTAAACCTTTGGAATCGCTACTAACGACCTTGATGAGGTCTAGATTCTTAGACCAGACTATATTTTCACCCACGGCGCATGCCCAATTAGATACTCAAACCGATGGATCCTTTTCACTTGGAATAGTCATGTAGGGTTAGGTCAGACTTCCCGCCTTTTACCGAATAGATCTCTTGTCCCAACCGCCTTCTTTCTATACCATGGCCAATCTCTTCAACGTTCTATTAACTTCGAATCTGGGAAGTTTAGTCCAACTGGTGAAAAACATTTACCAATTATGTTTAAAATTAAGGATCAATAGATTTTCGTCCATGAAGTTTTAGAAAATTGCATTCATTTTCTAATGAAAAGGCAGCGTTAAGGTTCAACGAATCCGGCATGCGCTACTTGTTGTCAGCAATCGTTTATCATTACTCCACCTCTGGCTTACCATTCCTCCGCTCCCTGGCATATGATGGTTCGCAGTTCCTGACTTGGTCCTTGGATCGAAATTGTTAATAGCATAACCCGAATGAGTTGATCATGGATCAAATTAACCTTTTTCCTCTGTAGAGAGTCTTCTTAGCATTGAACCCCTTCGTAAAAAGGCGGGAAGTCTGACCTAACCCTACACTAGCGTTCCAACTGAGAAGGATCCGTCGGTTTAAGGATTTAATTGCGCATGCGCAGTGGTTGAAAGTATAGTCTGGTCTGAAAATCTAGACCTCTTAACGGTCGTTAGTAGCAATTCCAAAGGTTTACCATAAGATCATTAAAGTGAGTAAACTATTATTAGTTTTTAAATGAAGGTAAAAATGTATGTAAATACATTTTTTACATACTAGCATTTTACAAGATTAAATAATACTCAATATTAAGTTTGGAATAAATTGAATAGTTTAAGTCTGAAAGAAATAAGTAACTGATTTATTAAAATACGATTTCTGAACAATATAACTTGTATTTATCAAGTAATTATTATTCCTGTCCATATTACAGAAATATACAGAATGGATTCTTAGTGACGTCAATAAACACCTTGAAATGATAATCCCTTATTATTTGTTTGGATTTTACATAAAATATTCACTTTTAAATTCGCTTGATTATATGAATAATAATGAAGATAAAAATTGAATTTTAATAGATTTATCAATTGTGCAATATTAAAACAATATTATTAACAGTATAGCAAAAATATATACTGGAATCCTGTTGGAGCGTCCTATGAAATGGACTACAGGTAATTATATACCACATGGAAATCAAGCAGGATTCAGACCCGATTACTCCGCATCTGACAACTTATTTACACTGCATGTGATGATAAATTTAAAATTCAATTTAAAAGAAGAAATATACCTATTTTTTATTGATTTTAAATCTGAATTTGGCCGAGTTGATAGGAGAGCACTGTTCTACAAGTTAAGTGCCTTGAATATACCTACAAAATTGCTGAACATACTAAAAAATCTGTATGACTTAACGAACTTCAGAGTGTGGACAAACGATGGCATATCTGAAAGCATCGATTCTTATATTGGATTAATACAGGGATGTTTACTGAGTCTGCTACTTTTTTCGTTGTTTATTAAAGACCTAGTGGAATGGATAGAGAGTGGAATTCTTATCGCAGGCCTAGGCTGAATATGTTTATATATGCTGACGACGTTTTTCTTATTGCAGATAACGCCCTCATTTTGGAATAAATGATTTCTAAACTAGAAGTTTATTGTAGAACATGGTTAGCTTAGAACTAAATCTTGATAAATAAAAAATAATGATCTGCGGCAGAAAAAAAAAAACAAAGTCAAGCAAGAAAAGGTGGTACTGTGAGGAGAAACCAATCGAGATAGTAAACTGTTACAAATATCTGGGTATCAATCTAACTCATAACTTACGTTTAAAAACACATTTTAAACTTAAACTCTCAGCTTGCAAAAATATTTTGAATATGGTTTGGTCTAGATTAATGTCAAACGAGCTAGTCCCATTGAAGCAAAAAATCAATGTTTTTAACTCCACAGTAATAGAAGTATTGTGCTGCGACGCGCAGGTATGGGGATACGAAAACTCAGATTCAGTGGAGAAAGTGCAAAGATATTTTGTAAAAAAGAATAATTGGGGTGCCCGTTACTACACCAAACTACATCCTCTATCTGGAGACAAAGTTAAATCCTCTACCTAGTTACACCATATCCATACACATAAAATATCTTATATAGGTATTAAATCTGGAAAATAATCGGTTATCGAAAATAATAGCCCTTAAAATGATCGGCAAAAATTTAAGTTGGGTGAGTGCTTTGAGTAGACTAAGTAAGAGTGCTGGTATAGAATTTTCAACCGAGGGGTCACTAGGCCAGTTAATAACACATAAAACTACCTTCATATCCAGATTAAATGAACAAGCAAGGGATGGATTTATCGAGCGAGCTACGAGTGCTGAAAATCATATAATGTATAGTCAATTAAATTATAATATGATGTCACCTATTTTGAGTCAGGAAAAGACATACATTACATTAGACTTATTTTCAAGTCCAGGGGAGAATTGTTTATTCTAAACTATCAATCTTGGACAAATTGAAGAAATAATTGGTCATTGTGCTATTTAAATGTTACCGAGGATACGATGCATTTCATCTAGATCTGCCCGGTGCTTACTCAGTTTAGGATTATTTTCTTAGGAAAAAAGATACTCAATCCAAATGAAACGTTACAATTACTGAACGGTCTGGATTATGAAAAATTATATTTATATCTTAAACAAGAAAATGCATACCGAAATGAACTAGTTAAAGAATTTAATTACTAATTAATTATTTATATAGAAAAATCTTGAGTTGTTTATAAAAAAAACCTAAAATGTGCTGTATTATTATTATTATTATTTTTTGTATTCACTGATCAATGTATTAATAAAGAAACCTCGACAGACGAACTCTGTTCATTAGCTAATAAGTTGTACATAAAAAGTATATCTGTAAATACTTATAAATAAACGTATTATCTATTTATCTATCTATCTACAGTGTTATATTTTTTTTTAATCTGCTTATATATATATATATATATATATATATATATATATATATATATATATATATATATATATATATATATATATATATATATATATATTGAGGCATTCTGTCGTAAAGCATGGCATCTAACATTTTCTGCGGATTTAAGTTTTGTTAACACAGGATTCCTTACACCTGATTTCATAAGTTGTTGAAAAAATCTGTAAGATTTTTTTTTTAAATAATCAGCCATTAAAAGAAATTATGTCTTTCTTCTCACCTAATGTCTGCTCAAGGAGAAAACAGTGTTCTCCCTCTACATAACTTCAGGCGGCTGGGTACCTTGCCAAATATACCGTCTTGATTTATTATTTTTAAACATCTTGATATGTTTAATATTATTTAAATCGCGTGCACCGATTCGTAAGTTGATTATTATTTAAATGAAAGAAGATTCTCCGCATGCGCATTAAAAGGTTCTATCTTAAGAAGTTGACCTTTGCAATATCATACATAGGTGTATAGCCTTTTGGGCATATACCTATATATATATATATATATATATATATATATATATATATATATATATATATATATATATATATATATGATTTTAAACTATATCCTCAATGGCTGCTGCTTAAACGGAACACATCTACACATATATTTATAATTTAAACATAATTTCTTCCTGATATTTAA
Source organism: Rhaphigaster nebulosa (assembly GCA_948150685.1). Classification (NCBI taxonomy): domain Eukaryota; kingdom Metazoa; phylum Arthropoda; class Insecta; order Hemiptera; family Pentatomidae; genus Rhaphigaster; species Rhaphigaster nebulosa. The sequence goes on from OX411306.1 coordinate 130,983,488, forward strand.
AAATAATATAGGTTTTATATGTGTGTGTGTGTGTGTGTGTGTGTTTATATATTAGTATGTGTGTATATATGTATTTATACATGTCTAGCAATAAAGTAATTTAAATTTCTAGCAGTTGTTAAATTATTATTACGTGACTATCATTTATATTAACAAGAACGTAATTAATAATCGAATGTCAATGAATATATGTAATTCAGCTTTGTAATTATGCCATGTCCAGGAACTGTTATTAAATTAAATGACACATGTTAATCTATAACATCAATTAAAGCTATTATTTCGATTATATTTTGACTAGCTAATTTATGCTTAATCATAGTTGTAGTGAAAATTATTACTTATTCACTACTATTTGTGAATATTAAATTAGCTAAAATTTATTATGTACTGTAATAAATATCGACAAAGAATAAGAGTGCATTTTGAATTATTAAAATACAAACTAAATTGTGTGAGAAAACAGAATTTTATAATATAAATGAATTTTAAGGGAATCGGTGAAGATGTATTAGTGAAATACATTGGTGAAAAGATAGATATATTAACAAATAAATGCATATTTAACCTACTTAAAGATTCCACGAGAGAACGTGGGAGAGTCCAACAAAATTGCACTTTATGTTTTCTTCTGTCTATGTGCATTCTTCAAACGCTTCTAACAAACCGACCATCCAAATTTCTGGCTGTTTCTTTTTATGGTATGAACATATTGATGTGTGTAACTTCATTTCGGAAAAAAAATGTTAACATCCTCTAGTACTCCCCGGACTCTTCATTTTCATTTCATTTCATGCAAAGATCATTTAAGATTCTTCCCTGTCAATATTTATAAATATTTGAATAAAAAATCGTAAAATAGACCTTATCATTATCAAACATAAATTAATATATTACTAATAAATTAGGTCCTCTGCGGTTGCTTACCTCGTAGAGAAAAGACACATCGTATTCTTTAAATTTCCTAGTCTGGAGTAGTATTCTTCTGGGTTTGTATTTTTCTAAAAGATTTAAGATATCGTATTCATTATGTGAGGCCATACTTAGGGCATGTTTGATTGAAAAGACTGAAAATTCATGTATGTGAATTGCTATACAGGATAATAGGTACGTAGAGAACTATTAATAATAATTAATCAAAAATAACATTCCTTCTCACCTAGCCAGGGCCTGCAGTTAAACCTCAGTAGTATACAATAAACATTATTTTTATAATTAATCTCTTCAAAATATCCATTAATTTTATTTCAGTGTTAGGAGTGTCCTATTTTATTTCGCAATGTGTATTCCTAGTACTCCTATGTCATCTGTGAGGTCTGTTTAAAATATTTTTCAATTAAACCGTCAAATTAATTCTATTTAGTTTTTCAGTTCTCTTCATAAATCTAATATTCAAGTTCATTAGAATAAATGGATGGATGAATATATTTATTAGTACCGAGAATTTCCCCCATACAAGAAACGCGGGGATAGGTCTTGCTAGAGTAAACTTCTACAACGGCGTAATAAAACATAAAACTGACACTAGTCTATAAAGAGATATAAAAGAAAAAGTATTATCAAAAATAAATGAATTAAAAATGACTTTAAAATGCTAATTTGAAAATTGTACAACTTACATTAAAAAATAAACTACAAATAGTTTTTATATGAAAATTATTTCATACTAGAAATTCAATGGTTCTCCTCGGTTTCTTTAATAATTTAAAATACAATTAGTTTTCTTTGATTTAATCCCGATAACTGAGCGGAGAACCCGAGTCTCCGCAATTTTAAAATATTTATCAGAAATCGTATTTACTTGATTTCTGGTGGAGAAATTCACCAAATTCCATACCTTACTCAGGACAAACCACTTCCAAGAGGTGCTAATAATTTGGTTCAAACAAATTTCCTTTTTGGCTCTGGGTTATTAATTTACATTCCATATCACTAGTGAGAATTCCGGTCATTGCATCCAATTACAAATAAATAAAGAAGAAAAAAATAGAAATATTCGGGAGGAAATTGTCGTTTCAGAATAAGCAACGATTAAAAAATTTATAAATAAAATGTAACTTAAAAGCATTATGGAGTTTTCAGTAGCCTGAGATGATGGACGCCATGAGAGGTGGGACTCCAGTTATCCAGTAAGGTACAGTTAAGGTCATTCTGGTCCGTTCTGAATGAAGATTACATCTGTATACTTGGCAAAAGACAGAAAGAGTAACCACCCCGGTTTTTGTTTTAAGGGACACATCTTTTTTCTTTTCTCATCTTCCTCCTCCACTACCTGCCGGGGGTGAAGTGTTGAAGGAGAGAGATAAGACGGAAAGATTAATAAGAAGCACCGGCTGGAAGATGCCTATCCCAATGGTTCTTCCCCGTTCATTGAGTGTTTTTTTCCCTGCCATGAGGCTGAATGGGTCACAGATACCCAGGTAGAGATATTACTAGTTGAATGACATTCTTTCACCATCAAGATCTCTCGGGTTATTTATTGCGCACATTTTCGGCCTAATAGACCTGCGTCCTTCCATTCATATGTTACTCCTACTGCTACTGACTTTCGTCTTCCATTATCGCCCCATCTTTCCCGTTCGAGGACACTTTGTCCATTAGTTTACAAATTTCTCGTGATAGACGTACATCATTTATAACTGCTTCCCGTGTTCTTCTGAGCCATACACCGTTGTCGTGTTGGACGGAAATTACTTCTGTAACGAGTGAGCTAAAAAAAAGGAGATAATTAGAGGTTTCCGGGGAAAATATTTCCTCGTAATTGCCGGCGTTCCGTTCTAGGATGCACAATGGGCTTTGCACATAAATATGCAAATTAGTAATTATTGGCTGGGTATCAAGTTTGTAAGCAAGCTACCTGTATTGGAAGTAAGGCTCTGAATATTAATCTATTAGAACCGGGCCTTAGAACCATAAAGCTGCTAATCCAATGCATAAATTACCGAGAGACCGTTAATATTATTAATTTGATAGCATAAATTACATACGATTCTCGTATTAGAATCCAATTACATGCATGTAAGATGGGAACGCATTCCACAACTTTGATCAAACTAATTTTCAAATAAATTAATTATATTTCTTCATTAATTAACCAGGAAATTGTCTAAAAAGCTAAATTATCGCCTCGATATTAAAATGTCACTACTTCCGATTGTTTTTTATTAGATAACTTCGTATCGTTTAATGTATATTGACAGCCTATTTAGAGATTTCACTTTGCTATGAGTCGTAATAATACAGCTTATAAACTACAAAAACATAGCTAATGTATCATATGATTTACCTTAGTACACCCTTATTATTGTCAAATATTACAATCTGTTACAATTATGGACGTTAAGTAATAATAATGCTAACATAATTTCATTCATATCATATTTACAGTCAATTATAATTAATCAAATACCTATTACCGAAATTAATAAAAAATAAAATAAAAAAATATGGTTTAATATACTCATCGTACAATATTTTGCCAATGCTCAGTAAGGATGGGGAACTCTGATCTAAACCTGTCCCCACTTGTGAATCTAACAATTCTCTCTCAACCGCGTTATTGCAATTTAAAACCAGTGGAGGCTGAGTGAGGGCGTTAAGCAATTTATTTAAGATGCTAAATTAAACTCTTTATATTACACCTTATTCTTTCTCTCTATTACCTCAACTGTACTTAATACAAGCTAGTTTGTTTGAATAGTTTTAATTCTAATTTGAAAATCTTACCAAATATGCATAACTCAGGGATATTTTATTTAACTGAATCTATTATTCGACGGATCCGCAGTTCACTGAATTATTAATCACATGGACAAGTTAGAAAATCAAGATTAATTGATCTCCTTCAACTGAATCGGTAACGACAGACCGTCCATAGAAAGTGTAAATCGGATCAGAGACAAAAATTAGCCGGGCGGAATGAGAGGGAGAAAGCCACCGAAAGGGAAGAAGTATAAAGAAGCAAGGATAAATGCCTGGCATAGCGGGGATGTTGTTTTAGGTTCAAAGGGTACCGCCGTGCTTTCGGTCTTCTCTGCAAATCTCGTTGGGCCTGTTCCCTCGATGGTAGCCAGCCTTAGTATTTGTTACTGGCGGCCTCTCTCTTCGAGGTGTCCTCTTGTATTTTTACTACCGACCCCATCGCGTATCTGGAGTAAATGACCGTAGTTCAAGCTAAGTGAGCGACGTTGAACAAAGTTATCTATCATAGGACGACCTTAAATAAAATTTTAATGTAAAGAAGTTATTATCTAGACAATTATTGTTTTTACAGAATAATAAATCTCAAATAAATAAATAATAGAATGTACTAACGAAAGCACCTGCTAGAGAACTTTAAGAGGTCTAACAAAAGATTTTACGATTTTTTCCTACTTCGAAAATTTTTTCATACGAGAAAAAAATAAATTGATTGATTTTTTTCTCCCACTTTCGTTCTTGATTTTATTTTTCCTAATTTCTAATATGTAATTATCCCTATTATATTTCGAGTGCATTTTATTCAGAATCATTTATGTATTCCAGAATCATTCATGCTCACATGTGGTTCTAATAAAATTATAATTCTCGTGACGGGTTCACTGTTGATTGTAAAAACATATGAATATAACTTTGCTTCCACTACCCTTGATGGATCTTAGGTTAGGTAGTTGGTAAGGAAGCGCCGTTTCTTGGTCTACAGTTATATAAAGAGGTGATAGGGTTTGAATTCATGCTCAAAAACCAGGTTTATCCCTCGACCCAAGTATGAAAATATAAGAATAACACAATTCTAGTGCTATAGTTTATAAAACTCTAGAAAACATGATTAATACTTAAGATAGGGGGCATTTCCCTTCAACAGTTATATGTGGAAGCCAGATGGAGCAGTGTTTTTTGGATATTAGCTGATTTTCGAGAATAGTTATTTAGTAGACATGTTTCATTGTTTTTAGTGTAATAAATAAGATAGAAGTGAGTGAAGTGAAGCATTTCCTTTTTTCAAGAAGAGACACCCATCTTTTCTTGCCACTAAGAAAACCTCAAACGCTTTCTTTAGCACGGATTAATATGTAAAAAAGTTCTTTGGTATACTTGATTAATCAATGTTATATAAGCGTTACTTAATTTAATCTCATCTCAGATGTTGGCGATATAAGGAACAAAATTGATCTCAATATCGTCCACCAGATAGCAAATATCCATCAGATTGCAAATATTTGGCAGTAACAACAAAACTGTTTTTTGTTTGTTAATGTAATTCTCACATATCATTTTAGATAACAGATTAAAATCAGTTTTAAACCAAAATCACATGCATTAGTTTTCTAATAAAAAATATCTGATGTGGACAACACATGAATTCAATTTTAACCAAAATCTAGTAAATACATTCATATCGATACAAAAGTCCTATTTACCAAATTTGAGATGTTTTACATTATGTTTTAATATAATTTTTAATGAAAGTCTAATTTGACCTTCAAGTAAAGTTCCACTTCTGATCTGCCAATGCTAACCAAAATTTATTATATTATTTATATTAATATGTAAGTCTCATATACTTAATTTGAGAAGTTTGGCATTATATTTTAATATAATTTTTGATGAAAATCATTGGTGACCTTGAAGTAAAGTACCACTTGCGGTAATCATGTAGTGACCAAAAAAGGTACTAGATTTTTATTTTTTTTTTTTTTTATAGACAACTAGATTTTTCAGCAATCCTAAATACAAAATTTTAACTTTCTACGGCAAACCGATTTTGAGTTATGGGAGATACCTCCCCCCCCTCTCTCCCCTCCGTACGAACGTACGTACAGACGTTACGACGAAACTAGTCAAAATGGATTCAGTGATGGTCAAAATGGATATTTCCTTTGAAATCTGAAAACCGAAAATTTTCGCGATTACAATACTTCCTTTACTTCGTGATAGAAATTAAAAATTGCTATATTGTAGAATATTTGTGCCCTCTACCTTATGATAATAATAATAAAGTTGGGACTAGTTCTTTGTCAATTTAATTTTTAATTATACATAATGTCCATAATTATCAAATGCTAATCATATTAATTATCATAATGCTAATCTATCTTGCATATGGTGATCGCTCATCCAACTTCTTTTTAATTCTTCATGTTTTCATGAATATTTTATGTAACAACTGCTTATATAGATTTATGGGTAGCTATGAGCTAACTGTCTAAAATGAAATAATTTGTATGTTGTTGAATTATCAGCATTTGTAAGTCAGTATTGATACTAAACTTCGAAGGTCATCATGTAATATCTATCGTTGGTGAATGCAAAAGTGGTGTATCTGAAAATGTATGGAATTGAGAGCATCGGGCTTGAATTATGGTAGTAGATGTAAGGTCACTAATTTCTAAATTGAATTGGTCGTACTTTGTATTTTGAATTAGTGAAGTCACATGTTCAGTAACCTATTTTCGGCATTGCGAAATCGGAAACCAAAAATTAAAATGCAACCCCAGAATAAATACAATTGCAGATAAGCCACTATGGTATTACACCGGAGATATGTCGCAAATATCTTTAAAAAAACAGTCTAATTCAGCGCGCTAAGGATTTCTCTATTAAATCATGGCTGTTTTAAGTTGATTATAATTTTGCTTCTGAGTAACTATTTCCTAGCGTGCCGGTTAGTTACTCTTGGATTGGTTTACAACCACAATTACCATGCAACCGTTAATAGTCTTACTGCATTCTATTCATTGGCGATATTTTCTGGACGTTCGTGAGAGCATTGAATATTTTTCCTGTTAGAATGGAAGTGGTGAATGGCTAGGACTGATAAAATAGCAACTGCTCTTTTTTTCTGCCCTCCGACGCATACCTTGTGGACGTGCAATTATGTACTGTAAAGCAGTAAAGAGGAGTATTTTACTGAGTTTCTTTGTTGTGTTCAGTAACTATTTATGAATAATTATAATTGTTGGCTTGATAAATGGCTAATATTGTGATACCATTTATTTTAAAATTAGAATTTATCTGAAATAGAAGGAATTGTAGAATTCGATTGTTGGATTGGAGTTCCACTTATGAAAAATAATGCTCGTTTAAAATTAAATTTTGAGTAAAAAAAAAAAAAAAGGATTCCACAGTACATAATTTGTGCTGTTGTACAGCGCTCATATCCGCTATATTTTGGCAACACACACACATATATATATATGTGTGTGTGTGTGTGTGAGTACCTGTATTTGTCCTCTCCTAATAAAACCAAATTGTTCATAATCAGATAATTAAATGGTAGTGTTCTTTGAAGATCGCGTATTAGACTTCAAGAATGATAACTATTGCAAAACAGCACCCTCTCTTTGCAGGGCCGGAACAAGGATTTTTACCAGGGGGGTAAGGTTAATTTTGTGTGAATATCATTAACTCTTAATTTTGACGCATTGTTTGACTGAATTAAGTTCAATAAAATCAAAAAGCAGAAAAAATATTCTTTCTTAACGTAAAAGTAAAATTTCGCTCGAATTTTTCCGCCCTATAAATTCTACCGTCCGGAGCAAGTGTCCCCTTGGCCTCCCCCCTACTTTGATTACGTTTACTTTGGTCTCACAGAGATCCCTCATCTACTTCTTTTCTTTCCTGATGTCTTTCTCCTCCTGGTGTTTCTAATAAGAACACTTATTGGAGTAATAGCTATTTCTTACTTATACGCATAGGGCAAGAAAGCTGTACATTCGAAGGAAGGTATAAGTCATTATGTTGAGTTTTATTACTGATATAGTTATTGTATTATTTGTACCCTAGACCTAATATATGTTACGCTTTTCATGTATGCTTCAAAAATGCATGTTTAACTAAAGGAAACATGTCCAGTGTTTGAGGTTAGGAAGAATGAATACAAATTTGTCGATCCGGATTCGAACCGGCCTCGCTCATGATTCCAGAATGTTGAGATACAGTCCATAGACCCTGTTACAATTAAGTATTTTTTTTTCCTCTTTTTCATATTGATCTTTATAATTTGTTCGAATTCTAAACGAGGACGAATGAGAGATGGCTCGATATATTTCGTAACAGTTGTGAAAGAACCGCTACTGCAATCCATTGATTTGTCTTCCAATTCTTTATTGAGAATTTGGTCTTCCGATACATTTAAAGCGAACCGATTAGTAAAAATAATTATCAGAACATTTTAAAAAGTGGACGGGTTAACAAGATGGAGTAAGTAAATGAGATACCATTTTTTTTCCTTCTTCATAGTGGACTGATTAAGAAACCGGAATCCTGGTTAGAGTTTCTAAAGCCGAAATGTATCGGAGGAGTGATTGACCAGAGCCGGCTGCGAAACTTCATTTACATCTCGGCACGACCCGGGTCCCATTCCAATCAACACTGTCACAGAGTCTTCAGCCTCTGATTATCACAGAACCCGACAAACTCTTACCTCTTAGGGGAGTCTTTTTTTTTTTTTTCTTTCTTCTACCAATTCTGTCGAATTCATTACGTTATTTATGTGGACTCTTAGCTGGCCTCGAGAGTTTAGTGACAGATATAAAACGGAGCCTCGGATATGCGATCTGTAGCAGTCCTTTAAGGAAAGTTGATTGTTCTAATTAGATCAGATCCCAACAAATCTTTACATACATCTAGTTATACATGAATGTATATTTATTTTTTATAACTTATGGATGTCAAGCATTAATTATAATTGCCAGGTTTTTTAAAAGTAATTTTAGATTAGGAAAGCAAATTGGACCGTCCCATCCCACTGGTTTTCATCATAGGCATTTCGCTAAGAGGTGCTTCAGATCGCGCAACTGTGAAAACTTCAGAATGAATATTACCAGGGGCACTCGCAATCCTCTCATTAAGTATGCTATATTATAGTAAGTACTTAAGTATTTGTGCTATTCGTCGAGTTTCATCAACAGAAAATGGTAGAATATAAGTCAAATAGCAGACTCTGTATAGCAGACATGATTGTATGTGTTATTGGCAATGTCAATCTACTAAATGGCTACCATATTGTTTTGCCAGCTCACTGGTTTTAGGTATTTGTTTATTAACTTCAGTAAAATTAAAAACATGTTATTTCGTGTTTCTTCAATACATATGCAGATGCAAGAGAATCAAGGGTAAAAAAAAGAGGAAAAGGAAGATACACTTGTTTTTTTTAAAAAAAAGTATTAGAAAAATAGAAACAAATTAGAATAAAATAAACAGCGCTGCAGTTTCTATTTAGCAAGACACGATAGTACTTACACTGGCCTCCTCATAATCCTGCATTGAGTATGTTTATCATATAGCATGCTTAAGAAGATTGTGAGTACACCTATTGTGTGAGGTGTTTGTACTTTTGATCGGAAAACGATTAAATAAACATATAATTATTCAACGAATTTCAATTGCTTTTATTTAATTTTTTGACAGCTTATCTGTAAAAGATATCATAGGATTCATAAATAAGCAGACCGAGCCAATATCCGCCTGGTAACTACGGACAGATTAAGAAAATAAAAAGATATTCCTACGAAGCAAAGAAACAATATCGTTTTCTTATTATTAGAAAGTTATACATAGTTACCTAGCCATTGATAAAATATAACCACTCATAGATACTTGTCAAATAGTTTGTATTGGCAACAAACAATTATCTCAGATATACCAATGGCAATAATTTGCATGTACTTCCTAGACATATATATATATTTACTTTGACAGACAGGTAAAACTATTTAAACTCAATCGAATATTTAAACAGATATGCGTTACACAGCTATTCTAGAAAGACGTTCATATAAAAATAACAATTTTTTCAGTCCGGCAAAAAAGTCTGGCTGTAAGTACTTAAACTTTATGTGAAATTTGGTTCACCCAACAAATGCAGTACATAACGTAAGAAAATAGCAATAGACGGATATAGAAAATGGATACGGTTGACATACCGAACAATAATATAATAAGACGAACGTAGTCGGTAATATGAACTGCCGAATTCTTTACAAATTACCAGGGTTTTTTGTCATTCAAATCTATTAACGTAAAGCACGCTCTTCTAGCAAAAGTCTTCCTAAGTTCATTGATTATCATCTCTGAAGCGGAAAGTACAATTGCCATAAAAATTAACAACAGTCTATTGGATATACGAAGTTATTGGGTTGATGAGATATTATTTTATATTGAGATATTTAATTTAGCGTGAGCACCCTCGCATTGTTATATATAAAAAGCAGAACCACCATGATATACCTTTTCCCGCCACTTATTGGAGATTATGATTATGAAAGATGATTGTCATTGCAAAAAAAACAAAACTTTACTGGATTAAACGCTAATAAAATGGAACGAAACGCACAGAAAGCTTCAAGATATTCAAGATATTGTAGATCAGAAGAAGTAATCCTGACCAGACTAAGAATCGGGCATACAGCATTCACCCAGTGATACGTGAAGACAGGACTAAGAACACCACTGTGTGAAACATGCAACACATTTCTGAAACACTCTGTAACAACAATCACACTGTACTCCGGCAAAAAAACGAAACACATTCTACCTTCCACTACAGCTGAAGTACATGAAGATAAAATCAATAATATGATTCATTTTATGAAAGCATTAGAATGCTTCATGTCATTTAATACTAGTAGTAGTTATTAAATAAGCAGCTAATTCAGCTTGGGTAGAAGTCAATTGTTTTAAAAATGCGGGGTTTGGCATTGTCAGGGACAAGGTCGCGTGCTTGATGTGAGTGTTTTTGAACAGTAAGATGTTAGTCAGAACTCAATGTTTCTTTGGGAAGGGAACATTTTCTTAACTCCAGGATCAGAAAATAAAAAATCAAATCAACTGATTTTTAGTAATTTTTAATTTGAACCATATTTAAACTAACTATAACAATGCGCATAATAGGCCTTAATAGGCCGCGGTGCATTTATGCTGGTAAAAAAAAACAAAAAAACTATAACAATATTTTATACAAGCAATCGATAGATCTTGATAAGAAATGATGATTAAATCTTGAACAAGCGTCGTGTCAAAAGTTATGCAACGCAGATATTGTAAAATTTGGCAGCGCGCCGATCTCCTCCGCGCGGTATTCGTTGCGGTCCCAACTTCACAAATCTTTGATCCTTTAACTAGCGAATGGTGCATTAGAATTTTCGATGTAAGTGATACTGGGTTTTTGGATAACCCACACTACGATAGCAAATTCATGGAAGTATTCACGTCAAATAAAACAAATATAATAAAAGAAAATAGCATTGATTGGCACGGTATTTAGAAAGAAACGCGCGGATAAATATATTATAACAAAAATAAATTGATAGGTATTAATTTCAGCTGAAACCTGGCAACAATTCCTCTAGTGGTCTTGGGTATTAATCATAAGCTCATATTCTCACTCATACCGGAGAAAGGGGACTGGATAAACAGTTCGGAAAATTCCTCTTTTATCGTCGGGGCATGTTCGGAGGCGATCCAACTGGAAAGGAGTGTTTATAAATAATTACAGGAGGTGTGGTATGTGTGGCTGTGATGTCTAAGTTAAAGAGGGGTGGGTGGTTTTTGTGGAGCTGGGACACAAAGCCCCAAGGAGGACCACAAAGGATCCCCATACACAAAGTGATTTATCCCGGCGAGGGCACAAGTGTGTCAACACCAGCGGCTTCTGCCCGGTCTTATTCCAAGATTTTCTTTTTACTGCTCTGGATCTGAAACATTTGTCATGTCATGGTGTCTATAGCGCGCACATGGGGGTGTTCCCTTATCTATCATCAGGGATAATGAATGGGCTCCAGTGGAGTGATGATTCGTTTTTGAATTAAAAAAATATTAATGAGGACATGTCTTGAAAAGTATATATCATTTCACATAATTAAAAAAAGGCTAATATATACACTTTTTTATTCTTGTGAAGATACAAATTTTATATTTTTATTTAATGTGCCCTACTACATCTAAACATTCTATTACAAAATGTGTTTTATCTCATGGGATTAATGTTATTGTCTTGAGCATAATTAAGCCTCTGTTGCCATATTGTAAAATGTCTGAGTGACATATTTTATTAAATAACACAAGTGATTGAAGCTTATTTGGATTATTTTAGGAGGGTGACTTTTAAAAATAGGTAAGTAATAAAGTAGGTAAGTAAAGCTTCCACACCAAATTACTGCAAACAAATTTATGAAACTCGATTTACACAGAATCGTTTTCATAAATCGTTTTTATTCCGATGATGACAATAATTATGATATGGACCAAATGAGACCGAGGTGGTCGAGAGAGTTAAGGTGTCACTATAGCAGCCTCTAGTCTGCTGCGACTTCGAATCCGACCTGGGCGGGTTGGAATTTATTTCTTGGCTGACCCGCGGAATAAACCCGCTCAGGTTAGAATAGATTGATAATCTGTAGGAATAACCCGTCCTGTTTGCCTTATTACGGATAGGAAACGGCATTAAACATGAATAAAAATAAATAAAAAATAGAAAAAAAAGGATACGGACCAAATTCTAAAGCCAAGGAAAAAGGTTAGATCTTGAAATTTCGTAAATATTAATTTGAACATTGTCCGACTACGTGTCAAGAAGAATACGTTTGCTTATGTTTAAGCGAAAACGGTGAATGGTCCATATTTACACTACTCTCTAACATTTCTGTAGCGTTGTACCAAATCGGACACGTCCTTCCAGCCCTAGTTGTAGTACATACAAACACATGCCTGCGTAATATTATAACGATATTATGAAATAAAGCTGTGCACTAGTTGAGTAATACTATGAGTCGATATTATTAAAAACTATATGGTTAAGTATCTGCTTGCAGACATGCTAAGCCACCACATTTCTTCTGAATACTTTGCAATTAATTAACTTTTAACAACAGCTAATTACTAATTAATTTATCAACCAATTCTTAGTCTAAAAGACATAAAACAACTGACTGTTAAAAATCACCCCGAACAAGAAATACAAAGTGGACGGGATTGATTTGGAGTATGCAGAGGCCGGGTGGTGGTTTAGATATACGAGGCCCTGTGTGCGGACAAGAGGCCAATATTGCTCAGTTTTATTCATAAGACAACTCACTGCCTCAGACCAGGTACATTTAGGTCTCTGCCCTCTCCTTCTTTTTCCTATTCAATTGCCCACTGTTAACCGCTTTTCGTTTTGGCATCTGCTGTATTTCAATTAGAATATTATGCGTATTGGATGCGCATTTTGAAATAAAATATGATTATGGTTTCATCTGCAGTTTTTTTTTTTTTAAAGACGGCATTTATCATGGATTTTTGACATGTTTTATTATTAATTGATAACTTTATGAAAAAGAAAAAAGTGATATACGATATATCTTAGAATGAAATTGAGTTTCATCAATGAGATCCAAATTAATTACGCATTTACCCTCTCTCATTTCCAATTCTCACAGACGTCTTAAAAAGGCATTTTTAATGTGTAAATAATAAATATAATTAGAATTTGATGGTAGTTACATTTTATTTAAAAATGGTCCACACATAAAATTAGGAAAGTACAAAATATTGATACTGAACAAAAGAACCTTAAGTTAATTAACCAAACACTAGATCTGGAACGTACAAACTGTCCAGCAGCACTACTTCTTTAGCTACGTTTTCATTAAAACATCGATATTGCAACTGACACACATAATCCAGTCAAATTGTGCATTTGCCTTGCAAAAGGTTGGGTTGAAGATTTTGTTGTTTTAACTTATTGATTCGGGTGGTCGGAATTAGGAAAACAAGTTATTTCTGCAAAATTTATCATGGATAAATTTTCTGTATCCTAATCAGGAAATGTTCCGACTATTTTCAAGGTCTTGCCTATAACTCCTGAACCACTCGTTCTAGCCGAAAACACTTCATTACAAAAGTTAAAAGAATTACATTTTCTACAGCTTGCACTGGCTAAACATTTGTTTAAACCAAATACGTACCGAAATACAGCCCGTCAAATTTTTGAAATTTATTTCAAAATATCGAAAACTACAGGCTTTTCGCTAGTAACTTTCGTCTTTCAGCATTTCTATATGAATAACGTTCAATAAACTGAACAATAGGACACCTGATACGTTACCTGAACGTTATGAGATGTTCATTTCAGAATATTGGCCACAAATATGGATGCGTAAAAAATGCTGCAAATTATTGCACAATGGTTTATTATTTCCAGAGATGTATTTCAAAATTATCTGGTTTGCACACACACGATTTTCCTTATCACTTTGGTTTAGTGTCCAAACTATTATATAATCTTTTAATTGAGTATCTGAAATGTTCTACTTACTGTTCGAGTTATAACTAACCAAAGATGGATCGGTTTCCATAGAAATATATGCAGAATACATTATAAAACATATCTTATTAGGAATTGATAAACTATTTGCCACTTCCATAAATTTGTTTTATTGAAAACTAGTTTCGAATGTTATACATTCATCTTCAGTTCTAAAAACACACAAACAATTCAAAAATAAGCAATTCAAAATATAGTTTGGTATTATTATACATATTAAATTAGATGTAATAAAAATCAAAATTATAAAACTTAATTATAAATTTAATTAAGACAAGAAATCGAATACACATTAGTACTCACCAAGGTTTAAATGGATTATATCAAACAGAAAAGTTTGTACAGGTTCCTACTCGCATTGTACTAACACTGAAAGAAAGATAGGTGGATGTTTATAGGCAAACGGTTTAAGGGTCGGGGTTTTTCTTGTAATGCCGGTGAGTAATTGGTTTTTCTGTTATAGATAGGAATAAATTTAAGATTGGACTATTGGACATATTTATTTGGTCATTTCGGCAAAAATCTGGATTGGATTTGAAGGATTTTATTATTTCAAGTGCTTCGTGTATATTTAATTTGAGGCTGTTTTCAACGTGATGGATTAATTTAACTCCTGAGTCTCTGATAAATTTATGGGTTTTTTTCATTTAAATGAATTGCAAAGCTGGAATTTTCTGTCTCATTATTATAAGCACGTATATGTTCCTTCAATCTCTGATTTAGCGAACTTCCAGTTTGTCCCGTGTATTTGGCTGCACAATCATTACAATTTAGTTCGTATACTCCGCTTTTTTGGAAAGGGTCTATTTTGTCTTACGAGAAGAGAAATATGAGGATAGGATTTTTCTATTTTAAATGCAGGGTTTAATCCTAGTTTTTTTAATTCATTTCCGACTTTGGTGGATATAAGGCCCGTAATATGGAATCAAAACATAATGTTTCGGGATGGGTCTATCATCGGGGGTTATTGAATAGATATCATTAATTGTCTTTTTTTATATTTTTTTTTAAAATATGATTGATAGTGGTTTTATTGTACCCGTTATTTTTTGCTATGGAATATATTATTCAATTTCTTTATTATAATTCTTTTCATTTAATGGTACGTTCAAAAGACAGTAAATCATGCTATTAAAGCCTGTGAGTTTATGTGCTATCGGCCTCCTAGCTTCATTGATCAGAACGACATCCGTGTGGGTGGGTTTCCGGTAAATTCCAAATTCATGATGTTTGTTTATTACTGAGATTTCTAAATCTAAAAAGGTTATGGTTTTTTTTTCCAGTTCGACTGTGAATTTAATCGAGGGGTGAATTTAGTATCTGAATTTACTACTATGAATTTCCTTTTAAAGATTATTTATTTGTCTGGTCGTACCAGACCATAGGCATATAATGTCATCTACATACCGATACCAGTATATGATATGTTGAGCTAGTTGAGAATTGCCGGTAATAATACCAAACTATATTTTGAATTGTTTATTTTTGAATTTTTTGTGTGTTTTTAGAACTGAAGATGAATGTATAACATTCGAAACTAGTTTTCAATAAAACAAATTTATAGAAGTGGCAAATAATTTATCAATCCCTAATTAGATTGATCCTTCTAAACCATCATGCGGATGTCATTTGATGAAACATATCAATCAAGTTCGGAAAAGAAATTAACAATTGAGCTTATTATGCAAATTGAATCCTCTCCAGTCTCAACTGTTGTCTAGAGAAGTGGAATTAAAATTATGGACTTATGGATCCGAAATTACAGTACCAAAGCAAGTAAGCTAAGATCGGCAGGACATATATCAGAATTGAGGGTGAAATAGCACAGAGGAAAATGTTGGAGGCGCACATCAGAAGGAAAAGAAGAAGGGGAAGAACAAGAAGCCGGTGGAAGTGGAGGATGAATCAAAGGAAAAATGAAGTGGAGAGAAATGCCTAGGAAGCTGGAACTCCGCAATTGAAAACTGAGAAGGCCAAGGTTTATGCTGACTTATAGAATCGGGCAGTTAATCTAAAAAGCTCAATATGTTAATACTGATCCGATTTCAATGATCACTTTTTTTGTTTTATAGGATATTTTATTTTATTGCTATATTATAAAGGTTCATTATTGAAAATTATAAACCAAAAGGGGCATGAAAAGAAAATGGAGGAGGGGAAAGAGCATTTGACTTTAGGAATTTGTTGGGGATATTTAAGAGGTAAACATACTAAAGATCCCTCCCACCCATGCCCTTGCCGCATCATGGGAGAAGGGAGTGCATTGGGTCCTTTCTTGGGAATTTACTAACATCACGAAAACGCTGCTTCATACAGAAAAATGTGAGCTATACAAAATTAAAGCTCGTAAAATTTCCTTCAAGAATGTTAATAATCATTGTCTTCGTATTTGCTATAAGTTTTCGGGATAATCATTATAAATGGCCGATTTATGCTTCTTCTCTCTTCTTCTTTATCGTCCTCCTTTAGTGGCTTTCAGCGTGGAGGTGCCCCGATCCAAGACTGTCAAGCTTCTCGATCTCCAGCCAGCGCTTTCATTACATTCACAGACCTTCCCTTCCTTTCACCAATCCCTGAGATGTGGTCCATCCATTGTAATCTAGGTCTTCCTCGAGGGCGGCGTCCGTTAGGCTTGGCTTCAAAAAACTTCTTTGGGTCTCGGTCCTCATCCATTCTGCACAGATGACCAAACCATGTCAACTATCGTCTCTCCACTGTTTCCCTCAGTGCAATCACTCCCAGGTCTCCCCTTATCCTCTCATTCCTGACTCTGTCCCTCCTTGTTTTGCCTGCCATTCGCCGGAGGTATTTCATCTCTGCCGCGGTAGCCCTACTCCAGTGCTTGTCCAACGGGACCCAGCTCTCACTTCCATAGATAAGGGTAAGTATATGGACTTAAAGATATGTAATTTTACATCATTTTCCAATTCCCTTTTCCCCACCACTATGTTGCATAGCTGGTAGTATATGCTATTAGCTTTTTTAATCCTGTTTGAGAGCTCTTGGTCCATTTCCCCATTTGTGCTGAGCACTACTCCTAAATAGGTATACTCCTGCGCTGTCTCCAAGGTTTCTCCCCTGCAGTGAATCAAAACCTCCTCTTCTTCACGCTCGATGTGCATCACCTTGCTTTTTCCAACATTCAATGTCATACCCTTCCTTTCCAGCTCAGCCTCCCACTCCGTAACAGCCTGCTGTAGATTTTTTCCTTGGAATCGGCAATGATGACAATATAATCTGCGAAAACGATTACTTGCGATAGGATTGTCCTCATGTTCCACTTTCCCACGACCATCCGTGTTTTCCTCCGCTTGCAGATTTCCAATATTTTATCCATAAAAGTGATGAAAAGAAGAGGACTAAGGCTGTCCCCCTATCTAACACCGCTTCTCATGGCGAAAACCTCTGACATTCTTCCATTAATTCTAACCATGCATTTGGAGTCATGATAAGTGCTTTTTATGGCATTTATTAATGCTGTGGGCACATTTTTAGCGGCTAGAGCTGTCCAAATTTCTTCTCTAGAGACTGAATCAAATGGTCCTTTTATGTCCAGGAACACTAGGTACAACCTCTTTCCTCTATCCCATGTCTTCTCAATAATCGTATTCAGCGAGAAGATGTGGTCCTGTGTTTGTCAGTGAGGTCTAAAAGCTGATTGTTCCTCTTCCAATTTGTTCCTCTCCGATCGATCGAAGTTTTCTTTCCAGTATAGAGGAGTAAAGTATATAGACTACAGGGGAGAGACATATAGGTCTATAATTTTGGCATTCACTAGAGCTATCCTTCTTGTGGATCGGCATGATGATGTTGCATCCCCATTCCTCAGGCATAGATTTAGAAGAGAAAATATTTTGAAACAGGTCCAGCAAAGCTTTATGTAATTGTAGACCTCCAAATTTTATAAGTTCTGGAGCAATACCATCTTTTCCTGCTGCTTTACTAATCCTCATTTTCCCTATAGTCCAAGTGACATCTTCCTCCCATATCATGTCATCATATTCCTCTGTTTCTCGCTTGTCCTCCACTCTCTCTTCCGAGGCACCTGAAAACAATGCAGAATAATGGCGTCGCCATCTCTACAATATTTCTCCATCTCCTGTAATCATTCACCCTGATTCGTCTTTAACATTTCTAATGGGTTTGCACGCCTTTCCCTTCATTGATTTTATTCTCTTCCAAAAATTCTTGGTATTTTCCCTGTAATCATTTTGTAGACTTCTGCCAAATTTTTCCCAGCTTTTCTTCTTTGCCTTTCGAACAACCGTTTTCGCTTCCCATCTTCTTCTGACGTGGAGCTCCGAGTTGGCGGCAGACCTGATTTTACAGTACTCCTCCCAGGCTGTCTTCTTCCTAACCACCGCAGCTTTCACTAGATCACTCCACCTCTCAGGCCTTTTACCTTTGGTACAGACTACCTTCGTTCCGCATACACCTTAGGCGGTCTCAAGAATTGCATGCTGCAATGCTACCCATGTATTGTTAATATTCCTTTCCATATTGACATTTCTAAGTTTTAGATCCAGAAATTCTGCATACTCCTTTTTCTTTTCTGGGTCCTGCAGTTTTGCAATGTCAATTCTCTATTATGCTATGGGCCTTTTCTTTCTGGGTCGTAGGATCTGGATGTCTCCAGTCAAAAGAAGATTGCCCGAACCAATTTCAGCACCTCTTATAACTTTTACATCGGCGAAGTATTTCCTTATTCTCCTACTGTAGACAATGTAATCTATAATGCTGTTAACTCTGCTTTCTTCAGCTGAGAAGGTTATTTTGTGCATCGTCTTATGTGGGAAGAAAGAGTTTCCAATGAGGAGGTCGTAGAGATTACGATCTATACAGAAGTCATCAACCAAGTAATCAATAAATTTCCATTTTTGGTGTGTTCTTCTCCATGTAGGTCCATAAAATCATAAGCATTTGTATGATCTCTTCCCGTCCTTGAGTTGAAATCTCCCATCAGAATAATCCCTCTGTTACCGTTTTGACCTCTGATGACTTTTCTCTCTAGATCAGCATAAAACTGTTCTTCGTCGAGAACATTTGTATCCTCCGTTGGAGCATATATTTGCATCAGAGCGATCTTTCTCATTGACAGATCCATATACACTGTTATAATTCTTGAGGGTATGGGCTGCCAATCCTCTACTTTAGCGAATAGGCTTTCTTTCTTGATAATGGCCAAACCTTCCTTGGTTCTGAATCCAGCAGGCACTCCTTAGTAGATGAGCACATAGTCCTTGTTGAGGCGGACTTCCCCATGCCCTTTTTTCCTCACTTCACAAATTCCTTGGAGGTCCACCCTGAAGGTCTTCATCTCTTCCACCAGCTCAACCTCTTTGCCAGTCAGAGTCCTTATGTAAGAATTTATGTCTGTAACAATATCAATATCAATATCAATATCAAATCGGCCGCCATTTTTGAAAGAAAAGGCGGATTCTAATGACGAGCTACGAGTATCATCGCAATACAAATATGAGAAAAAAGGTCCTAATTTAATTAATGTAATCATTAAATATTATTATAATTATAATTATAATTATAATATATTATAATATATAAATATAATATATAATGTTACAATTAAATATCATTTCTTTTAAATAAGAAAGCTACCACATATCAGTTGCGAAGAAAATTGCACAACGAAAAAAACTGTAAAACTTTGGAAGCCATAATGACTGAATTATGAGAAAATGTTTCTATTGTTATATTAATAAACGTTTTGAGTTCATACAATCAATTTCCCTTTTATAATTGTCGAAAAATGATTTCAGAAATTTTTTTTTTGCATTTTTCAAAAAAATACTACATCTACAGGCTTGACAATATTTTAATAGGAAGACAAGGAAAAAATACATAAAAATGATGTATCATGTTTCTAAGATTCCAGTTTAAGAGCATTTAGAAATACGATTTGAGGGGTCTTTCAGAACTTTTTAATGACTATAAATGAGCACATTAAAAGTAGATTTTACCTGCAAATCCCAAGTTTTTGCCGCGCAACAACCGCACGTATTGCTTCAAAGTCAAAAAGCAACAGAGGTTGGTGAAACTATAAAAGTAGACCTTCAACTTTTTTCGGATAGAACCTTAAAGACATCAAACCTTATAACATAAAAAAA
This sequence comes from Rhaphigaster nebulosa, assembly GCA_948150685.1. Classification (NCBI taxonomy): domain Eukaryota; kingdom Metazoa; phylum Arthropoda; class Insecta; order Hemiptera; family Pentatomidae; genus Rhaphigaster; species Rhaphigaster nebulosa. Next base: position 131,003,897 of record OX411306.1, read on the forward strand.
GTAATCATTTTTTGATACAGAACGGACACTGTGTGTAAATTTAATTAATTGACGATTTTTTATTTTTATTTTATAAATTTTCATAATTGTTCTATCTCAAGTATTTGAGGAAGTATATTTATTATTATTAATTATTTGACGCATTCCAGTGTTATTGTTTGTTTTCTCATTATTATGTAACCTTCTCAGAGCTTTTTGTTATAAAATTGGTGGGTGTTTGGACAAGCGGCGGAGAGGTGGGACTTGTAACAGAATATGGGGCGGAGTGACTCTGGAATAAGGAGCTGTTAACTTACAAATCACTTGTACGTGACCGGGGCTGTTTTGGAATGCCTTTCCCACTGTCATCAAAACATAGCAAGTGAAGTTGATCGTTAGCCGAGTTTGCCTCATCCATTGTCCCCTCCATTAGGAACAAATATTTAGAGAACTCTTTCGTAAGGCAGCCCTATTTACTTATGTATAGTCTAAGGGCCATTTGTATGCGCTCTTTTGTAGCTCTTATTTGCTGAGTAGGAAGAACAGGATTCTCAATTCTACTGCAACAACCTTTTTTGTAATTTTATTTTTACCACAATCAAAGAAAAATAAAATAAGACCGTATAATTTTACATTGCTAATCAACGAAACTAAATGGATATTATTCTTACCATTTAAGAATTCATACAAATATCTGAGAAAGGTAGGAAAAAAAGCCTTATCATGAGATACTTTTCTTATCTGGGATATGCCCTGTACCTCCTCAACATTCATGAGTTACCAATTTCATCATGAACTACGTCTTAGTGATCATTGAGGCACTGGGCAAATAAAATGTTTCCCAGCTGGAGCCTTCCCTACTCAGAACATTACAATTATTCAACTCGTTGTAAAAGAAAATGTTTGTGGCTTATGTCACAGTATCATTGTAAGTTTTTAGAATTTTTTTGAAAATAGTGTATTTAACACATTTGTGATACCAATCTTTAATAAGTTTCCTAACGTTTGAAAAGGCAATTTTTTATAGAGCTAAAATAATTAAAATTAATTGCTAAATTTTACAGTGGAGAATCCCGAGCGATATTTTACAAAAATTATATTATAGGGAACATAATAATATGATACATAATAATGATAATAGGGCACTCTGCAGCAGTTACACGTCATTCCTTTTTTTTTTTTTTAATAACCAACAAAATATTGAATTTATTAGAGAAGAAATTTCTATATTCAGATGGCTACTTGTGTAACATCAAGCCATTATTTTAAATAAATAAGCTCATCATTTCTAGTCGTATTTTCTTCGAATAAAATATACTATTTATTGCACTGGGTCGGCGGTGATGAGTGGGGGTGCATTTCCTATCCGTTCCATAACCAATTAAGTTTTGGAGATGTCTGATATATATATATATATATATATATATATATATATATATATATATATATATATATATATATATATATATAATATATATATTATTTTTTATTTTTTTTTTTTTTTTCGGTTGGCTCTACAGACCTTGTAGATCTTTGGCCGCCTGAACCAGCCTTCTCCACCTCTGTCTATCTTGGGACACTGCTTTCCAGTTTGCTGCATGCAGCTCTTTTGCATCTTTGTTGATCCTATCTATCCATCTGGTTTTTAGTCTTCTACGTGGTCTCTTGCCAATTATTGTGGCATTCATCGTTATGAAAAGGCGTCCTGATGGATTGCTTCGAGCTACATGCCCCGCCCATCTTAACCTCCTTGATTTCATATCATGAGATATTGACTGACCAGTTTCTGTAAGTAGTTCTTTATTGGTCTTTCTTCTCCAGGAATTTAGATTCGGATCCCATATCGCTCCGGTTATCGTGCGGAGGACTTTCCATTCAAATCTCTCGATTCTGCTTTCTTGGGTGCCGGTTAGAGCCCAGGTCTCGCAGCCGTACATCAGAACTGGTTTTATCACAACATTGTACACCCTTAATTTGAGATTTCTGGAGATTTTTCGGGATTTCAGTACTCTCGAAAGAGAGAAGAAAGCTCTATTTGCGCTTGTTATACGTTGATCTATGTCTGCATGCTGGTCATTGACTGAGGTTATTGTGGAGCCGAGGTATTTAAATCTGTCTACTTTCGGGAATGTTCTGCCATCCACTTGCCAGCGTTTTTGGAGTACCTGTTTTAGGATAAAGATCTGGTCTAGCGTGCTCCTTCCTCTTCTGAATCCTGCTTGGTGGTCGGCTATTATATTTTCATAGTGGGGATATATCCGGTTTAGCAGAATATTAGACATTATCTTATAGGCAACCGGAAGGAGTGCCCTTCTTTAGGATAGGGCATATTAGACCTGTGTTCCAAGCCTCCGGTATCCTTTCCTTCTCCCATATTTTCTGGATTAGTTCTAATAGCTTGTTTCTTAGAGTTTCGCCTCCATCTTTAAACAGCTGTGATGGTATGCTGTCCAACCCTGGGGCCTTTCTTCTTTTTTAAGCCTGTCGATAGCTATTTTCACATCCAGAATGTCTGGTTTTTCAAAATGTTATGGTCGAGGTCTTCCGCGTGGTCCATGTCTTCTTCCTTTGTGGGGCTCTCTTGGTTGAGAAGCTGCTAGAAATGTTCTTTCCAGATACTTAATACCTTTTCTTTTGATGCCGTCAGTTTGCCATCTTTTCCTCGCATTTGCGTGTTTCTCGCTTTATATTCTACCCTTTCTATCCTGATATCTGCGTAGAATTCGCATTAACTTTCCGGTCTGCCAGTTGTCCTCAATAGTTTGCAGTCTTTCTTTGAGGAATTCTCTTTTTACTTTTTTTATTATTCTGTTTGTCATTGTCCTGGCGGCGGCGTATTTTTCCAGAGTGGCATGATCAGCTTTGGCTACAGAGAGAACTTTAATTTTTCTTCTTTCTTCCACTGCCTTTTCACATGCTTCTGTGAACCACTTCTTGGCTTTTCGTTTCCAACCGATTCCTTAGCTGTTTCTTTTAACCCGGTCTCTAATGCCTCCCAGTGTTGATCAACTGTGAGGCCCTCTGAGTCCAAGAGTTCGAATTTATTCTTCAGCTCAATTTGGAATTTAGCTTTTAATTCAGGATTTTTCAGATTATGGACTTCGTACCTGTTTCTTTCCACATGGTCCTGTACTTTGTTGATTCGCTTCAGTCTCTGACAGAATATGATCCTAATCAGAGTGTGATCCGAATCGCAATCTGCTCCACGGTAGCTTCTTAGGTCTTGGATGGAGCTCTGATGTCTCTTATCTATCAGCACGTCGTGGTCAATTTGGTTTTTAATTGCTTACCCAGGTGTACTTGTGGATGTCTCTGTGCGGGAACATCGTGCTACTGACCACTAGACCCTTAGCTGCTGCCAGACTAATACATCTCACTCCATTGTCATTGCACGTTTCGTGAAGGCTTTGGCCTCCGATAATGGGCCTGAATTGAGGTTCTCTACCTATTTTGGCAATGAAGTCACCTGTGACTAATTTGATGTCATATTTTTGAGCCTGGTCCACTTTTTTTCTAGCTGATTGTAGAAATCATCCTTCACCTCATCATCTTTATCTTCAGTTGGTGCATATACGTTAATAATCGTGGTATTAAACCAGCGACCTCTAATTCGTAATACACTTCCTCTCGTTAATCGGGGTGAAGCTTATAACTGATTTCCTTGCAGCTGGACTAACTATAAATCCAGTGCCAGCTGTTCCGTTTTTGGCATTTCTCTCGGTGTAGAACAGTGTGTGGCCATCAATAGTGGTTTCACCACCTTCTGGCCATCTCACCTCTTGTATGGCTGTTAACGGTATGTTATACCTTTTTACTTCATTCACTACCGTTTGGGCAGCCCCTGTCTGTATAAGCCGGGTCTGTATAAGCTCCGAACATTCCATGATCCAAGATGGAGTCCGTTATACAAAGCGAGGGTCGTTACCATGCCGTTACCAGCCAGATTTACCGACGCTGGTTTTAGGTTTCGTAATATTTGTTTTTGACGGGATAGGGTTATTAGCCCTATGCCCAACCCCCAACCTGGAGGTTCAAGAGCTATGTCAGACACAGGGGTCGCTCACCTCTCTGTGACTCTCAGGGTAAGGACATTACTGTCCCTATGCGGGAATCAAACACGCGTCGTATTGGCCTGAGTAATCGAGTAGCGTTATCTTCCTCCACAATTAATTAATTGATTAAGGTCTTTTTTTATTTTTAATTATTTTATTATTGCCTGTGGAATTCCGGGACCGGGATTCGAACCCACAACCTTTGGGTTTGTAGGCTGATGCATTTTTGCATTTTGGTAGGTACTTTAACCCACTCGATCACCCCGAGTTTTTGGCCATGGGTCTGCATGACTGTTATAGTCTTGGTGTTTGGGTGAAACGACTTTCTTGATTATTGTTGTATTTGGTAGGGCTTTGAATCCCGACGCATGTGCACTACTCGGCCTCTCTGCGCAATTGCTGCTGCGTAATTGAAAAAAAAAACTTGTTTTTTTTGTAGACTGTAGTGCCATAACGGCTTCAAACGATTTCGATGAAACTTTTCTAAAATCTTCTCTCTTTAATTTTCCTAGATCACATCCACGAGAAAAAGCAGAAAATTAAGTTATGAAGAAGATAAAACTTTATTCACGAATAACTCAAAAACTTTACATTTTTTATGGATAGTGGGTAGGTGTATATTATCATTTGAAAGGAAATTTACTTACCTAAATAACGAAAAAATAATCATCCAAATCGGACCATTATTGGCAATGTTACAGCGCGATGAACATTCTGCACATGTTATACTTTACAAATACTTTATTTCTACCGAAACATTTCAGATGCTTATTTGAAAGATAATAAAATTGTCCACTAAGCTTAACATAAATAAAGATTTAACTTTCATCCAAAGCAATAAGGAAAGTCTTGTGCATATTCCAAGTTCCAATTTTTATTATTTGTATGCTCATAAGCCAATTTGTATTGTTCAAATTTTATTTTCATATAACCTGGGGCCCTGTGATTAGACAGGTATTAGGCTCTATCCTACTAATTGCATTGGTCTGTATTTTATTACTATATTATTTAAATTTTGTAGGTGGCGTGGTTCCTCTTGGGCAAATGAATATTTGTATTATATGCTGTGTAAATTCGTTTGTAACATATGTTTAATTTACTTAAAATTTTTATGGAGCAGGATCCCTCACTGCCACTTTCGCTCCCTACCCTGGATAAGCAACTGATTATTATATATGTTAATTTATAGCTAAGTTAAAATATATATATTCGAACAAGTTATATTTCAGCCATATTGATACTAGTTAATAAACAAACGCTAACAAGAATCTTAAAAGTTGATTAATCGCAAGGAATTAAAATCTCTAAATGGTATTTTGGTTAAAAAAACGCCCGCAATTGCTAGCAAACAGAGCTCATTGTCCATTTTCAGTTATACAACAGAGTGCTGTAAGAACCAGTAGCTGTTTACCTAAGGCAGTTTCTGTTGTAAAAGTGTCTTTACCACACCCCAAACATTTTTTTCTCCTTAACTGCAGCCCTGCTAGTAGAAGTTAAAAGAGATTTAGTGGAGGTAAATGTCTTACTTTGGAGTCAAGGGTAGAATTGACCTCACACGGAGGTATTGAGGTGGCAAACAGTCCTTTGGGCCTGGATTTTTTTGCAGAGCCAGGTAGGGAGGATCCATCTCCCTGTTGTGACAGCTATAGAGACCTCAGCTGGCCCTGGCTATAAAAATCATAATGGCCCTCTGGGGGATAGCACTTGTGGGAAACCGTCCGGCTTCCGCTTCATCAATCCTAATTCCCAGGATTTGGTCTTATTTATCGTTCTATGCCGGGGAGCTTCTCAACCCGGGAACTCATGGCTGCGCCATATTTTCTTATCAGTTGGATGTCAATAAATGAGCAACCTATATTACTGTGACATATACTTCGATGACTTGCGACCTCATCGTCTAACGATTAGAAACTGCTGATGAATTGAGATATATTACATCTCTATTGTTCTGGGCGATTTGAGTGCCTTTTAGTAATTTATAAATTGCTTACAGGCATAACTTTTTTTTACTGGATAATGAAATACATACTTTCCTTTACTGAATTCTATCTCCACCCAATCTTCAAGATCAGAAATAGGCACAACCCTTCGAATTACGTTTCGGTCGTCCCTCAGGATATCTGCCTTTCAGTTTAGCGCTGACCACTACTTAAGTAATTCTTTAGATTCGTATTGATGCTATTGCTTCAATAATAGTACCTAGGGACCGAAAAATGCTCGGAAATTATTTTATTAAATTAGTTTTCTATTAAATTAATTGACGTGAATGAAAAATAATACAATTGAGGAATTGTCTATGAAAAGTAAATAGATCCACTTTTGGAAAATTAATACGAAAAAATGTTATGGGGCCATTTTTTATTGAAAATATTGATTTGTATCCACTTATGTGACAGAGGAAAATTTATGATTTAAAATAAACTGAATAGTTTTTAGATGTAGAATATTAAATCGTCCAAAAAATCTTTGTTTTTGAGAAGTGGATATATTAACATTTGATAGAAATCTCCTCACTTCCTATATGTTGCATATTCATACGTTCTAGAATAATTTTTCTGCTCTATTAGTTATTGGACTATATACATACATTTATATATATATATATATATATATATATATATATATATATATATATATATAGAGAGAGAGAGAGAGAGAGAGAGAGAGAGAGAGAGGTCCCTAGTCATGCTGTTGGTTCTTTTTAAAACTATTATGAAAAAATTATTTAAAAAACAACTTTGTGGACTGAAAAATTGTTGCCCAATTATCCTTTATTTTGAATAATAGCAAATCGTTTCTCATAGCATTTCAGAAATAATAAATTTCCATTGACTTAAATAATGAGTCACATTATTTAGCATACGAATCATCAACACAGAACATTACAAACCAGAAAGTTTTTTGAGGCTAGTATTAATATTTTCAAGAATTACTTTCTTTTTTTTTCGTTTTTTAATTTGCATTTTTTTACTCTGAAACAATCGCATTACCCTTAAAGAAATGTCTAGCTGTATTTGTATTATAAGTTAATCAGTGACCTTTGGATCTGGATTAGCATTATTTAAATAATTTTGCCTAGATAATTGCATATTAATTCCCTTTGTATAAAAAATTGAAAATTTTTAACCCAACACTATTAAGTTGAATTATGAGATTTAATATTGTTCAGAAGTTTATAATATAATATTGTTAGAATTCAAAAAAACATGTTAGGTTTTTGACTTGCGTTTGGTTTCATTCAAATCAGAATTCAAATTTTCGTAAAAAAAAGAAATCGTCAGTCGGTTAATATTGTACCAAGCTTTATCCATTGTTTATCATTAGCTTCTAAATAATTTGTGATAAAAACAAACTGTTGCTGTTATGTATATTTTATTTAAATGAAACCCTAAACCTGTGCTATTAATTATACGTTAAAATTTCCTTATCAGTCGGAAGTCAATTTTTATTTTGCCTTTGGGACTCATGGACTGAGGGATGACGAATAATGAGACGGTTCGGATGCGGGATTGTTAATTAGCAAGAGAAAGCGACGGGTTGGTTTGGCTAGGAGTCTTTTACGAGAGAGGAGGTAGCCGGGTAACTGAGGCAGTCTAATGGCGATGCAAGTCAAACAGCGGCGGTGGCTTACTGATCCCGTCGTTCCCAGGCCCTTGTGAAACCCCCCTCATCACGACCCCGCAGTTAACACACTTAGTCGGAAATTTTCGGATTTCGGCACGCACAGGTGAAAGGATCTCGTGAAAGGACAGGCGGATTTATACACGGTCGGGATGTTCCGTCATATGACGACTGACCCGAAGTATCATTGCTGTGATCGGTCAGGAGCAGGTATACCAGACGTTTCAAAGAAATAAATATCAGAAGCTTTGTTTTTAAACTTCTTCCTCGGGCTATCATATCCGCTTTTATGACATTTCTCTATCGGACTCTAAATGACTTCTTCAATCTCTGAAAAGATGGCAAATGCATTACATCTTTGGAACTTGTCTTACCTACAAAACTATTACAATCAGCCTTTTCATAAAGCGGGCATACACGCTGAATTAAATAGTCCGTTTATCTGATGCCTGACCGGATGAAAAAACCGAATGACCAACACAACTGACCGTATGTGACCACGACTTCAGTTTTTCGTCCTGGGTCGTCAGTTTTCCTTTTAGGAATATAATAAAACAATATTGTTATGTGAGCACCATAGAAAAGACAAACATGTCTACTTAATTTAATATAGATAAACAGTTATTTGACAACCTAGTCGAAAATAATAAGTATTAAATAAAATGCATAACAAGGTAAGTGTTTTTACTATCCCTTACCTATATACGAAGTATATAGTAAGGGGAAGTATTGCGATCGTGAAAATTTTCGAACTCGAGTTTTCGACGGAAATACACGTTTTTAGGTCCCCTGAGTCCAAATGACCAAGTCTCGCAAAATGGTCTGTGTGTCTTTTTTTTTTTTATATACGAGGGTGGGTGGAAATCTTCAAAAGACACGGATAGGCCCGTACCTATCCGCGTGTGGGATTTCTACCCACTACAACCACCTCCCTACACCTCTTTCCCACCCTCCACGGGACCACCGTTAGGCATTACTTCATGGAGGGTGATTGGCTGTGTGCCGCCTCATTGTTTTAGGCTGCCGCTATTTAGGCGCGCCTCTCCTTCTTCTCCTTCCTTAACTTCTTGATCACTTCTGCCGCAAGGCGCTGGCCTGCCATCCAATACTCCTGTGAAAGCAGCATCAGGCTGACGATGCTGTCTACTGTGGGCCCTGAGCCAATGATTTCTAGAAATTCTTCCCTCTTTTCTTGAAAGCGGGGACAGCTAAAGAATTCATGGTATGTGTGTCTGTATGTGTGGGTGTGTCTAAGTGAACAGCCTAGCTCAAAAACGAAAAGTTGTACGACACTGAAGTTACGTATTTAAGGTTAGCACATGCATGTAATGTTACAACAACATTTTCGTCAAAATCGACTAACCGGAAGTGCCACTTTATATAATCGATTTTACACTTTATTATATTTTTCTCAAAAACGGCTCTAACGATTTTGATGAAACATGCCTAAATTATTCTTCATAAAGGCCTTTAACTTTTCATTCATGTAGTAAATCACCGAAAAAATGCAGAGAAAAAAAATTATGATGAAAAGAATATTTTATTTGTGCATAGCTTAAAAAGTATGGATTTTATGGTAAAATATGTATAGAATTTTATGAAAGGTAATTAAATTATCTAAAAAACAAAAAAATAATAATCAAAATCGGAGCAATAATAGCAAAGACACCGTATATTGGACTAACCGGAAATGGTAATTATATCATGGATTTTACAATTTTCTCGTAAACGGCTCAAATGATTTTGATCAAACTTGCCTAATGTCTTCTCCTTACAGCCCTTTAACTTTTCATTTATATAGTATATCAACGAGAAAATGGAGGGAAAAAAGTTATGATGAAAAGAATATTTTATTTGCGCATAGCTTAAAAAGTATGGATTTTATGGTAATTTATGTATAGAATTGTATGAAAGATAATTAAATTATCTAAAAAACAAAAATGTAATAATCAAAATCGGACCAGTGTTAGCAAAGATAATGCGTATTTTATGAGGAGCACAAGACCCTAGATGGATAACCGAGCACATCTGTAAGGAGACGGATGCGACCGAACCTTCTTCCACCAATCTGTTATAAACAATATACTCTGCAATAAAGTAATTTAAGAATGCAAAAGCGGAAATTAACTTAATAATTTCTACTTTCATATTATATAATTGAAAGAAAATATTTCCATGAAAACTAAACCGAAACTTTTAAAATATATTTGAAACTTGACGAAGCTAAAATATATAGACAGTGTACAAAATTGTGGTACTAAAACTGTTTTATTGTACTGAAGTGGGAGAAGATGTGAAGAAGTGAATGCTGCTCAGTTTATTTCAAGGATTGTTTATGTGAACTTTTAAAAATTATATTAAAAAGATAATACACATAGGACGGTAAGGGAAAGTTGTGTGATGCGCGCACCGCACCAGATTTTTCTATTTGTTCTTTTATTTCGAATTTTCTTTATTATTTGCATTACTTGGTTAAAGATTTTTTCACCGATATTACTGTCTCCCAAGGTTTTCCCGACCTCCCGAAGATCCCTCCCAAGGTTTGCGCCATAAGTATATGAGAACTTATATTTGAGAACTTATTTAAAATGTTTTAGTTTAGGAAAACTTCTATTTATAGAACTTTTATAAATAATTTTGGCAAGACATATCAATAGAATTTTATCAAAAACTTTTAATTATATAAGTTCTTTAGGAACTGTTTATCAGAAAGTTCTTTTGTTTAGAACTATTATGTTAATACTTTAATAGTAAAAGCTCTTGTAAAACAGTTAAATTGAAACTTTTTGTAAAAAGTTTAATAACTGTTTCGATCTCTGGAAAATACTCATTTTTTTATCGTGTTATGCATGATTATATCGGAATTTGAAAGACAAAGCTTCAACAAAAATAAATTAAAAAGTTATAGATTATTTAAACAGTAAAAATTGGATAGTCAAATTTAAAATTACAGAAAAGAGTTAATAAAATAATTTTATTTGAACTGATTCTTATAATTTATTATTGATAATAATAATATGCATTATAAATTACGAATTAAATATTATATTCAGATGGCATCCGCATGATGGTATAGAAGGATCAATCCCTAATTAAATATTATATGTGTATTTTTTGTGTGGAGGAGATAAGGGTCGTTATTTTTGTTAATGCAATGTACATTATAAATTTGGAAATTTATAGCAACTATTTGCTGGGATGTTGTGTTTAATATTGTATCTTTTAATTCTTTATAAATAATTTATGCAACCAACTCCGGCCTAAATGGTCTAGAGAATAGACCTATAATACTGTTTTCATAATATGTTTATGTAAATATTTGAGATCAAATTTCATTCTATTCTACAAGTACGGAAAATTTTCAACAATTTTTACCTTACTCTAGAATTTTTACCAACATTCCTTAACTTCCGAACATCTCATTGTTGATTCATTTGTTCTGAAACAACAATTATTATTCATATCTTCATTCACTGGTTAGGCAATTCAGACATCGTCAGGAATGAAAACCGCAGAATGTAGAACAGAAATAGACCATCCCATCTCAGCCTAATGCAGACACACCGAAGAAAAGTAGTACATCACTTGTAAACCGTTAAACATTTTACTCAGTTATATTATAACATATCGTAGAAAGTACATGATGGACTGATTATGAGAGGTGTACTGTCTCTAATTAGGGATTGATAAATGATTTGCTTCTTCTATAAATTTGTTTTTATTGAAAACTAGTTTGGAATGTTATATATACAGTCATCTTCAGTTTTAAAAACACATAAAAATTCAAAATCAGTAATTCAAAATACAGTTTAGTATTATTATACATATTAAATTAAGTGTAATATAAATTAGTAGTATAAAACATTTATGAATTATGAATTTAATTAAGACAAGAAATCAAATACATGTTGGTACTCACCAAGGTTTAAGTAGATTATATCAAACAGAAAAGTTTGTATTGGTTTGTTCTCGCACTAAACTAGCAATGGACTGACTGGATTGGATTCAAGCAAAAATCTCTATTGGATTAGATGATAAATTCCTTCAAATACAATCCAGATTTTTGTTTAAATTACTAAATAAATATCTCCAATAGTCCAATTTTAAATTTATTCTCATCAATAACAGAAAAAACAATTATTCACCGGAATTACTGGAAAAACTCCGACCCCTAAACCGTTTACCTATAAACATCCCACCTTTCTTTCATTGCTAGTTCAGTGCGGGAACAAACCAAAATAACTTTTCTGTTTGATATATTCTACTTAAAGCTTGGTGAGTACGAACATGTATTTGATTTCTTGTCTTAATTAAATTCATAATTCATAAATGTTTTATAATACTAATTTATGTTACACTTAATTTAATATGTATAATAATGCCAAACTGTAGTTTGTATTGCTTGTAGTTTGATTTTTGAATTTTTGTATATTTTTAGAACTGACGATGAATGTATAACATTCGAAACTAGTTTTCAATAAAAACAAAATTATACAAGTGGCTAATAATTTATCAATCCCTAATTAGATTGATCCTTCTTTACCATAATGCGGAATTCAACTGCACTGTTTCTATTTGTTTTGTCTCTACTAGGCTATTAAAGTGGGATTTACTGGCATCAGTGTGGTTTTCAGTCTCAATAACCTAAATAGCTCATTAGTTATTAACTTACATTTGTTAGACTGAATGAATTACATTGGAAGGCTAAAAGTTTTAACACATTCAAACGTTTTCCTGGTCTCCACTCTCCGAGATTCGAAATTTTGACTTGTATTCGAGAAAAAAAAATTAGATTACCTCATCATTCCTTGTTAATATTTATAAAAAAGAGAAACATTTTCGTTGAATACCCGGAGCAGATTTGTTATACTGTTTTGTTAGCAATCAGAACCGTACTCAACAAGTCAAAAAGATTATTAGGGATTGATAAATTATTGGCCAATTCTATAATTTTGTTTTTATTAAAAACTAGTTTCGAATGTTATACATTCATCGTTAGTTCAGTGCGAGAAGAAACCAGTACAAACTTTTCTGTTTGATATAATCCATTTAAACCTTGAACTGAAGGTGAATGTATAACATTGATCCTTCTATACCATCATGGGTATGTCAACTGATTAAAAAGGTTATTCATTCTTTGGAATATTTCACCTCTTATTATTTATATTTCGCTATTTTATTTACTGGTTGGTTAGTAATCAATAAATAATACTTTATTAATCGTACTTTGAGAAGATTTTCTTGGACTTAATTAGATAATATATTCTGATGAGTTTATGGAGTACCAAGAATTTTCGAATATGAAGTTTTCTTTTAAATGCTGACATTCTTTTCCAACAGGTCACACTGGTGTTTAGTTCTCTGACTTTATAATGAACGATGTTGATATTCTATACCTTCGATGAATGAGAAAATTCGTTTTAAAAATGTTAACAAATCATTTTTAGGACGTTAACGTATGTTCTATTGAGAAACCAACGATTTCGGACACAAACAGCCCTAGTCTACTGTTGTCTATTAGGGGCCTATAAGTGGAGTGGTTGATTACCATGCCGTTACGAACAGCCCACTCTTACAAAAGGTTTCCCCGAAAATGGTTTTGTCCAGGAGGCCGTGACGGAGGCGAAGCTGTTTCCCCAACACTTGTCAAGCCGCGGCCTTTTGTCCGAACCTGGCCAGTCATTGCGCTTAACCTCTTAGCTTATTCCGTCTCGAGCCTGTCGCCTTTGAAAACATTACTTCCAATCTATTTGTCCCGTCGAGGGCTAGAGATAAATGGGTTAACTAAGGAATATCGAATTCGCTTAATCATCGCATATGCTGTGATCCCAATAGGCCATTCATAACTTATTCTAACGCAGGGTTCTTTTGATGCACTATGCACTTCTCTCTGAAGAAAGACCAATAATCATTCATATGGCAGGATTTCTATTCCCTTCCTGAGATCTTTTCGAAGGTACCATCGTAGTTGATCATTATTATCTTCAATAATAAATATTAAAGAAAAATGAATGTTGAATATACACTTTGTTTTTGAATTTTCTTAATACACTACTTACATTATGTCCACATCGTTTTTTTAAAAAAAAAGCTTGAGCGCAAAAAATTCGACATATTTATTTCAATTTATTATGGGACATAAAAACCTCCTCAATCGATTCCCGCTCACTTTATATCGAGAAAAAAAATCTAATATTAATGACGTGAGAACACTAAATACTGACGGCTCTCAGTCGTCACTCTGGCCTTAAAAATATTCAGTGCTAGAAGTCTTAAAAATATATTGTAATTATAATTGTTTTCTCACTTTAATAAACTCCTACTGTTCATAAAGAATAAAATTTAAAAAAAAAATAAAGTGTTCTTTGGGAAAAAGACTTTTTATCTGTTTAGTTAAATGACACTTTCGTCTTTTTCGAAAAACGACGTAGATATCTTCTTTACTAACCATATGAAATATAAAAAAGTACAGCAAATAAGTACGATAGTCAATGTAAGATATGGTGTAAAAATTATGTATTCGAAGGATCTTTTCCCTTAGCATTTATTCATATATAATATTTACAGTCTAAGTATGAAAACATTGTTTCAGCATCTCAAGAAACCCTTTTACTTTCGGATCTCAAGATAACGAGCGATATATGAGTAAGTATTCCCTTAAAGGCTTTCGATATGAGGACTTGTTTTCAAAGATTTTTAATGGAATCTATTTCAAGGGTTGTATAAGCCAAAGATTTTGGCGACAAAGTATAGTATGTTATTAGGATTGTTCAAAGAAGAAGGAAAATGATGTACTTTCAACCTTTGTTGTTAGTTGATTTTGGTAGCATTTCAATGTAATTATTATAAAAAATCGATTAGCTTTTAATAACGCAGAATACATTTATTGGAGGGTGAACGATTTTTGAAACATTTTTCCGCAATACTCTCAAATACTGTTCTCACGAAAATTTTAAGTCTATAATTCACGAGTTCATTTAAGAAAACATGTTGCTGAATTAATCCTCTCTCCATTTGAGTTTGCGCCTTTAACACCCAAGTTAATTTATTATTTTTTTATAATCACCTAATCTATGATGTTTCCAAGGAAAACGGTTCTATTTTTTCTAGTAACTTAGTAGTGAAATTTCTAAAGCAGAATAATAAAAAAATAAAAATTGTTTGTATAGGCCAACCAGTAGAGGATCAAAACAGGAGTCTATGGCGAAAAGGTGAGATAGAAGCTTTTATTTGTTTAACTTGTTTATGTGGGTGCAAACATGTAAAAAACAACAATGCTAATAGGGATAACTTAGTGAGAACTTTTGGCGGCGAAAACCTCGAAATATTAGGTACTTTTTATTTTTTTCGCCGCTAATTCCTGAACGGCACGTTCAATTGAATAAGGCGTAGTACAATAAATTAATGGACGTTAAACTCTGCGTTGAATGATTTGTTCGAAACCCACGGGCAAATAACAGCGACTTTGCCAAAAACTGACATAGATGATGATATATGAGTCTGCAGCTTGAAAATGAATGACTGCTCAGAGAGAAAAAACAAACAAAAAAATATAAGATAATAGTTGAAGAATATCTAATTCTGCGTCCACTTAGCTGTAGTAATATCATTTTGGATTGCAAAAGGTGGAATAATTTTGATTTTCAGGTATGTATGTATATATGTATATATTGCCCCCTCTCCTGGTGAAAAATCTACGTTTTTCATCTTCCCCTAAATGTGCGTTTTCCGACATCTTGAAAAACCACTAAGGAAAAGCACTTTTTCCAGATCTTCGTCAGTAGGTAAAAATGTGTCATTACCAATTCTAAAGAACATAAAATTTCTTACAGGTTTTATATTTATTTTATTTTTTTAATTTGAAATAGCTACTGAGATACGAGGCTCGAAAGAACGGAAACAAATAGATTTCGTTTCGCCTTAATAACTATTCTTTAATACAGTTTAGTGAAAAATACATGATAAACAATCTTGTAGATGACTGTTATTTCCTTAATTTCTGTAAAAGTTGGAAGATAAAAGCTACGTGTTGAACTCCAAGATACGGTGAGAACATTGTCCTCTTTCTTGGAGGAGAAGATACCGGTCAGAACAGCTACATTATTTTTTGGTTAAACCACGATCTACCGAGCCGAATGAGCTGGCAGAAGCACGCCTCCCTCGTTAGCGTAGAAACAGTTATGCCATCTGCCAGGCGTGATCCATCAGGGTGATTTGAATGCCTCGGAGTAGTAACGACCCGATTGGCAACGGTATCGAAGGCCGCCCTTGCATAAAATCTATCTTTAAATAGGTTGTTAATTACGCTCCGTTAGTTGGCAAAGCTATGTCCAATCGTAGGCAATCTGGAGCAGCCCTTGGAAGGGATCTGCTGTTCCTCGCCAGCCTGCCAATCCCCTCCCTTGCTCCCTTCGCTTACCTTTTTGTTTTTGATTTTGTGCGGTTGTCTGTTAGCTACGGTAACCTGTTGTGTGGGACAACGGTGAACACTGAGCATCAATCTACCTTGATCGATCGCTGTCATGTTCTCAAAAGCAAATCGTTCTGAAGGAGCCGTTATAGTTACATAATGTCGTTGCCTCCTCACTGAAAAAAAGTAAGAAAAAAATAAGATTAGTGAATTGTAATAATTACATCGTAAAATCTATCTATTTTATTTTGTAAAATTGTCTTGGATAAAAAATAAAAGATGTAACAACAATGTCGTGAGGATAGTGAAGTTATGTAATTGAAGATAATTTTTATTTCTTGTCTTCTGCCGTATGCGTATATGTGTATGTATTGTATATGTAGACGTATTGTTTACATCATTTATTTAACTCATGAATTCTGAATTTTTTGTGAAGCCTCAGGGATCTCTCTCGGGTCTACAAATGGCAACTGTGTTTGTGTTTGTGAAGTAAATTTATTAGGATCGTCCTGCAATGTTCAAATCCTGACTCAGTTTCTAATAATGAATTGAATTGCTAGTGAGTTATTAATAAAGACCGGATTTGTATGCAAATGCATATTTTTTCTGATACGTTTTTCAACGAAAATGATTTAATATCTTTACAAGTCAATACATTTGGCGCAGATATATTAAATTTTATTGTGCATATTTGATAGATTATTGCATATTTTTACATATTTGGCCAAAAAAATTGTTTAAATAATTTTTCTGACAGTTAAAATAGAATATTAATAATTAAACTATTTTCTGATACACTTTCTTATTTAACGGATCAATTATAAGATGGATAAACGCCATCTAAGATTAATAAAAATAGTGTACTATAAAATTAGTCTAGATTACTATAAAAATAGTAATCGTGGTAAAGATTAAGCTAATAAACAATTAAATAAAGTTGATGTGATCACAACAGCACAGAACTTGCATATGTAATTAAAAATAATTTAAAATATTACAAAACAAACAAAAATTAAAAGATGAAATATGTATAGTTATGTATTTGTATAGAAAATAATATTTAGCATTGTAATTTCGATAACTTTTCTAGAGCCCTTGGAATTTCAAATTCTATTCCGGTTAGTAAGTGTGTTGTTCTGTTGTGCATATTATGTTATATAAACCAAGTATTAATTTTCCCACATAAACCAAAATTCCCAAGGCAGGAGCATCAATTAGTTCCAAGTTAAACAGTTGGATTCCTTTCAATTAAAAACACGGAGATGTTTTTCCTGGAAAAAACATTTTTTTTCAATTTGTGCAATAAAAATGCGCCGTGTGAAATTGTTTTTCAAATAGACCAATTCGTAAAGGCAGGTACGTTTATGAACTATTCTTGGAATTTTATTATATTATCTATTATATATTATATTATTATAATTTAAGATTGGAATGTAACAATAGTTTGTTGTTTACTGTAGGGTTTCTTGTGAAGACCAGAGAATTTGCTTAAAGTTGGAGGCTAACCTCAGAACTATTTGCTGAATTTGTTCAAATCTAAAGACACTTTCAACGAAGTACTTTGTTTTACACCAGTTCTATCTGGTATTCCCTTATTTAATCTTTTAAAATCTACATTCCCCCCCCCCCCCCCCGCAAAAAAAAAGTATTTTACAATTATTTGATTTTTTCAAAAATTATTTAGTTATATAAGAATTCTATGTAAAAATTTTTTAATAAAATTTGTTTTTCAATTTACCAGTGTCTTGTTTTATTAATATTGTAAATTAAAATTAAAATTCTTAAAGGAACCAATTTAAACAATAATTAAAGCTTTTTGTTGATTTTTTGCACGTTTCTGACATTTATCAAGCATATTTTCATGCATATTCCTTCAGGTTTCACTGCATATTACTTAAGGTTTTAGTTCATATTTGAGGACATTTTACTGCATAATTGAGGCAATTTTTACTGCATCTTTATTACTGCATATAAATCCGGTCTTTAGTTATTAAGAATCAGGCTATATAGCTTCAAAATGTCAGATGTTCTGTCAATAACCTAGAAAGAACCAAGTAGTTCCTTCGAATGGATAAAAAATATGCTTCATATAAAAATTAGGACTTCTCTTCAACTTCCTGATTATTATTCTTTATTACTTTAAAATTTTAATAATTATTTTTTTTCGTTGTTTTAGAATCCTTTTGTTTAAGTTTGAATAAATAATTTTTTTTTTGTTTCCTCTACTCGCATATTTAATATTGTTTACTAAACATATTATTCTTTGTTTGTATTTTTTATTTTACCATAATTATCATTATTCGCATTTATCGTTGTGTATTTTAGTATCGTTTCCATTAACCGATCAGATATTTATTTTAATATTACAATTATAATTTCTAACATTTTTGATAATGTTTGGTCGAATCGTCGGGTGGTAGTCTGAAAAACAAAAAAAATAAATCAAGATTTTTTGTTGTTTTTTTATTATATTTTCACCCGATTGTTTCCCAACTTAATATTTGGGAAACAAATTAATATTTGGAATTAATTATTGTCATATTAGATACAACTTATTTCCATCATTATTTCATTGTCGTAAGGGTAAAATTAAAATCCTTCTATATTTCGCCCCTTTAGAAAAGAAGTAGATTTTTTAAAAATAAATCCCCAAATTATTTATTTATTTTTTTGGCTTTTTGTTTTATCGTTTCATATTTATGTATAAATCAATTTTTTGAATTTCTAGCTCCATTATTATAGATAGGGATAGGCTACTTCTGCATCAAGTCGGTAGTACTATAAAAAATGCCGAATTTGGAGAAAGGATAGCTCTGCTCTGAAATGGCGATTTGTCGATTGACTTTTCTTTTCAGTAATTAATACAAATATTGTGGGCTAGTCTGAAGTCTGTCCCTTTTTCCAAACACAACTTATTACATTGATGTTTGGGTGTGTAAAGTATAATATACAAGAAATTATTATTAAGAGGAAAAATATAAATTATTTAAACATTTTCAGTAATAAAAAAAAATGTAATGACGTTTACTTAAAAAGTAGGTAATATCTTTGAAATACGGCAAAAAAATTATTACAGCCGTTCCTCTGTGGTGTTTTAGAAAATAATGAAAGTTCGCTGTTGCCTTCAGTAGTTAAACATTTATATAGTTGCTGACAATATTATGACTTCGTTTTTATGATTGACTGCTCGCAGTAATTGTTCAGTGGATAAGGAACCAGAGAGTTTTATGGGATTCAAAGAAAAAAAATTCTAAATTTTAATAAGCGTAGTTTACTTGGATTCATTATTCTTTTGGGATAACGTACTTTTTTCTCCAGATAAAAAAGTATCATAATATAAAAGAGTTTCTTCACTCCCTACGATTTGCAAATCAAGGTACCGATTTTCATATTGGAACTTGAGCGTATATTATTTGTGATCATTTCTCAACGATTCTTTCCTTAATTTTGAGAGCAGCACCATGCAAATGATCCTGCTAGCCTAAGTTTATTTTGAATCACGAATGAAAATTAGTGAGTAGTGGAGCCTAAGCGTAGGCGAGAGAGTCGTGGATTAGGGCTAAATCCTCTGGCTGATATGGGCAGTAGCAGTTTGTCGATAAGAGGCTTAGCGATGAGGCGGAGACTATTCAACCATCCCTATAACTCAGCCATTTTTTCTTTTCAGCTGTTTTATCTGTCACAACTCCCCTTTTCATTCGGGTCTGGTTGACTCTGCCCATGTAATCGGTTTACAGGGAACAATTCAATGTTGACGTCCGCACACATTTTTCAGGCTTAACCCGAACCATTGTGGAGCTGCATTAGCTACCCGGCTCCTTGGACCCCCATTAGAATCGTATTATTTCACACAGCGGGGGGGGTTTGACTCCTGTTAGGACAACCTCTCGAACAGTCAGCTGTTAACACTCGTCAGTTAGCTGAGAGACTGTTCTATCACTGAATGTTTGTTCTATTTCAACAAATTATGAGAGTTAAGTACGTGATAGGCCGATGGTGGATGTATTGCACATTACTTACAATCAATAAAAATGATGAGTAGTTGACTGTATAGAATTCCGGGCTTATATTGAAATTAAATATAATTGAGACGTAGAATTCCAAAACTATTCCAATCCATATATAACAGTTTTTGTATGAGATTATAATGTATTACTTCCAAAAGTAGCTAAATCACATAGAAAGTGGTCCTGCAGTAAGTCTTCCCGGCTGCGTGAGATATTTCATTGTTTGCAATTTGGCCTTATTAATTTTAACGTTTATCCTTCTGAGATATTGTATTAACTTACCTGTATAATGTAACCTGTATAACATACTTATATATTTTAAACAAAAACCACTGTGTTGAAATTATGATCATTGAAAAAAAAATTTATAATGTTATAAAAAAAAATAGTTGACGTGCGTATGATGGTATAGAAGGATAAATCTAATTCGGGATAGATAAATTATTTTCCACTTCTATATTTAGCTGAGAACACACTGATTAAAAATTTCTAAAGAATTTCTATTTTTTTTTTAAATATTTAACTTTTAAGTTATCGTAGAATACTTCACGGTGTAGGACCGTTAGATGCCTAGTTTGATTTTTTACCAATGTACGGGATAAATTCATTTGGGAGAGGGCGTGGCGGCTTTTTATATTTATATAATTACATCCTTGAATGAAATATCCTTGAATTTATATATTCGTCCAAAGACAGTAACTGTTGTTGTTTTTTTATGGCATTATCTGCATAAACAGATACTTCAGTAACAGTGTGGGAAATAAAAGTTTGTATAGAAGAATTTAGATTCATCCTTGTGCTGCAAATTTATGCAAATCAAATACTGATATTACAGAACCGCCTGTATATTTATGATTTACATGCTATAAAGCGATTCACATGCTTGTTGCGGCTATATTTATTTCTTTAAATACTGAATAAGACTAACTTGTCTAAACATTTTGCTTTCTATTGGGCTCATAGATTTTTTTTATCTGTCACCTTATTTTTTAGTTTGCTAAATATAATTTTGAATTGATATTTTATCACACATTATGAGCATGACACATAACATTTTCTGTGAGGTAATGACATTATGATTGTGAGGGCAATAGTTCGTTAATTTATTCATGGATTAGAAGAATACGGTAGGAATGAAGAACTTATTTGACCCAAAACTATGATACTTAACTTTCCTAAAGTCGTATATTTTAACTGAACCTTATTCCATAATTTGAATAATTTCTCAGAATGATAAATTCCGACTAGAATTCTCGTGTACATGCTCTTAATACAAGTGCATACCTAAGTAGGTCGAAGAAGGTGTCTTCAATAAAATACATTAAGGCCAGTTAAAAAAAAATACCTTGTAGGTAAGTGAACAAATAATATTGAAAAAAAAGAAGATAAAAGATAATTTTTAAACAAAGAAAAATAATTAAATATTAAATAAAATTTAACCAACACAAAATTTCACACCATTCATTCATTATCCTTGTCACATAATATTGTCATCTAAACTTAGTTTCAGGAAAATAGAATTTTTCTTGGCCTTTTAGATAAACGACCAGTACTTAATTTTAATTTTTAATCTATAATTTTATTATTTTAATCTTAATTTAAGTGAATAGCAATAATTCGGGTTCAGCACCCCAAAAAAAAAAACATATAAAACCGGAAAGAAACCGACTACTTGACTTTTTTCCACGTGCGAATACTATTTGAATGGACTATCAAGCCGTCATCGGTTGATGAAAATGTTATGTATATCCTATCAATGAAGGGAACCGCGATTTTGATAAGGCGGTGAATGGGGAGAGAAATAGGGGTTTCCTATATATTTTATCACCCGATAGAGACTTCATCTTGACGAAAATCCGTGGCTGACTTATTTAGTTTAGAAATAAAACCAAGTTTGAAATCCTATGTGATCCCATTAGGATTAGGTATATTGAATTCAAGTTACAATGTCAATAATATGATCCTTTACCCTACTTAACTATTGCTTATGTACCACGAAAAAATGGGTTAATTACTTGAAAATAATTAGCAAATTATGTTTAGTGGCATTCCCTCATACAGGTTGTAATTCCCTCCTTATCATTGATACGAAGGAATTACAGGTGGGGAATTATTAATTTATAATAACATGAACTTTTCTCTAACTAGAAATGTCCTTTTACAATAAAATATATAGCCTGAATGAATCAACAGAACACTTATAAGACTCCAAATGTTGAAAAGAGCAGACAAATTTACCGTTTTCTTAACGTTCACACACCACCTCCCTTACCGAAAAAACGCTAGAATTGGAAACCTCTGGACTCTACCTTTAGTAATTTTTAATTTATGAGATATTTATATTTAATAGTTTGATTACAGTTTTTAAAAATGCAATGGGATATTTGCCCAATCAAGATACTATTTGAGGAACAAGCTACAAATGTGCCAAAGTAGGTTTTGTACACCGTGAGGGAATTACATTTTAAAGCTTTAGAATTTTTTTGAATAAAAAAAAAATTATAACTAGCAGTTTCAAAACCAAATGGAAGGAGACAAAAAATGTTATATCTAACAACTGAATTTTTTTCAGAAATAACAGGTTTGAAGAAATGGCTTAAGATCCGATTTGAACATTTTTTGAGAATTATTTTTTCATTAATACAAAATACACAGTTATGTAATTCTGTTACCGATTTTAGTGTTTTCTCTGTGCCTAAATTGTGATTTTATTTTTAATTATTTACGGAGCCAAAATTTTAGGTGGCCTCGACTCTGGTAAAGAAAGCACCTTTTGTACATGTTTGAATTGTAAATATAATGTATATAAGAATATTGGATTGAAATTAGGTTTTAGATATATAATGTAATGCAGTGAAGGTAAAATAACTTTTTTATAACATATATATTTACTTTGTCTACTTCTTCAATACTTTGGTATCCCCAAACCAGGCAAGTATACCAAATTATTGACCCTACTGCAGCATTATAAACATCCATTTTTCCTATACTATACAATATAAACTATCATAATTATTTGTTTGAGATGTTCTAATAATTTATCAGATGTGGAGTTTAATTTATATAGTTATTTGAAATATTTTTTATGAATGAAATTGAATTAAAATTTGTAAAATGAATTTTTGAAATAAAATCTATTAATATATAATTTTTTCTAAATTTATAAAATTTCAATAAATTTCAACATCATGATTATAACAAACTGTTTGTTACTTGCGATTTTTTTTTTTTTACATGGAGTCAATCCATGTTTTTTTAATTACAATGAATATTGACTCGTTTATTATTAACTTTAATTTAACTGGTAATAATCACTAACGTAACATATGAAAAACGACTGATAAATAAATAATTATTATTATAACTCATATTAATAGTAATATTAAATTGAATAATTTATAATAATTTAACCTGTAATCCTGAACTGTTGAATGCAAAAACTACCCATTGTTTCCTGCTTGTAATTTATTAGCTTTTAGGTTCTGTGTAAATCAGAAATATATTAAATATAAAAATTAATTGTGATGTTAATAGAAATTTTCACAACAATCGGCCAACAGCTATTATATTCCCGTAATTATACGTATTTTTCTGTATGCTGTAATTCATGAATTTAACATGGATACTTCATGGTTGGCCTTCTAATTACTACGTATACTTGAAAAAGCTTTTAATTTATATAAAATATACTGCTTATTTATCCTCGTGTATCTTCTAACAATATACTCTTCACATCATAAATTTGTTTATCATTTGTTATTTTTCATATAATTTTTAATCAATATAGAGAACATTTATTTATAGTATTTTGGATCTTCCATGTCTTAAGGCTTAGTTGGTGAATGATTGTAATAATTTTACATTATAAGTTAGTCATTAACAGGCTGTTCAGTTCGTTTGTGTAAATTTAGCTACGATTATTATAGGTCGGTCCTGATTAAAATTTTGTATTTCTATTTTCCATCTCAGATTTTAATTTATCCATTATCTAAGGTAGAAAAATATGGTAAATAGTACAATTAAATTAAGAATAACCCAGCCCATTTTATAGCGATACCCCTATTAAATTAAAACCGATCTAATTGTCTTATGCGAATTTTTAAAATAAACTGTACTTTTATACTGCATTTTTGAAATATGGAATTTGACTGGCTTCATAGCATATATAAATATTTCTTTGAAATGGTTAAATGATTTTTTTTTTGTTTTTTTTTCTGTTGACAAAATGATTGAATTTGTCTGGTTCCATCATTCCACTAAATCTCGGTTTGTCGAGAATTAAATAAAACATTAAAAAATATAATATAATTTTCATATTTATAGGAATTAATGATTCTATTATTTTTGAAATTTCTGAAAGGTACCCTCATTTTGAAAAATATTGTATGGAATAAAAAAAACTTAAATCTCGACATCTACTACTAAGCTGACTATGAGAACAACCCATTGCTAAAAGCCATACCATCTACTCAACTATACCTAATCTGAGTATTAGGCTCGAAATACTGATTTATCAAAGTATTATTTTTTCTCTTATCTCCCGTTTATTTCACATGCAATATGAATTATAATGATGTACAATACATACAATATTCGCAATAATTTCTTTCATTACCCGAGTGTATTCCAAGGTTATTAATATTATAATGATTATTTAGTGCTGGTCTTATAATACTTTCATAAAAAAAATGACCAGCACTTACAAATAATATCACATAAATAATAGCACCTAAATGGAGTCCAGCCCCTCTGTGCACTTCATCCATCTCGCCGGAGGCACGCTATAGCACCTCAAACGCTTTCAGAACACAATGCTCCGTACAACGGCGTCGAAGACTTCACTGAAGAAACGGATGATGGACCAAGTACATACTCTCCTAGACCTAAGATAACATAACTCATTCAGTAAAGCCACATAAAATGTCTGGATTACTCAAAAGCCCAAACAAACCTCTCTTCAATACTTTCACACCGATAACGACCTCATGTTCCTCGCAAAATAGGAAGGTAATTATTATGTCAATTAGTATCATACTGGAAAAATGAAATGAATACTAGGTTAGTCCCTTCATGTTAAGTGACAACCAACCCCTCAAGTTCAACTGTAAACATTTTGATATTACAAAACACACCCTTAATATGCAACATATTTTGATGTAAAGGAGTGAAAAAAAAGGAATTAAATTAAAAATCCTTCAGATTTTTTCCTTTTAGGAGATCGGAAAAAAAAGGAGAAAATCATTGCAATATTAACAATATTTTTGCCACAGTTAAGACCTAATAAATGTTTCAAAATGGAATACTAATAAAAAATAAATATTTTTATTTGTACAAAAGAAGACTATTGTTGAGAATATAGAATTGAAATTCTCATTCTACTGTCACAATGTTTTGTTTTATGAACTAAAATCACAAATAATTTTAGGAATTTAAGCAGTATAACTATAACCAATAACTTTGATAGCTAATCGGCGGAAAAAAAATAGTATTCAATAGTGCAAGAACTTAGAAAAATAAAATACATCTAGCACTGCTTAGCCCTTGCACCTTGAAGATAATGATTTATATATAAGAAGATTTCATTTGAAAAACGAACAGTTATATCAACAAAACTTGCTTGATTTGTTGTACATAATTCGGTGTATGTACTTGTTCTTCCTTGTCTACGATGATACATCTAACATAAAGTTATTTATGTTATTAGTTCCATAAATGAGTGTCTTAGCCTGAAAATGATAAGAATTTAACAATATTCTCCATAGTTTCCTAATACAACATTTAAGGAATATTCTGGGAACAAAATAATTACCTTTTTAGGATTGATGTGAAACATGTACTAATCCTCAAACCACACCTGCCACGACTTCAAAGGGACATTTCTTTATCCTGTGAGTTGTCCACAGAGGTGTGATTCATCAGAAAGACTGGCATCCAGTGTGTGTTATCCCCTATCCAAACTTCTCCAGCAAGGTTTCTTTGCCTTTCCGTTGTGTACTTCCAGACAAAGGCCCTTCCATGGGACAAATTCCACTCAGTGGAGTGGCAGATATGTTATTGTAGGGATGGCTACGTGTGTACAACAATAGTTGCCCTAATCCCAAGGTGCCAGGTAGGCGTGAGCTCAGCTTACCTACCCATTCACCTCTCCTCTCTCAATGGAATCTCCTACGGCCAATAATAATCTGGGGTGGTCTCAAAAAATAGCTTTATACCACGAGTCAGGGTCACAACTGACATCCTACTCTCGAGGTTTTTTCTCTCCGCTTTGTGGCTATCGGTCACCCAGGGTGTACCGAGTACCCACAAGGGAGACAGGTTGTGATGTTGGAACCTTGTTATTATTTTTTTTTTTTTTGCTTTAAGTATCAGGTAAGTCATCATTTACAATATAATTATTCATAAATAGGAATATGCTTTAGAAATCGCGAAATCCATCTCGAAGTTAAAAGTTATTTTAGTAATTATACATTTTAATGGAAAAATCACACTACAGATGGTGAGTACAGGTGTAGGTTGCATGGTGGTATGGCGAGGGATATACATAATACTATCCTTCAGCATGCCATTGGTTCATTTATACTGAGAAGAAATCAACCTGAAATATGTTTCAGCTGCTAGATCTAAAATTATAGAATCCTGCCTGGCATCGCCTTTCAACATATTTGGTTTAAGTAGCTTCGTAGTATTCACAGCATCACTTAATCTGAGCAATTCTTAACATGGCATTTCTAATGTAGAAAATTATGTATATTTTACTGTACTATATTTATAAGCATACATAATCATCAGACATTTTAGTGGTAAGTGATGAATATAGTTATCGTGAATTGAAAAATATTGTATGTATCATTTTGCTGTCAAAATTACTACTACTCATTTTGAATATCAACTAAAAAGCAACTTTAAGTTGGTTTTATGTGATAAAGAGATGTTAATTCTCACATTGAGTTTTAATATTTTATTAGTATAAGGATGCTTAATGATAATTTTCCTTAATTTAGTTCGAAAGGCAAATAAATATGTTTGATGATTTTAGACATTTTTAATTTTCAATCTTGAGATATTTAGGTAATAAGAGAATAATTTGTTTTTCATCGACTACTGAAAATATCAGAATTCATAATTTATATAAAAAGATACTTATTTAAAAAAAATAACGCAGAAGGAAAATTAACGCTTTATTTCAAAACATCCGTTATTATATATTTATTTTTTAAATAAATCTGTGCATTAATAATTTGTATAACATTTATTTTATAATGCATTTTATGAATTGCTGTCAAAAAGGATTCATGATTGAAGTATAAGAAGAGCTTTGTGGTCCATGAATCTGGTATGAATGAAGGAGACGAGGGAGGCCACCTCTGTTTGCCTATGCTAAAGACCGCCCTGACCCAGGTTAGATAATATACTTGCAAATTACAGGATCCTAGCGGGGTAACACGTGTACCCGCCTCAATACATTAATGCATAAATGTATTATATCTATGTAAAACATTTTGATAATCCTCCGTTGGCCTGTCCCTCCTCTCCCTAATTTATACCAAAAGGCCCCGCAAACTACACGATTTGTTCCTCTGTTTATTCTGCAATCTATCATTGTCAGAGAAGACCGTACATTCTCTGCCTTGTCTTATAATGTATAATACCAATATTGTCAAAACCTTAACAACAAAAGAACAAAACACTGTCCATTGAGGTTATCCCAAATAATTGGTTATAATTAACATATTTCCTAATCCCGAATTAATTTGAATTTATAAATGTGTTAAAGATAATTTATTTAATTTTCTTTATCCTAATTATTTACCTATATAATTAATTTATTATTCTTGGAAATGAAGCAGCAGACCGGGCAGTAACCGTGTCCAGACTGCTACTGATTAGAGATGTCGAAGCGAGATATTTACTACGCTTTTAGGATTTATGAATAATTGTTATTTGAAGACAAAAAAAATTTAAGTTAACAACATATTATTTTTATTTTTTATTCTAAACATATTTTAGACAGAATTTTTTTTACTTTCTGAAAGTTTTGTTTAAAAAATAACTGTTCTCCAACGATCAAACTGTGAATATCTTTTGCGGCTCTTTTCATAAAAAATAAAAATAAATATCTCGTTGATTATGATCGCACGAAAATTGGCAAATCGTTAATTTTTTTTTTTTTTGCTGGTCTTCTTACAAAGTAGCAATGCATAGATATGCCTATATGTTAAATTTAAAAACTTTGGGATGGACTGGCTGTTGTTTAATATGCATTAGTTTAGTTTGGATGATTTTTAATGCTATGTTGTTTTTAAGAATTATTTCTTATAATTGCTTACGTTACATCCACAAATATTCAGCAATACCTTATTTTCCAACTTCAAATTATGACAACATAAAATTATTATAAAAGTGTAAAGTTCACTTGCTGGAAATTTATGCACTCACTTTATAAAAATAGCTTGATGAAGAAGCCATTCTTTTCCTACTGAATATTCGGTAAAAAATCACTTTTAGTAAGTTCCTATATTCGGTCTGTGGATCACAAGAAAACATTACCAGTTGTTTTAGAACCTCTCCAGCTGTTCTCCATCTATTATCTATCGATAACAGTGTCCGCCAAACTGCTCACCACTAAGTGACGGAGTCACTGAAGTGTACTCTACGATTCACAAGCCTTCCGGAACGAGTTCTGTTCTCTGAGGCGGTTCTTCAAAAGGAACAGGCCTAGCTGACTGCAGTGGTGGTGTAGTAGGGGCAGGATGGATGGTTACCGAAGGTTCTGAACTTCGGCAGCTCTTGGAAGACATCTCCTATAGAAATTAATCATTCCTATAAAAGTCCTGAGCTGACTGATGGTAGTAGGTCGAGGATATTCGATAATAGTCTTGATCTTAGATGGTGAAGGGCTAATGCCATCTTCGTTGACGATATAACCGAGAAAATTGACCTCGGGTCTACCAAAGATACACTTCGAGACATTTAAGGAAAGTCCATTGTCATCCAACCTCTTAAATATTTGTTGCAAGTGGACTTTATGTTCCTCTTCATTCTTCGACAATATCAAAAAATCAGCTAAGTATGGGAACACAAAGTCCAGGTCTCGCATAATATTGTCAGCGAAACGTTAAACGTTTGCGCCGCGTTTCTTAGTCCAAAAGGCATGCGCAGATATTCGATCAACCCAAAAGGTGTGATGATTGCTGTTTTTTCCTCGTCCTCTTCAGCCATAGCAATGTGGTAGAAAGCTTGAATGGTGTATAGCGTTATGAAAACCGTCATGCCTTGCAACTGCGTTTTGAAGTTCATTAAATTTGGGACCGGATATCTATCGGCGATACTGATGGCGTTTAAGCGACGATAGTCATCGCAAATGTGTAAAATACCATTCTTTTTGGTCACTACGTGTAGGTGACTCGGACCAGTTGCTGTTACTGGGCCGGCATATTCCCTCATTGATAAGGTCTTGAAAATGGTCCTTTACTGCATTATATTTCGCAGGCGGGAGTCGCCTTCCCTTGCTTGTAATAGGATTACCGTGCGTGAGA
Source organism: Rhaphigaster nebulosa (assembly GCA_948150685.1). Classification (NCBI taxonomy): domain Eukaryota; kingdom Metazoa; phylum Arthropoda; class Insecta; order Hemiptera; family Pentatomidae; genus Rhaphigaster; species Rhaphigaster nebulosa. The sequence continues at coordinate 131,033,502 of OX411306.1, forward strand.
ATGTTACAGGAACAAGGCTGGATGCACTTCTGAGCTCGATCCTTAAAACGCCTGTGATAAAAGCAAAGGCCTTCAGAAGATTTGGAGCGGTTGCGAGATCCAGATTCAGATTCGAAGTTCCTCCTTTTAGAGCGTGAACGAGATTCTCTAGGAAGCTCTGCAACTTCGGCTTGAAGATGACGAAATTCGCGGAGGAGATCGTTACACGGCGAGCCAGGCTGTGAAGATTCGGACTGGGGAGACGTAGACGAGTAAACTTCGTTGGGCGCATCGATTTCGGCAATCTTATCGGCAGTTGCTACGATTTTATCATGATCTTTTTGACCGGTTGAGGCGAGGATGGCTTGCATTAGAGTAGGAAGGTTACGGAGCCACAAAGTCCTAACAGCATCTTTGTTAAGCATTGTAGGTACAGTGCAGATGCTTGTTGAAGCATTGAGCGAAGCAGTTGTGAGGGGCGTTGGTCACCGAGCTGGGAGTCGTTGTATAAATAAGTAGTCGTTGAATACGACGAGACTCTGATTCTTCATAGGTCTGAATAAGTCTTTCTTTAAGGCGATCGTAGGAGTTTTGAATGTTTGAATCGTCGATGATATCGGCTACTTGCTTGATGAAATCGATTTCTAAGTTCGCCATTACCGATTGATACTTCATGATTTGTGAGGTAAATTGGTGCCTCTGAAAGAAGACACTTCTATAATTCCTTGTGGAGTAGAAGAGTCGGTTAAATTTTCAGTGTAGTTACCAGGCGGAGTTAAAACCATATTTGTATTAGTGTCTGGCATTTTTGTTCTCGGGGTCACCACTTGTTGGGATTATTTTTATTTTCAAATTGGTCCCAAACTAACAAAATTATAAACCAAAACTTAAAAAAATAGGATTTATTGAATTTTATAAAATTAAAAATGTTTATAACAAAATTATTATAAAAGTGTAAAGTTCACTTGCTGGAAATGTATGCACTCACTTTATAAAAACAGCTTGATGAAGAAGCCACTCTTTTCCTGCTGAATATTCGGTAAAGAATCACTTTTAGTAAGTTCCTATATTCGGCCTGTAGATCACAAGAAAACATTACCACTCTTTTTAGAACCTCTCCAGCTGTTCTCCATTTATTATCTATCGATAACTGTGTCCGCTACAATATAAAATCACAAATATTCCTTTATTCTTCATTCTTACATTACTTCACCAACTTGCATTATTTCACCTATATATAGGTTAGACTTCTAAAATACTGCAAACCAGAATTAAAAAATACATTAGTAATTGTGAAAACAGTAAGAACAACAAAATAACAGCTTTAGCACAACATAGTATAGAAAATAACCAAGTTTTAATTTTTAAAATTCCCGAAATAGAAGAACATTGAAAGCAATACATATAATCGAAAACATAAAAAATACTTTCAATTATATATTGTCTCTATGCTTAAATCATTAATAAACTAAATTTAAAATAATAATTTTCGAAAAAAAAGTATAAATAATTATCTATCTATCTAACTGTATGGATCTACAATCCTAGACAGTTACTACGTTGAATTTCAAAATGGAATAAAATAAATCCGTCCGTCTGCCGTCCGCTGTCTTTTTAGGTATGCGAGGGTTCTGATTCCATTTTTTAAATCCGATTTTCGATCGCGCTGGGTGTATTTCGATTCACTGTTATTTATAAAGTTTTCTTTGATACAGGGATCGTTTAATAGGCAAACGAGGGTTCTTATTCGGTTGTTTTAATTAGATATTCGATCACGCATGCGCATATCAATTTAGTGCTAATTTTGAAGTTGTCTTCGATATATGGATTGTTTATTAGGTAATAGAGATTTCTGATTCCTTATATTGAATCGGATTTATGATGGCGTATGCATATATTGAACTATTATTTTTTGTGTGTAACTTTTCGAAGTATTTAAACATTAAATTTGTTTTTCCTTGCACATTTCTTTTCCTTATTTACTCTAAAGAAATGGTAGCGAAGCTTTTTTTTTTATTATTGGATCTGACTTTGTCTCAAACCGCTTTTTTTCATTTACTCGATTAATCAATTATTTCAATAGAAAAAAATATTTGAACAGTCAGTACATCATTCACCGCCCGTGTCCAGCCCGACCTTCTCAACTTTCAAATTCTGAATGAGATTTTTCCCATGGTGAATCGAGAGGTTGCGCTCTCATTTAGAGATTCGGTCTCTTGGTTATCCGCGGAATCCGGCAGTTCGTTCCAGTAGTTTACACGCTTTCAACATGGACATGATTCTCAGTCTCAATAGCGATTATGCAATCATCCCTCGTCATTGATGGAAGAGGGTTGAGTGTGGAGACAATTATCACTATTCTGATAGAACATTTATTTCATGTTAAGCATTCCTTTCTACTCGTAGGTTAAAATTAAACCTTGAATTTCGAAGAATTATTTTTTTGAATATTATGTCAAAACGCAATTAGTGAAAATAAGACGAAGGAACATTATATCAACCCGAGTAGCACAGACCTCATCACAGACCTTTTCAAAAAATTACACCTTTTCCATATTTTGTTATCGTATACCATTACTGGACCGATGTTTAGAAATAAATTTTGAAAACGTAATGTAATATTGAATAATTTGGTAAAACAGCTGCATTTCGAAATTTATTTCTACTCAAAATTTATTGATAAAATATGAAGTTTCTTAGCGAGGAATACACTGAAGTGTCTGAAGCGACAGGATTAGGAAAGAGCTGAAAGTTCAAACGGTGACGGAAACCGAGAAACCGTCAAAAGGCAACTGAGATGGTACGGTTATGTCTGCCACATGGACCATCACAGAGACCCAATAAAGACCATAGAGGCGATACCAGTGGGAAGAAGACCAAGAGGGCGACCAAGAACCTCCTATATCAACCGCGTGGAACGAATAAGTAGACGCAGAGGGAAGACCATAGGAAAAATGAGAAATCTTGCCAGGGATAGAGACGCTGGAAGCACAAATGGCTGGAAACACCCCGACGCTGAAAGGCAATTGGGTGGAAGAAAAAAAAGAAAAGAAGAAGAAGCCTTCAAATAATATTCAAAATAATAATTCATCGAAATTCGAGGTTTTGTTTTACTCTACCAGTGGCAAGGAATGTTCAAAAAGGAAAAAATTATTTATCAGAATAATTATTATTATTAGTTTCAGTTCAGTGGAAAAAATTGCTATGGCTAATCTTAGATACTGCCAAGGTTTTATAACTATCTCATAAAATTTTAGTATAAACTCAAGATTTTTTTATGTCTTCTTTTACAATAAAAGTTGTAAGTTTAAATAACTTACGAATTTATGTATCTTTACCTTATGTATCTTTTTTACTTTTATAAAAAAATCAGATCGGCCGTCGTCTTGTCTTTCTTCCACAATTCATATTTTGTCGCATTTGATCGAATGTATCAACTGCAGCCTTTGTATCATTATATATATGTATAATTTCAGGTTTAGCTGAAATTCTTTAACAGGAGCTGCACAATGCATGTACCTATACAAAAAAAAATTAAAGAGAAATGTGTTCTTATCATGCGGCTTTTTGAATAAAATATGACTGGAGGAATCAGGTTTTCCAAACTAGAGAGAAGCTCAATTGGGACACATAGCTTAATATGCGTCGTAATTCTACGACGGTTCGGTAAAAAATCATGCATACATAGGTCTAATTTAAAATAGGATATTCGAGATATTGTTTCTTAGGAAAGATAAATGGCAATTTAATCGAGTTGTTACATCGATCAGGCGCGGACACAGGCGACGAGGGTGACGAGTACGATGGGCAAAGATGATTTAGTCGTCAAACGATAGTTGAACTTCTTTTTAAGATTTGTCTTCGGTGCCTCGTGGTGGTCTCACGTGCACACCTTTACGGAGAGTCAAAGTGACTTTTCTTCTTTCTCTCGCAGACAATATTTCCTTGGATCTTTCCTATACCAAACCATTAACTCCCAGCACCTACATCTACAGCCTTCTTCAATTCAAATCCTCTGTCCACTCACAGAAAACAAGATTTCCTTTCTGACCTCTACACTCCCACAGAACCAATACACTCGAACGTTCCTTTCTTGCCCGCTCCACTATCATACGAAATTCTACTATTCCCTATTCTACTATTCCTCCCTTCTACTATCCGCCATTCTTATTCTCTCTCCTCTTTAAAATTCCACTTTTTTCAACATCTCCTCACATCCCAAAAATATGGTGTCTAATCATGAAATTTTAATTGAAGATTAACATCTTGATTAGTAGGAAATATTTGTTTCAATCATCAAACATTTTTTCAACTCTGTGAATCATTTCATTATTTATATCACTTTTATATCCTCCAATCCGTTGTTTTAACTTTGTATTGATTCATTATTTTTTTGTTTTAATTGTCTTCGTTTTTCTTTCTTTTTTTGTTTTTTTTTCTGTGTATTGTGTTAACTATATTTATTTTTATTAACAAAAAAATGTTCTTCTTTTTGTTTTCTTTATGTTATAATTGAGATTATTGTAAATATCAATTGACTGTTATTAATTTCGTATTGGGCCAGACACTTTTTTCTGTTTTCATTACTTGCACATACTTGGCTATTCTCAAGGCTCCTAGTCCCAGAAAAGTTTATTATTCTATTCTATCGATATTCCCTAAAAACAGCGTTAGTAACCATCCTAGAATTTTTCATTTTTTTTTTCTTCAAAATAAATGCCCTTCTTGTTTGAAGGAGAATGAGCATCCGTTTTTGATGGTTTATTTTTTTGACAACACCAATGCAAAATTGTCGCTTTCTGATAGAATGGTCCATCTAATTTACTTAATTATATACAGGAAAATATTTAAACATTGGAATTTCATATTTTATTTTAAAATAATTACAATTTTTATTTCTACGTAGGTCACAACTTTATTGATTGATATATGAGGGATAAGAAAATAATAATTAATAAAGTATTTGTACAGGTGTTAAAACTAGAGCAGTGTGAAACTGATAAAAATATGTATAGCAAACTCCTAGCAATAATTCTACATTATACAGTACCTTAAGTAACAGGCGAAATTAATCATGGGTAAAATCAGAAAGAAGGACTATAGAGGACAGTAGAATAATTGATAATGATTAATGTACGTATAGGATATAATTATGATGTTATGGTCTATGTAGCGATTTATGTGCGATTTAGTTAAGTGAATGTTTTTAATTGTTGAACTAGTCTCTGCTATTTGCAGAAGAGAATCTTGAGAATGGAGGAGGATGTTAAAATAACGAACAAAGGAATTGTGATATAATAGAAGAAGTAATTCCACTAATGCATTCTTAAAACTATTATAATTCCTAATGATCCTTGCTGATGCGATACTGTAACGGATGGAGAATGCCTTAAGGTTTTCAGAAGTTAAATATTGCGTAGACTGTTTAGTATGAAGAAGAATAAGTTGACGACTATACTCATCTTTATTTTTGGTCGGCTTGGTCAACTTGATGATACAGTCCGGGAACCCATGCAGAAAAATGCTGCTTATTTTGCACGAAGGTTCATCTATTTCAAGCCATTGTGTTCTTGAAGAAGAGCTTAAAATAGGCGTCTGCCAAGATGAAGCGGCCGGAATACAAAATGACGGCTAACATAGTGTGAGTCAGTTAGTCTTACAAGGGGTTGTATAGTATTTAGATTAAAAATATGTATAAGGTGCTCTCTAAATACAAAATTTGATGCTCGAAAAGTTTTATTAGAAAGATTTTAAATATAGAATAGCCGATTGCATGGAACAGACCTTTAAAAGTCAGTATATTGAATTTCTTGGGCAAATTTTGTAAAAATTGTTGTTTTTCGACCATATTTCTGAACCAAATTTATAATGTTAGATACTCACCCGACGTAGAATTTAATTTTTAAAGAATAAAAGTTTTCGCAAGAAACCCAGTTTTGGAGTTATAAATCAATAACTGAATATATCCAGAAAACATCCATGTTTGAGGCTTCGTAAAATAAGTCACGTTTTTCTGCATGGACTCTCAAACAAATATGGGTTTTGATGGGTTCAAGAGATGTAGACAAATATGTTGGTTTTTGTTTGTTATCAAACCTCTCGATGCGCTAAACCTTATGATTATTAAATAGTTTTCAGAGATCTTAGCATTTAAATCGAATACATATACAACGATACCTACTCGTAGGAACAGCTTTTTGAGCAAGACCGATCATTATTTGGAAAGTTGAAATAAATTGATCTAAAAAAAAATTATATAAGGAAAATACATATATCATAAGTCAAATATCAAAAAAATAAGTTTAATAATATTGATGTTTTCCTGGATTCTATTTTTTTTTTTTAATTTAAAGCATTCATGAGGAGGGAATCAATATGTTAGGATATTTTAAGAGTTAATTTCGAAGCCTAAATATAATGCTTTGCTCAGTTTATCCTTACTTGCCCTACTGGTGTTGTACACTGCAACTCCTGATTGAACTACCACACACCGCTATGCCAAAATAGAACCTGTATATCGCGGTGACACGCTAAGCCAGGGTGTGACTGGCAGGCGGGCAGAGGAGGACACGGGGCTAGGGGAATAGGAGGCGGAGGAAGAGGCCCTCAAACACGTATTGTTTAAGTAAAAACTTGTGTTGACGAGATAGGGCGGGTCGTGACGGGGCTCGAATCCCCCGGATCTAGCCCTCTCCGCTCTCTCAATTAGCTTCTGTCACTCCGTCATCATCTCTTCGGTTAATTAGCTCTGTTTGCCCGCTTAGTCTTCATCGCTCACTTATAGTCAAACTTAACACCCCTTTTACATATTCATTTTCCTTTAAATCTTAGTCTTTTCCGGAAGGGCTAAAATAATATTTAAAACATTCAGGGAAGCCTTGAGAATTAAAGAATTATTTATTAAAACTAGAGAAACCATAGACGTGCGGAAGGGGGATTCTACAGGTGCACAAACTCCTGCGAATAGGACATATTTAAACAAATAAATAAATAAAAAATTTAAATAGAAGCTTCTCAATATGTATTGTCTAAAGTTAAAAAACTTTTTGTAGCCCAAGAGTGTAAATTTGCGGTTGAATTTTAACATTTTTTTTAAATAAGTTATAAATAGCATATTCTTCAAAAAAATTTCCGAAGGAGTAAAGAATATCCCTGGCACCCCTCCCTCACCCAACTAGAGAGTGTGAAAGGACTCTCCGATACCCTCTAACAAAGGATGCTGCACATGTCTATGTAGCCAACCTGTCTACTATTAAAATACCGAACAATAATCGATGCTCCAAACAAACAAACCTTACACTGCATCATGACCTAAACAATTCATTTTTTTTTAACCTTATTCTATCGGAAGTTCATCAACACTATAATCCTCATCTTCAGAATAATCTCTATAAAGCTCTATTCATCCCCATAATTCTCCGCAAAGATAAAAAGAGCAATGTCACTGAGATCTTTTATAAATATGAATATTGAAGTTCTAGCAAAAACCAACTTCTACACTCATGTCTCGGTCCTCTGTGGCTATAGAGCCTTCACTCAATCTCCGCTCGTATTTAATTCTGAAGTTGTTGAAAGAGAAGCGCTGCGATCACTTGATGACATCATTTTCCCTCCAAAAGTGAGGAGACAAACTTGTTTAGGTGTTCCTATCAGAGTTTAGGCTTAAAGTATTTGTACATAAATATGAATGTGTTATTTACTATTCACTAGTTATTACCTAAATATGAAATATATATTAAGGGAAAGCATTGCGCCCATGAAGAATTTCGAATCCGAGTTTTCAACGGAAATTTAAGATACCCGGTAATATAATATATGGTATCCAAACAACCAATTATCGCAAAATAGTCATTTTGTAGTGTGTGTGATTATTTTAGAAAAAATAATATTTTACAAATAAAGCCGTAGAAGGTAATGAAGGTTAACGAAAAACGCCTACATTAAAGTGATTGTTGCAGTTAATAAGTTCTGCGTTTATATTATTTAATGAAAAATAAATAGAAAATTTTAAAATTTATTTCAAGCTGTGTGGTAAGTGAAAGTTGATGCATGAACCGCACCAGATTTTTTTATAATTATGGCTTTAATTGTTTTTATTTCGCTTATTTCTTTATTTTCTTATTTAGTTAAAAATCTCATTTTAGTTTTCTACCTATCAGTCTTTTTGTTTTCTGTTCAACTGCTTCCAATCTCAAACTCTACGTTTACTATGCTCGTAGTTTCATTGAATAAGAAAAGTCAACTCGGACCATCTTGCCAGCAGATATTCTCAAGGTATGGCTCTCCATTGGAGCACCATGAAGACATCGAACAGAATCTGGATCACATTTCATTTTATCTTACCTTCCAAATGAATCTATCTTTTTTTCCAACACCCCAATGGCATGCTAAGTCATTAGAATAGATGCTTTTCTACTAGAACTTCTATAGCACTAATCCGAAAGCCAACTTTCGGAAGTTGACTCATAAATATCAAGCGTATACTTTTTTTAGAGCATCATAATATCAGGTATAATAATAGACCACCAATAATAGACTGTAGCTTAAATATGTGCCTTAGTAATTATCAATAATGTACTACCACGATCGCGTCCAGCTCTGCTTCTAAACTTTTATAGAGCTTCTAGACTTTTATCAATTACTTCTGATGCTTTACGGATTTATATGGCCTGAACATTTTATCAATTCTGTTAAATAGTTCCAAATTAACTACAATGCCGAAATTAGACAAGATTCAGTCGGAAGTGATCAAAGTAACACATCTATTAGAATTTTAAACAATAATAATTAATTAACTGATTTTAAAAAAAAATGAATACATCTATGGGTCAATCCATTCCAAATTAACCAATTTAATTTGAAAAGGCTGCTGAAAAAATGTATTTATTCTTTCTTTTTTCCGCGATTTTATAATATATTCAGAGAATTGAAAACAAATATTCATTATTTTTTTAGAAGTCCAGATTTTTTTTTTTTTTTTTAGCACCCATTTTTTTGTATGTCAGCCTACACTCCATTTTGTAAGGTTCCGTTAAACTCTGTTGCTCACTGGTTTTTGAAGATATTTGCTTCAAACAAAAACCATGTTAGAAAGCATAAAATACACATCGTCTGTTCAGTATCCTCTGACTTTGCGTGATTAAAAAATAAACAAAAAAAAATAGGTAAATGTTAAAGTTTCCCAAATAAAAATCTTCTCTTAAAAATTAAAAATGTTGAATATAAACCAAGACTCACCTTCAATTTTTATTCTTGCATATAATGGTAATACTATTACTACTTCCCCAAAACGTTTGAAGCCTGAGAGTTATGTCGTTCGCTTATAATGGGTCTTCAACTATAGTGATTTTTCTAAAATTTTCAATCTGAAATGTCTTAGAAGAGACGCACTTTAAAAATCCGAAATTTTCAAAAAACATTCTTTTATTGTTTTTTAATAAGTGTTTAAAATTTCATCACTGAGATCATATTTATTTAGTTTAGAATTTTTGAAAATTGCTGAAATTGTGAAAAGCTTAATTTAAGTAAAAATGATGAAGACAAGATTTACTGCAAGAAATTAGCTATGTGTTATAAGTGACAACTTGAAACACAATATTGCTGCTGAACACGCTTTTCAAATATTCTTCGTGATGAAGCTAGTAGCCAATATAAAAACCATATTTCAGAAGGGAAAAACATTAAAAATCTAAAATTTGTAAAAAAAACATTATATCATTGTATTTAAAATTTCATCACTGAGACTTCACAATTTTTTTTAGTTAGAAATTTTTAAATAATGCTAAAACTGTAATAAGCGTTATTGAAAGTGCAGATATACATTGCTTCTAATAAAAATCTAAAAAAAAATAATAAAGTCTCAGTGATGAAATTTTAGCCACTTATTACAACATAATATAGGAATGTTTTCTGAAAACTTTGGATTTTTAAGTTTCGCCCCTTCTGGACTGTTGGTATTCTGTCTCTATCACTAAAGCTAAGTCCGACTTTCGATTCGACATGACAAACGAGGAAGAAAACGCTAGAGGCATGCGATGTCGAATTATTATATTTTTTGGAATACTGATTGAAAATTGATGAATAAATTCATTCACTGGCCAATAACGAATAAATGGGTTTTTCATTATTTATTACTTTGTTTAACAACCAAATTTGCCCAACACTGCTTAGAGCCAATGCATCGAACGTATTGCCAAAACAGTGTGGCAATAGCTTAAAATATATTTACTTTTGGTTATACTTTCTTCACTTCTTCATCGAACTATATTTAAAAAGAGTGTACAGCAGCATTTTTGTTCATCAGCAGCATTCAAGTTATTACTAATAACACATAGGTTAATCTTGTGTTCATAATTTTTACTTAAACTTGATAGCCCATCTTACAATTTTAGAAATATTTAAAAATTTATAACTACAATACTTATAAGGTCTCAGTGATGAAATTGTAATCACTTATAACAACGCAATCAAAAAATGTTTTCTGAAAATTTCATATTTTTGAAGAGTTTTCCTTCTGAAATATATCCGGTTGAAAATATCTGATTTTAGAAAAATCCCAATATTTGAAGACCCATAAAAACAACGGATGTGACTCTCAGACTTGAAACTTTTTTTAGGAAAGTAGTGTACTATAAGCACTATATCCTGAAAAAAAAAATTGAAGGTGAGTTTTAGTTTTATCTTTAACGTTTTTAATTTAGAAAAAGCAGATTTTGATTTTGAAAACATTAGCATTTACCTATTTTTTTGTTTATTTACAATTACGTAGAGGCCTATGTACTGGACAGAAAATAGTGTGCATTTTATGATTTTTAACATGTATTTTGTTTGAACCAAATATCTTCAAAAACCAAGGAGTTTAAAGCAAACCTCTTAAATGCAAAATAGGTTGACATACCAATACGAAATAGTCACTCCAAAAAACAACTTGACCTCTAAAACATTAAGAATATCTGCTTTCAACTCTCTGAATATAGTAGAAACATAGGTAAAAAAATAAATTTAGTCAGCAACCCGATATGGCTGATTTAATAAGAATTGGTCCCTATGAATTTGCTACCATAAAAAAAAACAATGACAAAAAAACCGGAGATACAGTTAGCCTTTACAGCTCCATCCAGGTCCCTACATCTAAAATTCTTCTCAGAGTCTGTTGTGCATATCATTGTTTTGGCATTGGCACGAAGGCTCGAATCGCTGTGGGAAAGCGGACTCTTGGATTTCCCTCAGCTGTTCACCGAAAGATTTTGTCTACTGGTGGAACACTCAAGTAGACCCAGCCCACTCCAATGTTAGATGAAGACTCACATCTGAAAGACAAAAGTTTACGATGGGTGCATCGCTAATTATAAAATAGTAAATTCTTTTACTAGCAGCAGTGAGACGTTGCGTAGGCATACGCAAAATTAAATGGGACTTTATGGAGAAATTTTACCATTTCCGTTAGCCGAGCCATAGATTTCCTCACCGAACTGAAGTCACAAAATCACAGCAACCGTTATCGTTAGTAAATTCATAAATCCCTATAACAAACCAACGTTTTTCTTTTTTCAGATCTATTGAACTCGATCCGATGAAAACTCGTGTGGCAATGGTAAAAAAGGAAATTGTATGTATATTATATCTACATATGCATATTATTTTTTTTTTTTAGAATTTCCACACGAGTAAATATATAAAATATAATGAAAAATTAAAATAATTTAGTGTCATGTTGAACGTCTAGCAGAACTCATTGGATTAAAAAAATAAAATGCATCTGTTAAAATAAATAATTAATTAATTACAATAATAAGAAATGAATCATTACGAAATCGGGCTATCATTTTTAATGTGAGCCGCTTATGATAACTATCCAACTCAAGTTCACCCAGTTCGAATACGGAATTTTATCCTTATCGAATTTACACCCGAATTACACAATTTGACTTTGATGATTAGTTAAGATCCATGCATCCCATATTTTATGTCTCCAGCCCAAGACAGAGAGAGGATTTTACGACCAAAGGAATTTTCGTTTTTCCCCGGCTAAGTACAAAATAGCGGCTAGAGATAGGACAGGATGCACGAAATAGCCCTGGGCAGCCTAGTGAATATTCCCGAGTCACGACTAACACAGCCAAGTTCCATTTAAGTCACCGACTAGCCACTATAAAACAAGACTCCTGCGACAGGTTTAAGTATGCAAGACAAAAGCCTCACGTGCCTCGCTCTATAGTTAATTAGGTATCCACTGACAATATGTTACAATATATTACAGTTGATAAATTACCGAAGTATAAGAATAACATTGAACCGCCTTACGTTACGAATTATTTGATCTTTAAATATATATATATATATATATATATATATATATATATATATATATATATATATATATATATATATATGTGCGGTCTATGTAGAAAAACACACTCATAAGTGGAACAAATTTTTTAAACACACTCATATTTTTTAATGTTTGTCAACTTTTCGGCCTAAGCTAGTGGCCTTCGTTGGGGCTACGCAAACAAAAAGTAAATGTGTAAAAAATAATGATATGTAAGAAAAATAGGAAACAGATACATTACACCAACTTTTCCCGTACGAGTCCTTTATTTCCAAAATGAATTCACATCATGATTGACAAATTTCCATTTACCGCGGAAAAACTAAACTTTCTATTCAAATTGTGATGTAGAAATCATTTTTTTTTTAAATATAAAGTAAAGCTTCATTTTCATTTCCAAAAATGGTTTATTATATTAATATTAATTAAACAACATTTAAATTTTTTAATAGGTTGCTGTTTCCAAAATAAAATCGCATAGGGTTCATTTTGGAAATAAACTATTCATCTGTAAGAAATGAATTATACTCTTGAACAATAAAGCACTCGATTTATTATATACGGAAGTAATGCACGTCGTAGAAAATGAAGAATTTTGTCCATGTTTTGATAAGAAGATATGTGAATTGGGACTAAAACAATTTTTTTTTTCTTCATTGTACATTCAGCCACACTAAGTTCACCTTAAAAGCGAACAAATCTAATATAACCTCGGAAATGTAAATTTCAACTAAAACAACGATTTTCCTATTCTTCACAGCACATTCAGGCACACAAAAATTCATCTTAACAACTAACTAACCTAATCTCACCAAGGAAATGTAAATTGCAGCTAAAGCAATTTTTTCCATTCTCCACTGCACACAAAATAATCCATACAGACACACAAAATTCAGCAACTGCAGTGGTTGTACTTAAGCAAGTCCGTTCAACAATCGGATCGGTACAAGGAGTAACTATATTATATTATTCGTACCATATCTACTATAATAGATGGCAATTTCTCCTGCGCAAACTTCTGGTCATTAACAATTGACTATGCAGCAAAGATTGGTATGCTGACTAACCAACGAGGCAGTTTCATTCAAATATAAAACGTTATATTACACAATTAACTAACCTAATTTTATTAACTAACTTATTCACTTTAAAAACTATATTATAGTTTGTATTCCTTCTTCTAGAATTAAATAACGTCAAAACGTTGCATACAATCGATTTAAAGCTCAGAAATAATCAAAACGAGCAGTTCATAAATAGGTAAGGTTAGGCTGATAAGTAGTCAAGTTAAGTAGATAAACAGTTAAGGTGTGACAATTCGCTGAAAAGGCGTTTACATGTGGGATCTGGTGTGACAGTAGCTGAAAGTTACTAAGTCAGGTGAAGCCTGATAGTGTGACAGCCTAGTAATACTCTCATAACAGCGACTGTCCTACAGTTTACACGACGAAAATAACCACGACAGTTGATTGTAACTACGAACCAGGACAGAAATTGTCATAGTGACGCATTTCCAATGCATATTATTCCGTTACAATAAAAATATAGCCCTAAATACGTCATAACAAATTAAACTTGAGGTGTTTTTTTTTTGTCATATGTATTATTAGAAGTATAATATTTTTTAGTGTGAACCTTTCAGCATTGGTATTTGTGACATGATAGAACTCCTTCTTTTAGTTACTAACTATGATTGATATATTCCTTTTCCCTTCCTCAAGATATCTATTCATTGATTATTCATTTTTATATGTTAAGGGCCTTTAATAACGTAATAATTATTGATGCTGAATAAATATATTATACATTTAAATTATATTTTAAATTATTATAACATATGCATGAATACGCAATGAATAGTTTTTAGGGATTTGGCAACTTAAAAATGGACGAAGAGCTCGAAACATTGTTGAAGGATAATCTTTGAATAATAAATATAATTTTAAAAGCATTTGTATACACAATACTTCCAGAAATAATAGTCGCAATATGTTTTAACCTTGTCATATTTTTTTATTTTCCTTGTATTCTTTGGCTTCGTGATGGAGTAGCTTCATATTAAGAAATATATATATTTATTTGTATAACTATCAATATCAAGCAGCACATATAATGAATATTAATTAATGAATATACGTAAAAGTAAATGAATATTAAGAGGAAGACTTATATTAAAAAAAGACTTATATTATAAGACTTAGATTACAAAAATTAGTTGTTGAAATTGATATAAACAACTTAGTTTCGTTTCAGTGAATCGTCTTCCTTATTCCTTTTTTCTCACAAAATATTAAAAAAGGTTATTATCGGTTGTTACCAAAATAGAGTTTATAGCCTCTCAAACAGCAATAAACTTTTCCCCAATTCATGCATTACTAGAAATGACAATCACAAAATAATACAATCCAGGCTTGATTGTCTTTTAGAATTTGTTGTTCATGAGCAGTAAGCGCAAGTATGAATTTGGAGGTCCTTGGGAACTGAATTTTGAATTTGCTTCTTACTCAAAATTTGAAGATCTGGCTGTGTTTTATATAATAATGCAATGTTAGTTATTAATTGTATTACTTCATATAATATTGTATTACTACATATAAATATAAATTTGATATTATATTTTATTTTATAAAGGCTAATTCGAGGCCCCTCTAGGGCCAAGGCACGTGCCATTAGCTTTTTTGCGCCCCTCTGCATGAGTATATCGATGGTCAACTTCACAGATGTGCTAAGTACCAATTTGGTCACTATAACACTAAGAGTTGAACACTGTTGTAATCCACATTAAATATCTGTTTGAAACTAGTTTTAAGCTGTATGTACGTTCAGTTTTCTCATCCATCCTAAAAGTCGGTTTGTACGACGAAAAATGGTGGAGAAAAAATTGTCGGAGAAAAAATCTTCACTTACACCATCGGTTTTTTCACCCAGCAGTAACTTCCATCCATGCTTTTTAATTTATTTTTATTTAATTTATATAAAATAATCGGAACCAATAATTTCAGAACAATTTCAGAATCTAATTATTACTCATTTAGATTTCCACCCCGATCAATGTTCTTATAGACGTCATTTTTTTCGGCGTAAGCGTCATTTAGGTAGCTATTTTCACAGGAAACACATGCAACGTTTTTCCCTGAATAAAAATATATTTTTTAAAAATTGTATTCTTTATTATGTACAGTAGGAATTTAAGGTGACAAAACGTTTATAATTGCAATATATTTTTTAATCATTTTTAAAGCACTGTATAATTTTAAGGCCAGAGTTACGACTGAGAATCGTCAGTATTTAGTGCTTACGTCATCAATAGTAGATTTTTAGACTATTTCCAATTTTTTTTATCCGTATATCGTGAGCAGGAATCTATAGAGGAGATGTCTACTTCCCATTATAAATTGAAATCCAATTCGAATTTTTGGCTCTTAACATCAAAGTAACCGAAAATTAGAAAAAATAAACCAAAGAGAATTTAATAAATAAGGATTCATTTTTAATTCTTAATTTTTTTTATTTGTATTCGGAACTATTAAATCTGCACTTACAAGATCCGTGAGGTTTTCCATGTGAACTGAATAGGACTGATGTACTAGCCTTCATTTGGTGATCAGATTTTCAGTCCTGATGATGTCTGATATAGTGAAAGGTTTACCGGTCAAGTGTTAAGTACTATAAGGTAGATATTATATATTCCACTAATTATACATTTGCAATTTAACATCTTATTTTTCAATGAGTTTTAAGTTCTAATATTAATTTTTTTTAAAACTAGTTTGAAAATTTGAAGAGCTACTACATTTTTGGTTACTAAAGAAATTTATTAGGTTTCACTGAACTTTTGGAGTTGGTCATATAAAAAAAAAACACACCAAACCTGTAATTTTACCTTCAAAGTTTGTGTTGAGTTTCAAAAGGGGATAATTTCTGTTCCTCAAAACAGCCGCTTGGATCGCCACCTAAGAAAGCAACTATAAACTACAGGAAAAGTTAATGTTATGTTATTGTGTTTAATCTGTTTTACTTAGTCGGAGAGAAATATCCTGAAATATACGATAGAATTAAGAAAAAAGCCTCAGGACGAACCCAATCGGAAACGGAAGTTGTAAAAAAAACATCAGAGAGTTGTACAATCTACATTTACCATTTTTTTAACGTTTTCACATTTACCACTTCCAATCTAATTAATAAATTTGAACTTATTTGGTATACCTGCCATTCCTGAACTTCTGCCTGGATGTTGGAAAGCAAACACCTCAAACACAAATTATTAAAATGTTTCACTATCGGCCATTTTGATAACAGTTTTTTTTTTAAATATGTTTTACTCTACTAGTGACGATGTTTGAACCCCTTTACTATCTGTTACTTTGCTTCGATGATATTGCATTTTAATTTATTTTTCTATTTAGCATGGAAGCTGTTAGATAAAGTACCAATACCGAAATCATAACAGTTAAAGCAGTTTTTAGTGCTTGTAAAAAATTTTAAAAAAATACCAAAAAAGTAATGTATTGAAAAATTATCTAAACCTTGCTTTTTTTAAAATTCTTTTTCACATACCTGTTTGATATAAATGTTAAATGTTTAAAATAATAAAATGTGTTTATAGACACGTTTTCTTCATTTTCCTTTGCACAATAGGACAGATCCAATTTATTTTAATTTGTAAAAAAATTGGTACCTGAAAAAGTCAAACAATATTCTACAGATCTATTTCTGATTTAGTTCAGAAGATTCTGATGCAATAATAATAGTTTCAAAAAAACAATAATCTGAATTAGGCGCATTTTTGGGTTTCCTGAAAAAGGTTCAACTTTGGATTTATCCCCTTTGCATCTCCACGCCTCATTTGATCTTTAATTTTAGGTTTTGTGCACGGAAGGGTAATACGTATCTCCGATCTTAAAAAAAAATATTAAATTCAAGCTGGTTATCATTACTGCGCTTCTGATAATTTTAAATTTCCCACCAAAAAAAAAACTTTTTGCTTTTGCCACTTGTTAATAATTACAGCTGAGTAGAAGGTATAGTCACTTAAATTTTTTTTATTTGAATCCAGTTAAAATTATTGAAATTATATCACGAAATGTACCCGTAATCTGAGAATCAACCATATTGATCACCAGTACGAGATAAAACCTTGTCAAACTACATAGTAAAAAAAATCATTCAGTTTAGTGAACATTGTGAAACGGCTATTTCTCAACAGATCGCAGATAGAATTAGTTTCTCTTATGGGTTAGAAGATGGTAAGTCAGAAGCACCGATAATCTCATTTTAGCCAGAAATTTTATTTACAACTTTGTCAAACCTAGGTAGCGAAAGGTTGATCCTGACGTATATGAAGTTAATATCTGTGACTATTTCAGTTTGGGTCAGTTTTGTGGTGCTTAGCTTATACTAGTCGAGATGCTCAGCGTACATTCCTGTATCCCGGAGACCGGTGTAATGTATTGGGACTTCTATCCCTCCGCGTGGATAGACAGGAGCGAGTGGAGGGGACAGGATGGTGGCGGCGCCAGGGATAGTTAACATAACCAGCCGTGGCAGCCATTGAGGGGGAGCTGACAGGGCAATAGTCACTAACGAGGCTGCTTGTCTTCTTTATTCTGGTTGGCTATTTACATCTCCCCGATAGCCACATCTAGTTAGTCCTCTCTCTTGCATATTTACCTCCCTCGTCTGTCTGGTCGTCGTTACGGTACCCTCGAGTTACGGCCGCATGGCAGGACCCGTCTCCAGAAGCTTAGCTTCATGATCAGATCAGTCACTAGATCTATCCTCATCTTAAGGATGAGCGATTAGTAGGACAGAACGCTAAAATAGGGATTTCTTCTTCCTAAGATAAAAAAAAAAAAAGAAATTATAAACCAAAGTTATTCTTATAAAATCAAGTCAAAGTCAGGGGCATATATTATAATTATTAGGGAATGATAAATTATTTACCACTTCTATAATTTTGTTTTTATTGAAAACTAGCTTTGAATGTTTGCAATCATCTTCAGTTCTAAAAACACACAACAATTCAAAAATAATCAATTCAAAATACAGTTTCGTATATTAAATTAAGTGTAATTGAAAACTAGCATTATAAAGCATTTATGAATTACCCGATTTATGTATCCGACCGAAGAGTATATTCACAAGAAAATTGTGCTCAAGTTGCAAAGATGCCCTCTCTCTCTCTCTAGCTTCTTGCACAGATCCAGAAATTCACTGCTCACGATTGCACAAGGCGGGTTGTATCTGTTACATTGAAGGCGTTCCGTTTCTGTACATTTACTCAATCTTAAATAAAAAAATTTTACTTCTTTTCACTACATCAAATAATTATATATATATATATATATATATATATATATATATATATATATATATATATATATATATATATATATATATATATATATTTTAAACTACGGGAATCACATGCTCAGGTTTACAACTGGAATGACCGCTAATGGGGTGACTTTAAAATTTTGTGGCAACAATAAAAAAAAATGAAAGTCAATTTATAGAAGAAATAAAGTATTTAAAATTTTTGTCTAACTTTATTTTTTTTTAATTTTGAAGTTTTGCCTAACCTGAGAGAAGGCATGCAGTCCAGTGTGTTTAAGATTATAAGTAGAAAACCAGTTACGATGGATGGATTTAAGAAAAACCAAACAAATATTGAGTTCCAAAGTAAAATATTTAGCCATTGAAAGTTTGCGTTTTTTTTTGTGTATTTTATTTATTTTTTTCAAATTTAAAAATAATTCAATTTATACCTGCACTATACAATAGGTATAGTAAATTTACTTGAAAAAATTTATATTGAATTATTTAAATAATCTGCAGTTCACTTTGTTCAAGAAAAACCATATAATTTTCGCTCGTTTTTCATTCTATGATAAATATCTTGAAAACTACTAACCGCGCGAAAAACATTGCGAATACCTTTATTACAGTGAAGTAAATTTGCTAAAATGTGACCCCTAATAGAGGCCTATACGTTTATCAGTTTCCGATAACATCAATTTTTTTTCCATAACAAGAAATCACCAATTTTTAAATATATTTAGGAAATTATCATGGAAAATGCTCTTCCTACGAAGGCAACCATCATAAACTACATTATTGCCCATTTAATTAGCTTCAATTTTAGTGGTAATAGACATGTGTACGTCATATAGTTCCCGAGATATATTTTTTTTTTAAACATTTTTTTTCAGAAAACTAGAAATCACCAATTTGTAATTATATTTTGAAATATCATAAATGTTAGATATCTAATATAATAGAAACAAAAGCGAAGCTATACCCTATCTTAAATCCCTTCTCCACCAACCGCTAATACCAAACGAAAGCGTGTTTGATTGGACCCTTTAATTTAGTGTTTTCAGGCCCCAAGAAAGGGGTGGAGAGCCCCCGGCCCGGTCCGGCAGCCCTGGTTTTATTTTTTATCTTTATAATATAATACCTTTATATAATATTTATGTAATATCTACACTTAATATTTTTGTTGCGAACGGCCATTCTATGTCAAATCAACCAATGATCTGAAATTTGATTTCTCAGAATTCAATGATTTTTCGTGCATAGCTAGTACTATGACCTGGGACTAAAAACACTAAATTTAAGATTTATCCGATCTTTAGTTATTGAGTTATAAATAAATAAAATATTAATAATCGACTGTTTTTGGACACGTTTTAAATAATTTAAAAATTTATAACTCGAAAACTATTTGCCATAGAAATCTCAACATAGTGTCATTTTTCCATAATTACATGAGCAATAATTTTATATATTATTTTAACCTTACTAAAACAATCTTAATTTTTTTTTTAATTTAAAAATTTAATTTTTTTTTTTAAAACTCGAAATAAAAATTTTTAATTTTCTGAAAAAAAATGTATATTACATATAAATGTTATAAGAATATCTGGAAAAATTTTCAAGATGGGGTTTTCGAGAGTTCTTCATAAAAAAATATAACCTTGCATTTTTATGACAAATTCTTTTTTCAAACCCAAATAGAGATAAACTATATACGTCATATTTCAAGCAAAAAAAAATTACTTTGCTATAAGTCATTACACAAACTGCGTTTTTGAATAATTTCCCATCCCCTACGTTATTCTTGAGCCATTAATTGCTGAATGAGCTTCCAGAAAACTTTTATTTTTTTACATGGTACCATTAAGATATCATCATAATATTTGGTATCTGAATTCTTATTATAGCATCATACTTATACATTTTAATTAAACATATAGTTTACATTGAACATTAAGCTCACAAACATAATCAAGCTCACATAAATAAATCTATTTTTTGAAAATTTCAATTTTGAGTATAAAATGAACTTCTTTGCTTTGTTTTTTAAATATATATAAGCTTAATGCTATTATAAGAATGCAGATACCAATTATTATGATAATATGTCAATGGTATCATGTAAAAAAAGAAAATTTGGAATCTTATTCAGTAATTAATGCCTCATGAATAATGTCATTTATGGAAAATAATTTAAAAATCCAGTTTATGTAATGACCTATGTTATATTTTCCTACTATTGTTTAATTATTCTATATTCTATTGAAACAATGATCAATAATTGGTTGGTAATGAAAACTAAAAAAAAAAAAAGGCCATCTGTTTTTATCAAGCCTTTGTTATTACATCACTTTAATTTAATATATGTTTATTTATTATTTTATTATCCATATAATTACTGTTGTTTTTGAAGAATTTTGTAATTTCTAATGAATATGTTTTTTCTTAGCATCTGGCAGATCTGCATCATTCAACTTTCGTTTTCTGGAATTTTGAATAAGGTTATCTTTACATTTTAATACAATTAGTTTCCTCAATGTATTCTCTTTTTTTCTTTTTCTGTTGTTTTCTATAGTTTTATTTTTAAATAATGAGACATAGAAATTAAAAATTGTATTATCGAACTCAAATTTACTGCTATCTATAGTTATTGAATTTTTAAGTTTAAATTTGGCTTTTTTTTATTTGTTCTTCGATTATATTTTCTGGAAATTGATTATAGCAAAGTAATTCCTTTTTTTAATATGAGATATACAATTTATCACCATTTCAGTTGAATAAAAAACTTTAAATGAAAATAATTGGTTTTATTTTTTATAATAGAACTCTTGAAAATAAAATATACAAGCTTTCCAATGATTCAAAACGTGTGAAAAAACAGTCGATTTTTTATTTAATTTATAACTAAAAATGGTATAGATCTGAAATTTTGAATTTTCGACTACATTTGTGCACAGAACAACCAAGTTTCACTTTTTTTGAGAAACCTGGAGTCTAAAATTTTTTTTTTTTTTTTTTTTTTATGTGAAATGACCCATATATTTCAAAGAACGAGTTGGGTTTTCAGTGGCGAATTTAATATTAACGGGGGTCCGGGAAAATTTATCCATGGGACCAAAGAAAATTTGTCCATGGAGCCCTCGGTATCTCTCCTCGACCCTGAGTATTTTCAGAAATTATTTCAATTTCTTAACGTCAAAATGGGTCGAATATCTTTTGAAGTACGACAAATAATCATTTTTAATTACGAAAAAGGATCAAGATAGGCAAAATCGTGGTGAAAGTAGGCCGAAGTAAAAGTAGAGTAACCCATGTATACAAGTACGAAGACCCGATGAATTTGAAAGGTTTTACCGGCCGTATTGATTATTGTACGAGCTAGAAAGGCGTTTAAATGGTTTAAAAAAATTAATAACAAGCCCTTGATGAGTTTATCTCAGATCGCCTCGGATATACAAGAAGTAGTAGCGTACCTAGACTATTTGGAGTCTTTTCTAATCGAAGTTAAAATTTGATTGTTTTAATTAGACCGTAATTTCTTTGCGATAAAGTTATTACTCAACTGAAAAAAAAGCACCTGTCGTGAGGCCTCGTTAGTTAGTGGGGACGGACGGATCGCCCTTCACCTATCTCTAGGTACACCACTGACGGGAAAGCACAGAACGTGAGAATTCTAAAAGAAGCAAGACATAATGGGGGAGAGTACCGAAGGAAAAACCATGCGCTTGTGAAAAAATATAAATATCTGATGTTACTAGTTTGCAGAAGCTCAAAAACGACATTTGGCGTCGCGACATCCATCGATTTACACATAAGCTCTTGTTTCTGAAGGTCTCATTCCGTTAATATATGTCGTTTTCTTTCAGTTGGTATCAAGTTCCCAAGAGATTTCTTCATGTTCCTTGCCAACATAGAACTGTCTATGTCACTTGATAAAGCATTGGAAATCTACGGTTTCAAAATTTTAAACCCATTTAACTTATATGTTATTCTCCCGTTGCAGACTTGGTCGGCTCACAAATGTGGAGTAAAAAAATTATTTTACACAAATAATTATTATATTCCTATATATATATATATATATATATATATATATATATATATATATATATATATATATATATATATATATATATATATATATATATAGAGGCACTCGGTCGTAAAGCATGGTATCTAACATTTTCATTTTTAACATTTAACATACTTTTAAATAAACGTATTCATCTATCTATAAATCAGTCTACTGAGCTTCGTCTATGCCTAATTTATTTTGATAGCGATAGGTCAGGTTTTCTGGCAGCTAAACTAAGTCAATGTTAATAATGCAATAAATGGGTAATGTGAGGGAGTGAGGTTTTTAATGTATAAAACATGTTTACATGTATAAAATTACTATCAACATGATAGCTATACTCTGATAAAACAAATTAATAAATAATAAAATGCATAATATAATTGTATATTATGTTTCAATATTTATATTCTACAACTAAATACATTATATGTCATAAATATTATGACATATAAAACTTTGTAATTTATCAATTTTAAAACAACAGTTCCGTCACCACATTAAAATTAATAATAAATATCTTATTTTAATATTTTAAACTATAAAAATAACTTATATAACAATGACAATTTGTA
Organism: Rhaphigaster nebulosa; assembly: GCA_948150685.1. NCBI lineage: Eukaryota > Metazoa > Arthropoda > Insecta > Hemiptera > Pentatomidae > Rhaphigaster > Rhaphigaster nebulosa. The sequence continues at coordinate 131,056,780 of OX411306.1, forward strand.
GATTACAACAATATTTACAAACAGTGAATTACAATTCCATAAACAAACAAATTGAGATCATTATAATGTAGTTTACTGAATATAATTGCTTAGAGCTTTCCAGTCAGTACCATTTAGCAAACTAAATTATTCTTCCGGAGAACAGATTCACCATCAAAAATGTTTTTCTCTTATATCGCTAAAGATATAAAAAGCCTCAAAGAAGTGAATTGTGTCTTATTTTTCTCCTGAGTTATCGATACCCTCATGTATCCAAGGCTTTATACTTAAATTGAGTACCAGAAAATTGACTTGAAAGACCAAAATCATCATTTAGATAGGCTGTAACTGTATCAACCGCAAATAATTATTATCATATTGAAAAAAAAAAAAATAGACTAAACATCTTTCAAGGTTGTTTTATGTCCTATATCCTACCTCTTCATCTTCGGTCAACTTTCCGCGCAGATCGGCGACATTTGAAATATAGAGGTTAATTTGATAACGTTCCTGGAATTCTAACCACTTCTGGTACCAATTAACATTCTTTTTTATCACCTCTTTAGCTAAGATGTGGGGTATGCAGAAGTCAGGTATCTCCAAAACTTTCAAAACATAATCAAAATGTATCTTCAGAGTATGTGATTATATCGAGATGATAGCTGTTTCATCCGCCAGAATATAATTGGGTGCATATTTTGGGGGGATATAATAATTCTTTCAAAAATGTCTTTCAAATGTTTCATAGTTTTTACTCCTCAGTATGCTTTCTACTTTGACAGCACCCTCCAACCAACTTCTTGAATTACATCTTCGTTCAACAATGTCATTACCCTGATGATTATTGTTAATTATTTTTTTGTATTACAGAAACCATTAATAATAACCTAATATTAATATAATAATGTTATTAAAATAATAACAAACAGCATAAATTCAAAACGATTTAACAACTTTTAAAAGTTAGTTTAATATTTAACAATTATTCAACAAACAATCTGTTATATTGTTAGGCATAAGAACAATTCAGGAATACTTTTTTAAAAATCTTTAAAAATATACGTATTGAACTTTTAAACCACAAAGTTCAATAATGGTGCCTTTACTATATATTTTATAAACTCATATCACTCGTTAACAATGAGACACTGATCGCTACTTACGCTGACGATTCAACAATTCCCATTAAACTGAATCATAAGCCTCATTAAAATTACAACAACTCTAATATGAGAGATTATCACATAATTTTAAATTTCGTGCCCGATAAATATTTCTGCCAAATGTGGCACTATATTGTAAAACATTAAGTGCCAGTTTTTTAAATTTTTTTATATCTATTTATTGCCTACTGTAAATCATATTGGAAGTATTTCTATTAGGAACAATTTATGGTAGAATACTCCAAACGTCACTATCCTCCCCTGTCCAAAGCCACAAACCTACCTGTCCAAAGCGTTTCAGCTCTCAATAGCAGTACACTATAAAAAAAAAAAATAATATTAGTATAGTCTTAACAAATAATAAAATAATATTCATGAATTTGTTTTATCAAAATATGACTAAAAAGAGCGCGCTTATGAGCCTCAAAATGCCTGTCCCAAGGTTTGGCCATCATTACATTCCCCTCTGTTTTAAATGCATTTTCCTGAGAGTAGACAGCATATAGAAGATAAGTTTGAGTTACGAATCATTTAAAAAAGTTTTTCACGAATCAGCAGTAAGCCCTAGTGTTTTCTGCATTTAAGTGAAATTAGGAGAAATCTTATTATATATGGATAGGTAAAAAAATGCATTGTGTAATTTTTTTTTGTCATTAAAATTTCCTCCTTCGAATACAGGTACTTTACTTATATAATTAAACGATTTGAAATAATTTCATCTTATTAATAAATTAAGAGAAAGAAATTTAGTTGCAATATTTGCATGCAAAAGTAACCTCAATTCATGTGTGACAAAAATAAGATAATGTGCCGTATCGATCGCGTAAATTTTCGGTTTTCAGATTTTAACGGAAATATCCATTTTGACCATCCCCGAATCCATTTTGACTAGTTTCGTCATGAAATCTGTACTTGCGTATCTCCCATAACTCTAAAACGGTTAGCCATAGAAAGTTGAAATTTTGTATTTAGTATATATCTATTACTAATATAACCCTTTTTGGTTATATTTAGTTCTAAGTCCAACATGAAAAGTACGTATTAAACTTCTAGTTTACAAATCATTTCTTGCAAAATGAGGCCGTTATCTGCAATAAGAAAAACGTCTTCAGCATACATATTCATCCTTTATCCTGCGATGAGTATTCCACCCTCTATCCACTCCACCAGGTCGTTGGTTAACAACGAAAAAAGTAGCGGATCTCCATCTTAATCTAATATAAGAATCGATGCTTTCAGAGATCGCATCGTTTGTACACATCTAAGGTTCTTTACGTCAAACAGATTTTTTTTAATGTTCAACACTATTGTAGATAAATTTAAGGCACTTACCTTGTAAAACAGTGCTCTCCTGTTAACTCTGTCAAATGCAGATTTAAAATCAATAAAAAAATAGGTGTACTTCTTCTTTTAAGTTGAATTTTTATTTTCTCATACCTGTACAGGAAGTATATAGAAAGGGGAATTATTGCGATCGTGAAAATTTTCGAATTCGAGTTTTCAACGGAAGTACACGTTTTATGGTCCACTGAGTCCAAATTTCCAAGCCTCGCAAAATGGTCTGTGTCTGTGTTTCTATGTGTGTGTCTGTGTGTATGTGAACAGCCTAGCTCAAAAATGAAAAGTCGTACGATACTCAAATTACGTATTTAATGTAGGTATATGGCTGTGATGTTACAGCAACTTTTTCGTCAAAATCGACTAACCGGAAGTGCCACTTTATATAATCGATTTTACACTTATTTACAATTTTCTCGAAAACGGCTCTAACGATTTTGATGAAACTTGCCTAAATTATTCTTCATAAAGGTCTTTAACTTTTCATTTATAAAGTAAATCACCGAGGAATTGCAGGAAAAAAGGTTATGATGAAAAGAATATTTTATTTGCGCATAGCATAAAAAGTATGCATTTTACGGTAAATTATGTGTACAATTGTATGAAAGGTAATTAAATTATCTAAAAACAATAAAAGAACCATCAAAATCGGACCAGTAATAGCAAAGATACAGCGCATCGGACTAACCGGAATTAGCTATTATATCATGGATTTGAAACTTTTATAAATTTTTCTCGAAAACGGCTCAAACGATTTTGATGAAACTTGCCTAAATTATTCTTCATAAAGGCCTTTAATTTTTCATTTATGTGGTAAATCACCGAGGAATTGCAGGAAGAAATGTTATGATGAAAAGAATAATTTATTTGCGTGTAGCTTAAAAAGTGTGCTTTCTACGGTAAATTAGGTGTAGAATTGTAAGAAAGGCAATTAAATTATTTAAAAAATAATAAAAGAATCATCAAAATCCGACCAGTATTAGCAAAGATACAGTGTATTTTATAAGGAGCACAAGACCCTATATGGATAACCAAGCGCATCCGAAAGGAGACGGATGCGACCAAACCTCCTCCCATCAATCCGCCAATCTGTTGTAAACAATACGCTCTGTAATAAAGTAATTTAAGAACACAAAAGCGGAAATTAACTTAATAACTCCTACTTTCACATTATTTAATGGAAAGAAAATGTTTCCCTGGAAACTAAACCAGAAACTTTTAAGATATATTTGCAACTTGACAAAGTTAAAATATATAGGTAGTGTACAGAATTGTTGGACTAAAATTGTTTAAAAACCTTTTTTATTGTACTTAAGTGGGAGAAGATGTGTGTATGCTGCTGAGTTTATTAGAAGTAGTTTTTATGTGAACTCTTTAAAATTGTATTAAAAAGATAATTATTATAAGACGGTAAGGGAAAGTTGTGTGATGCGCGCACCGCACCAGATTTTTATCCCATGCAGTGTAAATAAGTTACTTTAGAAGCTCAGTATTTTTAGAAAATACAATGATTACGTTGACAAATATTTAATGAATTGCTTGTTACCTAGTCGTGTACCTCACTCCCTCACTTATTTTAAAAAATGAGCGCCAAGTAAATTCACAGTCTACTGCTGAGGAAAACAGTTGGTAAGTTCCCTTTAACCTAGATTGTAAACGATGGTGAGGGATTCCACCATTAACATGCTGGCTAGGACTGTGAGATGTAAGTTAAAAAATATGCTTTGTGTTTGGTGATCCTCACTCCCCCACCTACTCATATAGTAGAGAAGGAAGTTTAATATTTGATGAATTTCAGTTCTAGTTCTTCAGGTTTTGTGGGATTTGGTTTGGCGTTAATATATATGCTCTTAAGTCAAGGCTCTATTCAGTAAACAATGAATACGTACAAACTCATTCCTTCACTTTTTATTCATTATAAAAATTGCATTTCATTTAATATGCTTCTACTTCAGCTGCTTCATCAATAGGCTAAAATTAATTTATGTCTTACGCTTTGTAATTATTCAATAATAATAGCAATATTAATACAATAATAATTTTATAATAATGTAAAAATTTAATTAAAAATTATATAAACTAAAGACATTTCAATAAAACTATATTTTTTTTATTTATTATTGTTATTATTTTCTTGTAATATTCCCTAATCCTCACTTTACTATCTGACATCCTCACCATCTCATTTTTGAAAATTGGAATATTTTCATTTATCTTCCGTTATAGAAAATATTACGATTTTGGTAACAGTTTCTGACAACAGAGATGCAATTAAAATCAATAAAAAAGTTTAAAAAAAATGACAGTGCAATTTTCTGAGGTAAAAAGAAAAGTATTAGATAATCACCCAATTTTCAAAGAATGACCCCATAACGGAGTTCAGGGTCAAATTATCAAAACTTCCATTGCCTAATTTAATCCCCACAAACTCTACATTTTGTTTATTTTATTTTGTAACTTTTTACATTAAAAAATTTGTTTTCATTCAAGTCGAAACTTATTTTTAATGTGTGCCGACATTCCGGCCTTACTTAAAGGCATGCATGCACATGCCTTTATGCTCGTCATCAATCGCTGCTTGAAAAGCTCACACAAGATAAATATTATTCCGAAGTTTTTGTAAAAATATGACTTTTTTACAATTAATAACTATTTTATAATTTTTTTTCATACCTTTCTTTTACAAGCTTCTAATGTGTCTAAGGAAATTTTAGATTTTTGTTTTGTTCTTTTAATTCGTGTTATATTTTATAATGTAATTTGAAGTTTTATGGTTGTATCATTTCTCAGCGTTACTATAAACTGGATTTAAAATAAAAATTCAAATTGTTATTGTTGGTATAAATACACCTCGTTGAATACTAACTTTGACGTCATACCTCATCTCATGTCATGATGTTAACCCTAATGAAGTGCTATAAAGGAGGAAATCAAATCACTTAATAAGTAATTTGATAATATTTAAGTATACAAAATTTACATAAAATGAAAGCTATAATTAAATAATTAACTTACAATAAAATTAAAAATTAAGAATTTGAATCATGTATGAAATAACCGATATAATTTGTATGAAAGAACCGTATCATATTCTTCTACTTAAATTCGCATTTAATTATAAGTTATGTAGATTATTCAACTAATAATCATGCATAACTTCTTTTATATTATTGTTATAATAAGCAAGCCCTTTAGTTACAGCTAGGCCTTAAAAGGAAATAAAGGTTAAAGAATAATAGATTGCCAATTAACAGCCCATCATTCGACCACAGTACCGTTTTTTTTTTTCTAAACGAATAGAAGTTGTCTGTCCATTGTTGATTGCTGTTAACTAGGACGAAGACAGGAACTGCGGACAGCCGAAACCTCTCTTCGGTGCGGGAGCAGTTTCTGTCATTAGCCGGTGGAAGTATAGGCTTCCTGCCGATTAGGAAGGGCTTGTCTTAACCTACCACTTAATCCACTCTTCTTCTTATTTCCGGTAGAAGAGGAAAGGAGGCTAGAACAGGAGGAGAAAGCGTTGTCAGTTAACTAAGCTGTTAGCAGAGATACAACTACACTTACGCCTGAGGTTAGGGGCACTTAGTGCCGTTGGATGTTCCATCTATATCCAACATTAAAGTACATACATCTTTCTATTGTTTAGTTGAAGAATCAATCACGTTTTAAATATCCACTTGCAAATGCTAAGACAATTTAATATAACAAGTATTTTCAAACAAAAAAAATAGCAAATTCAAAGTTTCACATCTATCGTCAGACCACGATCACATCTCAGACAGAATATCCCACTAAAACGATAAACCTGACCAGAGACTGAGTATTAATCATTGAAATGCTTCAAGACTGATTTAATTAAATTCACCGAAAAGATTGAAATAGAAATTTGGACCTACATATACGGATAAAATAGCAATTTTTCTTTCAATAGTTCTAATAATTTATTATAGTGCAGGAGTAGATTAGCTGGGTGGTGAAGGCACTGGACTCTGAACTCCGGAGTCCAGGTTCAAGTCATTTTGTTTTAAATCTATTTCCCATTGTACCCAGGAAGGGTCGAAAGTACCTTCTGTGGAATACCCAGCCTCTACATATTGTGATATTGTGATGGAGGAAAATCTTGGCGGTTGAGTGTCCATACTGACCATATAACCTCCTTGTGTAACCGTTGGTCATGAAACAGTGCTACATTACACGGCTTATGACTCCGCTCGACAGCTCTGAATTATGTGACAATTTTATGGGCGTAGTTTATTGGCACGATTCTCCAAGGTATGATTTTTTAAAACACATAGCACATGATAGTACAACAAACGCGTATAAACAGCTGTATCTGTTCCTTAAAGCAATTAAAGAATGGGTGCATAATTATCGGAAGTATCGAATGATTCGATTATTGGAATGTTTTTAACGATCTGTTATCGTAACCTTTATGGGTCGATTGAATTAAATATTATTGCTGATAAAAAGGGAATAGATAATGAATATCAACTAGAAAATATGACAAAAATGCTAAAGTGTTCCAGTGAGTAATTGTAAATAAAACTTATAAAATTCTGAGCAGATCTAATTGTAAGAAATAGAATTCGAAGACTATGTAGACAGAAGTGTTTTAACACAAGAGAGAAGAGATGGAGGCGGTATATAAAAAACGGAAGGCCCTATATGGTGTCTTCAATTTAACAGAAGCTGGGGGAGAATGGAGGGGTCCCGTGTAGGAGAATAAGGACAGAGGAAGAGGAGAATAAAGACTGAGGTAAGCGGTGGTTAGAGGAGGATTTGCCCCTGAGCTGTGGGGAAGATTTTCATAAATCGTATAAAGGTGTAGAAGGCCTCTCCCACGTTTGGAATTAGATTCGAGAGGAACCGCTCCCCAAGAGTCCTAATGGTCCCTAAAGGATATTGGACCGAGAAATGACTATCTTATGAATAAAGTTGAGTGTGTTTGCTGAGGGTGGGAATTAGCCTTGTAGCTGGCTAAGGCTATATTAAAGACTCCGCCATATTGTCTTCCACCGAGTGTTTTTAAAGTCTCCGGGCTTTAGTCTGAAGAGTTCAATCTTCCCTCGGTTTACTTTAGGGAGAACTCTGAATATTTCCCTCTCCTCAAGGGGCCATAAAGTACCTAGATTTAAACAGGAGGGGATAATTACTGTCCTAGTTAAAATTTACTTTAAGTTCGATATAAAAAAAACAAAAAAAAACTCTTAACCAACAACTTAGTCTTTTAACATAACTTTCAACTTAATTAACTATATTAATCATACAATTCTCTTTATTCACCGCTTAATATAAAGAAGAGAATTAGTGTTTAAAGAATATTTATTTTTAAGGCTCAGCAAATAGTCAACATGAAAACAAAACTATAAGTATTTTTTATATATATATTTTTATAGTGTACATTTCGGCACAACCATGTGGGCCATCTTCAGATAAAAATACTGAACATAATTTAAAAAAATAATAGATAAGGAGGAATAGAAGTGACATTTTTGGAGGGTCTCAACTTTTTCCTCTTGCTCTCGCCATTTTAGAATTTCAAAATTTGTATTTTAGAGAAAAATAAGTAAAATAATTCTAAGTAAATAGAGTAAATTGAAAGTACTGAAGAGAAAAGCTTAGCCATTTCATTGGGCAGTTGAGAAATTTAATACCAAAAGTGAACATCTTCAAGTCCACTTATGTTTGCAGATTGATGATATTTTATATAAATATCATATATTTTAAAGAAACCAATATCAATATATTTATTTTTAATAAATCTCCTATTGTGATACAGACATATTCGGGATAAATTTGAAGTTTGAATGCGACTATCAATGTGACTTGGAATAAGACAATGTAATTCTTCAAATTAATTATCAAACTATTCATGACACTTTATACCTGTTTTCAACTAAATAATATAATAAAGAAAACTAAATTTAATTTTGAAAAGATATGGATTGATATTATTTTATGTAATTCGTAATTACAATAACAGCCCCCAATTGATATTTAGTGCTACTGAATTAGCAGTCAATATACCTGACGAATTACAGCCTAATAGGTTTTCCACCAACTCAATGAAGGATCAGGTACCCAATATATAGAAGCTAGAGGGTCTTCCGATCCCGGAGTCTATTTACAGCTTCTATAACAAAATAATGTAAACTTTCTGCCATAGCCTGATTTCAAATCGGGCCCGGGAATTAGGAGTCCAGTAAAATACCATTAAGCATGGTTAAAAAGTACAAGAGAATCTAGATGGAAAAATACAATTTTAATAACGTGTTCGACCTTATTCGTACATTCACATAAAGGCGATATACCCTCATTATTTTAAAAAAAACACAAGAGAGAAAATTGTGTAAATGCAACAATACAGAAATTATATGCTCAACATTACATTAAGTGAAGGACATAGAAGGATTTGGATGAAAGACATCATCTGAAGATGTAATGTGGATTAAAACTAGACGTCGTTACGTCCTGCATGACTAATTATTACATCATTTTGTCAGATCAGAACATTCATTGTTGATATAGTTACTATTGTTCTGAGTACAAAAAGATATACACATTCTCAAACAAAACTTCTTGTGTTGATCTGTGGAATTGATGCCTAATGTTTAAAAAAAATTTCTATGTAGTCGTGAAGAAAAGACGTGGACGGAGAACGGATTTTTTATTCGAAATTTGGATTCTACGTTTCATATGTGTTATTTATTTTATTCTTTTCTTGATTGAAAATAAAATATAGCTAAAAATAATAAAAGAAAAGTTAACTATGAAAACTCAATCATTTCTAATTTAAACATCATATCCATCTATATCCATTAACGCCTCTACTCCCAGACATTTCCCTCACCGTTGCCCATATCGCAGTTATCACCATCAACGATGTAGAAGAGCCTGGAGACACCCTGTTGCTCGGGAGGTCAACACTATTCATGGGAGCTATAGGACGGCCGCAATCATCCCCAACTGCCTACCGCCACTGGCCCTCCCACCTTTTCTATTATTCATGGGGGAAATATGGCTCCCGTAGTAGCTTTCATTTCCACCTTGGTGGATCCATCACCTTGTCTCCCTTTTTATACAACTTCACCGAGTCTTCTACCGCTCTGAGATGAATTCACTTATCCGTACTGGATGCATGCAGAAAGTTTCATTTCTTCAAATATAGCGAAATGGCGATATTTTCCGCAAGCTCACCATAAGTAGATTTGAAATATTAACTCAATGAATAAATAAAGTACATTGAAACGCGTAGATTAGATATTATAAATAATATATATATATATATATATATATATATATATATATATATATATATATATATATAGTGTATATTTAATCAAAAGCATTGGCAAATATATCACAATAAATCTGTTAAAAAAAAAAAAAATCTGCATAATATTAAAATTTACTAAGGGAATTATTTTCAGCTGACCGCCGATCGCTATTGGTGGAATATAATATAATACTATCACTATTGTCTCATTATATAAAACCAAAAAATCCTGAAACGATTCAATTTCATCTCATTTTTCGAAAATATTTATTATATGTTGGAAACGTGATTATATAATTTTAAAAATTTTCTATCAAACTCTTCTTGTTACTTCACACCTGGATTTTATAATGAAATTATTTGCAATAATAATATAAGTCTTCGAAATCATTGAATCTTGACATCCATTACTGGGTGGTAACCTCATGGTAACCCTAAGGGGATGACAAAATGAACCAAAACTTACTGGTCTAGTTCCCCATTAATACTGCTTGTCACCTGGAAGATGAAGTATTATATAATATTTCATCAAACATAATTGATTCATCCCAATAAATTATCATCGCTACCCTCTATGGAGCATAAATGCCTTATATAAATATATTATACTATGATTAGAATTTTAATGTAAATCCATAATTTTCAGAATACCTCTCAGAGTTTCAACATAGTCTCTGCTTAAAGCTAATTTATTTATTTAAGACATAAAAACATCAAAAGCTACGGCAGAGCAACTAAGTTGAATAATTGACCGGTAGCCGGGGACTAAACTATTCTGTTAGTAAAGCGGTTTAGCTAAGGCTGCTTATCAATAATGACGGTAGCCTGGAATTGAATCAGGTATTATAGCCGTTACATAAACAAGGTTAATACATGACAGCTTATCAGGAGCAGCATTAGAAAGCCCTAGCTCCTGTTAAAATTAAATATTCCTTTCCTGAGAGTTTTTGTGGCCGGGGGGGACGACGACGACGACTATAATCCGTTTATGCCGCGACGGGCCTCAAGTGCGGTAGCTAAGGAGATTAAGACGCTACCGCTTGTAATGGCCCCTGGACCACACCTGGGGCTCCTTTGTCCTCCTTCGCTCTGCCTCGGCAACTGCCTGTCTCCTCACCAAACATCTCTCATGGTATTCATTCTAGCGTCGTATTCCATCCTTCCAAAAATATGGACAATCCTATATAACTTCCATCACTATTACATCACAATTTCGCCAGTCTTGTCCAATGTAGGCAATACCGTGTAAGGCAGTAGTTGCCTATTTTCCGATTGGTTATTTCTTTTTCTTTCTTAAAATATTAATTTGCACCCGTCAACAATATGTCGATAATCAGCAGCAAATGAACGAGGAAGGTACCCAGCAGTAACTCTTCCTTAGCTTGAATCTCTCACCTTTTGATAGGTGAGAAAGGAGATCTCTCATCTAGCACTTTTTTAGCCTCCTATTCAGGGCCATGTTGGGAGTCAATATCTATATCGAGTCAATATAATATATCTCTAATCAGTATGGTGGTATGTCCGTGTAAGTTATTATAGAATCGTTGATAAAGTGTCCTTATATGTTCGTCGACTGTTGGTAGGTGTAAGTGGGTAATTAGGGTTTAGTCACATAGTAGTTGTACTGAGTCGCAATTTTTTAGACTCTAATGTTTAAAGTTGTTGTAAACGGATCATTTTGGCTCTAAAAATAACGAATATCTGTGAGGAGTATGTCAATATTGGCTTAAGTAAGTATGTGTATGTGTTTAGTTTCTGTTTTAGTTTTATTTTGAAGATTTGGAAAAAAGTGAATAAAGTAGTTTGAGTCATTTGTTAATGGTCTGTCGTTTCATTTCAACATGCGGCCGAAGGTATGTTCAAAATGGAGTACAGTGTCCGTCTGAGGAATTCGGTTGTATTCGATATAAACTAGAGGGCAGGTGTTTCTTCTGAGGGTAGATATTATGAGTTTCGATTTTTCAAGATTGAGTCGAATTTTCCATAGTTTATACCAGTCGTGTAATTTTATACAAGTGATGTTGAAAAGGCCTGTATCGGATTTTGATGTTTTGTGAGCATAATTGTATCGTCCGCGTAAGTAGCAGTTGATATTTCATTGTTTACGGGTATATCGTGAATATATACAATGCATAGTAAAGGCTCCAATATTAACCCTTGGGGTACTTCCGCCAATACTACACGAATCGAAGAAATTTCCCAGCCTTGCCAGACTGAGAAGTATCTGTCGAAGATTTTTTAACAGTTACTTTTGTCAGTATAGTCGATAAAGGCCAGATTTGCGGTTTCAAAATGAAGTTCTAGTTGGCGGATTGGTTCGACAAGGATAAGTGAAAAATGGATACTTTTCTAATGATAATAACTTTTTGAAAATCAATCTTAAAATAACTGTTTCATTTCATTGTTATTCAAGCGATGTGTAGAAATCTTGAGATGGGGTAGACACTGTGCTGACTAGTCCAGATATCTCTTAGTTTTTAACGTCTATTCGTTTATTTGTTGAATTAACTATATCGAATTTGAGACAGTGATGATGTTACGGAGTGAGGGTCCCTAAGCCTCTGATTTGGAGTGATGTGGATTCGATTCCCATCTTGGTCAGTTCTTTCTTATTTCGAATACGAAAAATTATTCTTGACAAATTCCATTTAGGTTAGTAAAGGACGGCAACCTCCTGGTAGCCGTCAGAGATTAGCAAAGAGGACCATAAAGCTCACTATTCTCGATCAATACCATTGCAAGTATTAGCAGATATACCGTCATTTTCAGACAGCCATTTCGTTCAGCTGTCAAATTAATAGGATAGACTGGATAGCAATCGATCGACTATTATTGTTATATTTATTTAGTTTTCGTTGATCATACTAACCTGCATTGCATAGGTGCCTCCAGTCTACATATTTCTTGTTCTTCCGCTGGATCGCACACCATCCAATCTCGAATCTGAATAGCACGGGAGCCTTCAGACCACGTATTCCTTGTTTTTCCTCTGGGTTCCACACCATCTAATCTCACCTTCTCCGAAATCGACTTCTATTATTTTTCTAAACATGGCCAAACAATACTTGTTATGAAAAAACTTTATCTTATACTGTTCCGTTTAGTATTACCTCCATCTGCTCGCAGGCAGAGATGGGTATAATCTTAATCATGATTACGATTACAATTTTTTTTATAAACCTAAAAATGAGCGCACAATACTAATAATAATCACGGCCTTCATCATCATGGCCGTGAATACGATTGCAATATTTTAATCAAGTAATCATGCTGATTTTTTATTATAATCGTGGCAGTAAACACAATCATGATTACAATTATGTCCATCACTGCTTGCAGTTACCGCATTTTTGGGGCCTATATTATAATAACAACTCATCTGAATATTGGTATTCCACACTGTCTCTCGCCAACTAAGGTGACATTCATTATTGATGCGTTGCCATCTTAGCCATATACCCTTCAAATTAACCTATATCGTTATAAAATATATTGTCTTTTTCATCCATTTAACTAAACTCTGATTCCGCATAGCAGTTGCTATGGAATACTTCATCGGAAGTAAGCGTTCTTGAATCTGTTTTATGGATCTTGTATTATAACTTCTTTTACCTTTGATACCTTCTTATTTACCTTTGATATTATCCAGAGAGGAAAATATTGATAAAAAATAATCTGTCATTACACAATTACACAATTACCCACAATTACACAATTATTAAAAGGAGATGTATCAGTCTATATCCCTGTCATAACGTTTGTGGTTGTCACGAAATAGTAATAGTAATTCGAGATTTATTATCTTGCACATGAAGACAAAAGTAATAAAGAGAAAATCCCCTAGCAGTACGGAAGGTAGTATCGACCGCGTCAACCTGGTGTGTAGTACTCTTCTCCATATAGATACCATCTCATCTCCATTACCATCCTCCGGTAAACGGGGACACAATTAACTCGTATTGTGACGATAGTAGTAGACAAGTTATGTTGGAAGGCCGGTAGCCAGGTGTGTCGCCGATAAGAGGACGAGTGGGAGTCTCATTAGGCATCCAACAGTTCCCTGAAATCCTTCCTGCATCTGCATCGTTACTCTACTCGCGTGTGGTCCGGTCCTGTTCTGTCCCGCACTTCTCGTCAATACAAAAAACACCAAAGTCCTAATTTGGATGAGATATATAACAATAATAATTAATAAGAACGGTATAATATAGACGAATAATAGACATGCTCAAAAGATTTACCCATGGGATAGACATCGGTGGGCATGTAACTTCACATTAAAGTAATTCATATGTTTTACTTCTGTTTCATATTTTGAATAATATTAATATATATTAAATAATAATAACTATAGAGAATCGAACACATTTTTTAAAAAATTAATGAGAGCATAAACATAAGAAAAAAACTATTGCAATTGCACATCTTAATTTATGTGATAAGACGTCAGAATTGGTAAAACGTTGTCTAGATATTAACTACTATTTAATAGATTCAAATCTTTGTTTTATTATTATATAAAAACATCCAATTAATTTTTTTTTTTCAAGCCCATTACATTTGGAAAAGCTAAATACCTTAATTTTGTTATTTATGAAAAAAAAAATTTAAAGAAATGAATATTCTAAGCAAAACAATAGGAAAAAGATAATTTCTTAGCCTCCACTGGCTTTCAATGCCAGTGATATGGCTGACAGAGTAAACCACTAGGATCCACTGGATTCTTGCTTCGGAGTTCCAAAGACAGAGTTTCAAAATTATAAATAAGTATGACTGTGTTTATGAAGTTCTTTCCTTGCTTATTTCTTTGTTTTCTATAATTCAATTTATTAATTTTTTGGTTGTGAATTTGGTATGATAGCTGTATATATAGGATACATATCTATTGATGTATATATATATATATATATATATATATATATATATATATATATATATATATATAATATAAAAACTGCATGTCTCTCTAAAAATATTAGATTAATTTTGATCAGTTATCTTCGTTAGGATAAGTGAAGCTATGTGGGTCTGATATCTAATTTGAATCTGATACCTATTTAAGGAAATTTAACTTTAGTTACTAGAAAAAACTGCTACGAAATAATGATGTATACTACTATTATAGGAACTGCATAAAGGCAGCTAACAATGTTATATTTCCAACCAAGGCAAAATACAGTGAGTATAAACTGATAGGGAACCAGGAAGGTAAATAAAATGACTTGTTGCTGAGATTGAGTTTTGGGAACTGTGAAGTGTAGAACAAAAGAGTAGTTGATTTATTTGTGAGTGTATCCTAGGGGACATGTGTTGCCTCACGCTGTCAAAACCAAACCGACAAAAGACCAGATTTTCCAGACCGTATTTTTTTCCCCTTTTTCCATTTTGCGCGGTTGTTTTTTTTTTTTTTTTTTTTTTTGGTCCATTCTTTGACCGGTAGCTGTAACAGTGATCCATTATGTAGATATTTTTATAAGAGGAAGGCAATAAATCTGTTGGCACCCCTGTCAGCCCCAGTGCTCCCTCTGGTGGCTAGTGTTACACTTTAGAACAGTGTTAAATCTTGCTCTCCTCAGTTCGCTATTAGCCTAGTCTCTAGGTGGTCTCATGCCCACGTTTGCTTACAATTAAAAACAACAACATAAAGTGGAAGGTTATGAATTTTTTCAATGATTTATTAATTGATGATTGGTATAAATAATCGAATCGTTGATAGAAATTACAAACACTATATTTTCGTATAAATTGTGAACTTGTATATCATTTCTTATTCTACATCTGAATTTTCTAAAGCAGGATATTGGTATTTCAATTTCATCTCAGTTACGTTTTCCCAAGACATTCTTTAAAGTATATAGTTTTTTTTAATTCTTTATCTTGAAGAAGAATTTGCTTTTTTTACTGTTACTTGATCGGTTATAAAAGACGAACTCTGGCCATACGTACTGAGCTAACCCATTCCATTATGACTAAGACTATATGATGATAAATTCCTATTTAAGAAAAAGATGGAATACTGCGTTTCTTTTTTTTTTTTTCTTTTCTAATCCAATGAAGGATATGCTATGTACTAAAATTATAAAAGCTGGGCGTGCCCAGGATTTGTCGATCCAACCCAAGAATCTATTCGCGAGTGGTGTAACAGAAAATAAAATTTCTCCTACAGCTGGGCTCAAACTTTCAAGGACTGAACACCACAAAATAGCTATGCCGATGTATAAATCTTTAGTAAAAAGAAGCTCTAAAAAATTCAGAGTCTGTATTAGGTTGATGAACCGGGATGTACTATCTATATTATACTACTATATACTACTATCTAGTCACATTTTAATGTGATTTTGTGGTATTAATTTCTAATGATGACTGGTTTGGCGAAACATTAGTCGGTCAGTTATTCCTAAACATCCGCCAGTTATTGCAAATACTAATGGCTTAGCTTGGAATCTTTCAATAATTGGTTTTAATTATGTTTTGATTATTTTCTTGAACATGTTAAGTTTAAAGTATATCTATCAACAACATTAACCGATGTAATTATTTCTAATCAAAAGGTTTTTATCATGCAAACTTCAGTTTTATTACAGGTCAAGATGCTGGAAAACCCAACATTATCAAGGAAAATCATTCTTGTAAATAGACCTAAAATAAATCCAAAATATATAATTGCTTATATCAATTCTGCGATTTATCGTTTCTCCAATAGCGTTCGTAACAAGAAGAACCATGTCGTATCTAACTGCTAAAATAGGTCACAATCGGGATTTTTTATGGTAATTACATATTTCATGAAAATTTCACTATTTAACGTTTAAATTTCGTAAATGACCTAATTAATTATTATTGTTCAATTATCTTCACAAACCATATCAATAGCCATATCAATATCCAAATAAACAAATATAGGTTAAACAAAAATTACTTCTTCGGTTTTAAAACTATTCCAATGTAAATGTTATTAATAAAAAGTAATATTACTTTTACATCAGATCTTTTGACTTACCAGAATTATGCTCGCAAAGTATGAGCTAAAACATTCGCGACAAACCACATAAAACTACATGTTTTGAAAAACAGATGTTTCAGACTAGTTGACAATTATCCAAGATGAACACCAACAGATCTCATTATCCAAATGTGCCCGTTATCTCAAGTTTTATTTGTAAATTACAGATTTTTTTATGCCATGTCTCTAAAATCATGAGAAATCAGAACTGATGAACATTTAAGAGATATTGTCAACTATAAAATTGTAGATTTACCTTATAAGATTTATAAACATAAGCTACTCAAATGAATTGTACTAAACAGGGGGCCTAGGAGGAAATGCCAGTAATTGCCTAAGGAATAGTCTATCACAAATGTAGTTTAGCGCCTCTAACCACTTCTTCTTATCTCAATCCTTTTTCGTTTTAGTTGGTTCCTCAAGAAAAACATGTTTTTTCTAATAACAGTCTAAATTTCTCTACTATATCTTAACATTTCAGCTCTTGCCACCATTTTTGGAATCAACGGTGAATTTCTTATAAAATAGTAACCAATATGAAGAAAAATGTTACCTCGGCCGGCAATCATAGCAGCCAAAGCGAATATATAAGTAAAAACTGATAATTTTCGGAAATACTCGGTAGAACCTCGCGCAATGAATTTTTAGCAACGACCTGGCGGAATTCGAAAAAGTTGCTTCAATTCATCAGCTTTCTAACGGCATGCCCAATTTTACGAAGCTAGTCTAATATTGAAGAGTTATTGAGATTAGGAATTCAAAAACATTAGATACCTACAGCAATAAAAATACCTAGTATTTGTTTTTTCCTGGTTCGTTTTGAATGCTTTAAATTGCCAATTAATTTTAAATTACCGCATTTTTATAGCCACGTTCGCCCTTTAAAAAAAAAAGTAAATTGTCGGATAAACAATAAAAAAAAAAAAAAAACATCTATAATCAAAAACACAGTTTTGATAGACTATTCCTCCCATAATTACTGATATTTCCTCCTGGGACACCGTGTATATTAATTATAAATGTGTAGTTACACGTTGTTTTTTTGTCATTTCTTTATTGAAGGTTTTTTTATTTTTCTCAATAAACAATATCATACCATTTCATAATAATTGGGTACTGTTCTTAGGAAAGGAACTGTAGTGAATCCTACTCGTTACCAACATTTTCTAGCAAGATTTAGTTTTGTCTCGTTAGGTGAAAACTCAGTACTCAGAGCGGGAATCAGTTTGGAACTTGGATTTGTCTGTCTCTTTTCTTGCTGGAAGGAGAGAAGATAATAATATATAAATAATAAATTTGTGTGTAAACATTCTTTCTTGCGACGTCATTCGGTTGCATTTTGCGTCGATGCGTTTTATATTAGAGATTGTATACTGTATGATATAATTATTGGTTTGTGAAGTGAAGGTTCTTCTTGTTTTGTTTATTTGGTAGCCTTGATGAAGCTCTGCAATTTGGGTGAAACAATGCACAAAATATTATATGCTTTAATTATACTGAAGCACTTCCAACCATTATCATTTTGATTTGGTAATCTTTAGGCCATATCATTGTGGGCCGATGAATGATGGAGATATCCATGTGCTTTCTGATTTTACTGAGGATAAAATGTTTTTTAAATTTTTACTCCAAACGACGGACAAACATTATACAGAGAATAAATGATGTGAACAAGGCCTTATTTTCATGGGATGATTGATGGAAGGCTGATGATGGAGCGATCAGAATGGAAACTCTGATCTCCTCTCCCCCTCCTCCCCCCAACTTTGCAGGACGTACATCCTCACCGTCTCGTTTTCAGAAATGTCAGTTCAAGGACTAGATGGAAATTTGTTAATTATTTCGAATCCGATTTATTGGTATTTTTTCATTTCTCTGTAAAAAATTCATAAATACTACTACTTAAAAATGTATCAGACTTTTATTTTTGATCGACACATAATTTTTATATTATAAATTTATCATAATATACTGATTTTCTACAATTATATCATGAATTGTAAAATAGTCAATTTTAGGATCTGTGGCATTGGAGACGAACTATATACATTTATTTACCCTGAAGATGGCCTAAAACTTGGGCCGAAACGCCGACACAAAATATACGTTTACTTACTTTTAAAATATAAGTTTACTTACTAAAGTGTTACTTTTTGACCGCATCCCCCGATCAACTTCTACATTTACACGTGCACGAATAATACTTACTATAAAAATAAAATATTTACGATTGAGGAATATTCTATCAAAAGTTAATATATCCACTTTTCAAAAAAAAATATTTCTTGGCAAATTAAATATCTAAAGATTGTTTAGTTTCCTTTAAAACTTGAATTTTCCCGTATCAAATCATTGTTAAAAATCAGGCTTTTCAATCAATATTAAGCTTCTTCTTATTCTACTCCTATGCTCCCTAATAATATTTGCGCCTTTTTTGAAATAATTTTCCGAAAGTGTTTATAATGACTTTTGATCAAATAACCCCATATTTTTCAATGCGTTTAAAAAAATAATAATAACACAAACTCTATTATATCTTACTAAAATTAAAACAAAACTTACCCATACAAGAAAATCAATATAAATAAATGTCAATGACTGATTTTAGCAACTCAATAACTTTTCGCAGGCGTTGCAAAGATGCTCTTGCATCTCCTCAGTCTTTAGTCAGTTTTCATTGTCTTATTTTTATTTTATTTATTTTTTTTTTTTAATTTTGTACTGTTACAAATTTTCAACCTTGTAACTCAATTCAGAGGGGTATTATCATCAAGAACAGTCATCACGATGTTTGAAAACCTCAATAATGTATAATTACATAATTGCTTGATGTAATAATGTATATATATGTTTGCTGACACCTGAAGATGAGTAGTTAATTGTCTATCATTTTTTTAAAAATGAGCTGCTCAGAATTATTGAACAAACAGTATACACAGCGTTTATATTGGTAGAAGTTCAAGTAGTGTCCTCCAATTACTTCTTAAATTCGATTTATAAAAGCTAGTGACCTTTAAGATTTTCCGGTATTTTTACTACTATTATATATTATGAAGATGAAGTTCGCTCTTTCGTTCATTGTCTGTGCGTGCTTCTGCTTTTGATGTACATAATACACTGTAATCTTGGTGGTTGCTTTTTTTCCAAAAGGCCAATTGAGTTAATTAAACTTATTTTAGTGAAATTATTGCTTGTTTATCGCAATAGCTATAAGTTTGAATATGCAGTCTCGTATTTTTGCAAATTACTTTGATTTTTGATTCGATGGCTAACATAACACACCGTTGGTGGCTGGAAAGAACAGTGCAGCACCAATTCGATTTCTTCTGCTTTGTTTAAAGTTAGTTAGCTCAAATCTGCTACAGTGAAATCTTCCCACTTATATATTAACTATAAACTCAAAGCAAACAAGATAGCATACACCACTGCAAGAAGGAAAGACTGTGAACAAGTTTCATTGACATCGCCGCTATCGTACAAAGGATGAGCAAGGTGTGATCTGCTCCTGGCAGCGTTGGTCCTTTGTCGCTCCCTGGATCCTGTATATTGGATTTTTCCAGAAGACCGGAACAATCCCTGGTATTTCCTATAGCCTCGGAGCCAGTATTCATAATTGCGATCCCTGACCCTCCGGGCAATCCATATCTGTCACCCTGTACGAGAGCTTAGGAATTCTTCAATTCGACTTTATAAAAATAATTAACTCCTTTATAATAAAGATGGCTGGAAATTTCAATATAAGTTGAAGAATTTCGAAAGTTTCACTTAGGGGTAAGAAGAGTTCTCTGAATGCATATTTCAAGTTCATATTCAAAATGTTGACAATAAAAATAATTCAGTATAAATTGTTAATAAGTGTTTTCACAGACACTAGGCCCACTGTTAAGAAAATATATCTTGAACATCCCCCCTACTAAGTCTCTCATCGAAAACATATCGTCTGTCACTGCAAATTTAAAAGGGATTAGGATTCATTTACAGAATGAAACATAAATGAACACTAATTTCTAAACACATTTCCGTCCCGTCTCAGTCCACTGACAGTTCAGTATCTGTTATCCGTGTTCCCTCATTCCCACATATCTGTGCCATTTCAGTATTCCTTTTCCTCCAGTCTTGAAACATTCACCAATATGTATGGCCAAGCTTTCAAATCATGAGCTAACAATTATTGCTCTAATTTTAGATGAATAAGATGAAGAAGGTATTCAAGTAAAGAAATAGCTTTAATGGTTTCATGAGAGACATGGGTGAAAAGAGAAAGTGAAGCAGTTTGCCACGTTGTATAAGAAATTGATGGATGATGGAAAAAATATTTACGAATATTTTAGAATGAGTGATAATTGTTTTAACAATTTTCTGGGAAAATTGTAAGATCGTAGAAGAAGAAACCATATAGAAAAAAAACCATAACACCAAATGGTTAACATTATGATTGAGGTGAGTAATAATAATAGAAAAAGTTTAGCATTTGTATTTATTTATTGATGCTTGACAATAGAGAACAATTTTATGGATTTTTTTTTGCTTTATTTGTATATTCACGCCTGTCGATGTTGACAACCAATGAATTTTCTGGCTAAAAGTATGTTATCGTGGCATGAAAGGCATGGGGACCTATCGGCACCTCTTCCTGTCATGATTTTTGTTTTATTTTATCAATAGTTAGGATAGGAGATCCATCATCCAGCTCCTCTTCAGCCTTCTGCGAGATTTGTCAGATCTGTTGTTTGTAGCCATGCATTTATTGTATGACTTGGATGTCTGTGTAAGTTATCGTGAAATTGTTTGTAGTGGGTTCGTTTGTATTCGTTAACTGTTGGCAGATTAAGGTATGTATGTAAGATACTCTTGCTGATGTACCAAAGGGCTTTGGTTATAATTCTAAAAGATTTTGACTGTAAATTTTGATGTGTTTCCTTTATGCTGTCCCGTATAATTTTCATTTTAATTAACAATATGCACCAGATTTGATTTTAAAATGATATATGCCTGTGTTGAGGATTAAGTAAATCGAACAAAATTGGACATTTCTGAAGAATATAATGAGTATTTCATCATTCATTGTAACACACAAGAAATTCGGAAAATGCCATTGGGAATTAATCGAAATAGCACGAAAGGTGTATTGAGGTAGCATTGGTACTGAACTACAGGACTAGTGGGAGCCCCTCCATTCAAATCCGCACAAGACTGTCATTTTTTCTATAATATCGAAACATTGAACAGACACACCACGTACATGTGTAAATGGGCTCTTAAAAAGGGTTTTCAAATTTATTTGATGATTATATTGTTCCCAGTTGCGCAGAGTTAACCTCACTTATATATCTTGAGGATTAATAGAAGAAGACATGAAAAGAGAGAAATTAATAGAAATTTTGGACTGGAACACATTCTGAAATTTCTGAATAAAGAAAAAAAAAATATTTAAAAAAAACAACTAAAATGATAGAATTTGATAGATGATATTTTGGAGCCGTGTGTTAGTTGCACAACAGTAAATAGCACCTTCTCTCTCACTGCTACTCCCTTTTTGAGTTTCTATTGAGTCAGATTTCTTTGTCTATCTCCAAGATACATTTGTCTAGTTAATGGTCGGAGGCTGCTAAGGCTGATGGAAACAGGACCATTAGGTGCTAAACTGAAGCCGACTTGTGGAGACATGGCTCGAGCAGGCTACCATTCTCCTCAGCGCTCTTTAAGAAGATGAATAGATATGTAATGATGATTGTACCTAAAATGGTTTACTAGACAGCTGAAGGAAACATCAAACACATTTCAGTTGGGCAATGTCGGCTTGTCTATTTGTAACTCCTAGTTTTTTTTTTTGTTAAATATTTTACTTTTATTATTATTTGGAAAGGATTGCAATAGCTATCAATGAGCTCAGAATTACACTATAAGTACAGTTAAAGTATATAATTACAGTTAACGTATAGTATATGAGTGATTCTCAGAAAAAGGGCTTATTCAGTAACAAATTTTCAAAAAAGAAGATATACAAAAAAAAAAAAAAAAAAAATGTAGGCATATCCTTAGATCAAAGATTAATGGAATAAACCATCTTTTTGGGATAAAAATATTTTTATAATAACTATAAATAATAATTCGGAACAAACAAATTTAAAGAAAATACTAATTTAGATAATACATGACACAATTATGTAAATAAGTAGTGGATAAAACCTTGGACGGCATTGAATTTTTTCATGTTTATAAATAGGAAATAGGCTTTAAATATTATAAATCACCTGAAATGGTAGCCGATCTGGATGATGTTATTCCATCGAAAATGAATAAACTAAATTATTCAGTAAATAATACATACATACATACATAACTGGCTCTACATCCCGTCACCGAGACTGGGCCTCCTCCAAAAGCCTTCGCCAGTCAATACGATCAGCTGCAGCAGCTCTCCATTTTCAGACTCCCAGCAGAGCCCGTGCGTTCGATGTCACTGAGTCCTCCCATCTGACATTTGGCCTGCCAACCCTTCTTTGTCCATGCATCCTTCCGGACAGCATCCTCCTGGATATCGCCGAATCATCCATACGTGCGACGTGCCCGGCCCATTGAAGTCGTCCTATCTTGATGAGTCCTATCTTGACCGAGTCTATATCCTTATAAAGAGCAGCTAGTTCAGCATTTCTCCTTCTTCTCCAAATTCCACCCTCTCTAACAGGACCAAAAACTCTTCTCAAGATTAATCTCTCAAAGATCAGAAGTCTATTTTCATCTTGCTTCTTAAAGGCCCACGCTTCCGATCCATAAGTTAAAACAGGGCGGACTAAGGTTTTGTAGAGAGTGATCTTGGTCCTATTCGAGAGGAACGTGCTTCCAAAATGCTTCACAAGGCCGAAGTAGCACCGTCTCGCCATTGCTATCCTTCACTTCTCGAGAGATGTCGTTTCCGGAGTTGATCTCAGACCCGAGGTAGACAAAGCTGCTTACCTTTTCGAAATTATATGGTCCAGTCTCAAAATTACCGGTCCCTGGTGCATTGCCTCCGACTCTCATATACTTGGTCTTAGCTTCATTAATGTGTAACCCAAGTTTCTTTTCTGCATCTTTTATGGCCAAAAAAGTTTCTCGTAATGCACGTTCCGATCTTGCGGCAATATCAAAATCGTCAGCGTACCCCAGAAGCTGAACTGTACTGTTAAGGAGGGTTGCGTTGAGTTGGATTCCGGACATACGTACTGCTTTCTCTGCAGCGAAGTTAAAAAGAAGATAGGCAAGAGCATCTCTCTGTCTTACACCGCAGTTAGTATTGAAGTCCTCCGAGAGATCACTCCCCACTCGTACTGCACACTTCGACCCCGATATCGTCATTTTCACGAGGCGTATCAGTTTAGTTGGACGTCCACAGGGCCTGATAGAGCTCCGGCCGAGTTACACTATCGTAGGTGGCTTTAAAATCAACAAAGAGGTGGTGGGTAACTGTTCTATACTCTTTGCATTTCTCCAGCATCAGCCTCAGTGAGAACAGTTGGTCATGTTGACCTCCCTCGCCTAAATCCCGCTTGATATTTGCCTATCTACTTCTCGGCATGAGGAACTAGTCTCTCGAATAGGATGTTAGCACTTTATAAGCACATGAGCAATTGTCACAGTCCAACTGGTCCCCCTTTTTGTGCAGTGGGTAGATTCCCTTTTTCCAATCCTCAGGCATCATCTCTTCTTCCCATATCATCAAAATAAGGTTATGGAGTTCCCTTCACAGTTGCATTCCTGCATAGCGTATCAGCTCTGCCTGGATTCCATCCAAACCCGGAGCCTTGTTGTTTTTCAGCTTCACTATGGCCGCTTCTATGTCTTCGTCATCCAGTGGCTCGGCATCGTTAGAGAAGTCGTCCTCTTCTCTGGCTATTTCTCCTTCAGAATTCCCTCTCTCTCCGTCAACAGGCTCCCGTCTTCATTCCTGCACATAGTTATTTTTGGTTTGAAGGCATTGCGGCCCTCATTTACCTTCTGAAAGAAGAGGCGAGTGTCACGAGATGTCCTGCAGTTTTCTACATCCTTCATCCTGCAGTTCTCCCATGCTCTCTTCTTTCTCCTGTGCAGTCTCTTTTCCTCTCTTCTTTTATTTCGGTAGGTCTCCTCTGTTAGACGTGTATGGCGCTGGATGGCCTTCTTATACGCTTCATTTTTTCCATTTGTAGCCTCGATGCATTCATCATCAAACCAAGGAGACCTCCTTCTTCTTGTCTGTAATCCAAGGACTTCCTCTGCAGCAGTTTCCAGCGCTCTTGAAATTCTCCAGCTTAATTTCAAGGTGTTGTTGATAGGTTTCACACACTTCAGGATCCTTCAGTTTATGAGCATTGAATTTCTTCACACCCTCTCCAGTATCCGAGTTGTGGTGATCCGGGCACGTATACGGGCAATACTGAGGTAGTGATCCGAATCCACGTTTGCTCCTCTATATGTTCTTACTCCAACTAAGTTGGACCTGTGACGAGAGCTGATTAATATGTGGTCAATCTGGTTGATATACTCTCCATTGAGTGATCTCCAGGTACTTTTGTGTATATTTTTTCCTGGGAACATGGTACTTCCGACGACTAGCCCGTGAGTGTTTGCAAAGTCTATCTCTCTTTGGCCATTGGCGTTTGTGTTCTGATGAAGACTGAAGGTTCCAGTTGTTGGTAGGTGTATTCTTTCCGTGCCTATCTGTGCGTTCATGTCTCCTAGAACTATTTTAGCATCATAGGCTGGACAAATCTTAATGACTTCTGAGAGGTCTTCGTAAAACGTGTCTTTTTCTTCTTCTGATGACACTTCTGTAGGTGCGTGACAATTAATTATTGAGATATTGAAGAATTTTCCCTTAAGACGTGGATAGCACAATCTAGGAGAGATGGGGGTAAACTTTGTTACTAATTGCCGGGTTCTTCCTCTGACGATGAATCCGGTTCCATATATATGGTTAGTTTCGTGGCAGCTGTAGTATACGGTATAGTTCCTCTTTTCAAGGGTACCACTCCCAAGCCAGCGAAGTTCCCGGATCGCTGCGATGTCAATGCGATATTTGTCAATTTGCTCGAGGAGTGCCCGCAGGGCTCCGAGTCTATATAAAGATAAAATGTAATACACCCACTTACTGTACATCGTTGGTCCCACGTTAAACTTGCGAATGTGAAAAATTCTATTTTTTTTTTTTTTATTGTATTTTGGTTGATACATCCTGTAGTAAAGTTACGATTCTGTTACAGCATAAGAAAGTACTGAAGTTGCAATTGCATTTTTACGAAAAACGTCTGAAATTGTGATGTTTTCATGTTAAAGTAACTTACATGGGTATTATTATTAAGGAAATACAATAATAAACACATGGAACTTGGAGATCAATTTTATTTATTGGCCTCGTATTAAACAAAATCCTCATATTGGCCTTCTTTTAAAGATATCAAAAAGCAATACAAATTTTAAAATAAACAAAATCGGTCCCTATTCACAGAAAAATGTAACAATTATTTTGCTCTCTTGAAAAATGGTGATTTTCGCATCGTACCGTTTATCATAGGAACAATGATATTATATTGCTTCCCTCCTTAAAAAAAAAAAAAAAAAAATTAAACTCATGTACGGCACAATGAAATATATATATCAATTTGACAATAGATCGACTATATTCCTTGATTGAGCAGTAATTAGTGTTGAGCAGTAAGTTTTGTTTATTGTCATTTTTTAACTCTGGTAGTTACTCAGTTTTACGACTTTTATAAATTATAAAATATATTATAAATAAATATTATATTTATTAAATATTACCTTTCTACTTTAAGATTTTTATAATTTTGGAATCAAGTATTCTATATTCTCATTAATTATCCTTTAAATCGATTATTTTTTTTCTAGTATCACAAATTAACCAAAACTTGTTCTAATAAAATACATATATATATAATGGCCAATTTATTATAACCATATAAAAATGCTAAAGATTTTTATGGCAGAATTAATTTTATTTAAAATGTTGATCAATTGTTTTCTCCATGCAATTTTATACCGATGGCGGATTACGCCTTGGATTATTTCTAATCCACGGAATAAAAAGACTAAAATCCTATATCCTCTATTCTACCCTGATTTTGCTAGTGCAGTCAGACTAACTTCTATGATTTGGGCGCTGACCCTTAAGTTACAAATCTGTTCGCTAACTTTTATCTAAAACTTAAAATAATGTAAAATACAGAAGAATAAAGTGTAGGCCCTTGGAAAGAATATTGTAAGCACTCGTGCCCAGGTAGTTAGTTCTTTATTTAAGAATCTCTCGAGAACAGTCCGCAAAAAGTCGGGGAGGATTTATTCCTGAAAGCCACTCTGGAAGGACGACACACGCCCCCGCCGAACTAAGAGATGTGGCCGGCATTTGTCGGGGCCCGATTGAGCGGCGATGTTACCCTCCCGGCGATTTACATAAAAAAACAATCTCTCCTGGACGAGGACAATTGATGACGCTGCCCGGCTAAATAACAAATGTAATTTACAAGAGGATGCCCGCACTCTACACGGCAACCGCGCTACCGGGACTTGCGGCTCGATATCCCTCCTGGCAACTGTTCAATCCGTTGGAGTGGGTGCACTATGCCTTTGATGTCCCGCTCGTAATAACCCAATGACGTTTTCAAACGGCGCTATATCATACAGAAGGCAGGGGAAGCATAAAATCGATATAAATTTGATTTGGGACACTATATGTTCAAAACAAGTAGTTTTTTTAATAGCGTGACTACAACAAAGATAGATATTTTTGTATTCATGTGTTTTTAAATTATCACCTGTCACTAACTATAACGCATAGGCGAAAAAATGGAGCATTTGACCATAACTGGCTCGAGGGTGAGAAAGATCCAACAGCATTTGCATTGTTTTACAGCTAAATGTTTCTCCGTGGCATTTTTTTTGTATGAATTGCCTGATATCTGCGGGAAGTTTGTCATAGGTTGATTACTTTAGGAAGCTGTATAGTATTAATTGGCCTTTATCAAATATACATATTGTATATATAGTAGATTGTTTACAATACAAAATAGTTGTAGAATACAAAGTTAATACGAGATACAGACCATATGTACATATATAAAGGTTTCGAGTTAAAAATGGGTGACACCAACATTAGGCAAACAAGCTTACGGCTTCATAAGAACAAAATATCTCTGTGGACACCGTATGACTTCCTTGTACGCTTATTAAAATATGAATCGGTGGCTCATAAGAGATAAAAATATATTAAAGAGAGATATAACAGACATCAAAATATATCTCAAAATCGACACTCGTTGTCTCGGCGTATTTATAAGTCACATAAGAAATTTGAGATGTTTTGCATTATATTTTTATATAAATTTTGATGAAAATATATCATGATCTGCAAGTAAAGCACTACATCCGGTTTGCAAATTTAAACCAAAATCTAGTATATTATTTATATTAATATATAAGTCTAATATACCCAATTTGAGATGTTTTACTTGTTTTGATGTATTTTTTTATTAAAATCTATTATGACCTAGAAGTAAAGTACCACTTCCGGTGATCATATAGTTGCCAAAAAAGGATGTTCACAACCAGATGTTAAAGCAATCCCAAATAAAAAATTTTAACTTTTTACGGCTAACCGCTTTTGAGTTATGCGAGATACGAACGTACATACTTAGCGACTAAACTATTCAAAATGGATACAAGGCTCGTCCAAATGGATATTTCCGTTTAAATCTGAAAACCGAAAATTTTCGCGATTGCAGCCCATCGTTTACTGCGTGCAAGGAAGTATGAACGATAGAGCCAAACCTAAATAGTTATCTTAGAAACTAACACAATTTTTGATGGGACATGGAGCGGTCAAAGATATTTTCTTAGATTTTAACTAATTGACTAACTTTGTAAATGTGACGGAAAATACAACATATTTTATATAACTGTGCTAAATGGGATAGATATAGACACAAATTGATCTCTGCAGTCTCTTTGAACGGACACCACTGCCTGCCATTAAAGGGGGGTCTGTTAGTAAAATACTTTTCGGAATTTTATGTATTTGTGGATCGGATTGACTATTATCGTAAAAAAATTACAGGCCCTCTCGTAATTGTTGACAAGCGCTTGAGGACTGGAATTGACAAGGCCAGATCTCCATTTTATAGTTTGGGTGGGCCTCAAGAGGATCCATCAATCGCAGCGTCCATCCACGGCTGAAAGAACAGAAAATATATTTTATGTTATTACCGGACTCAAACTATTGCCAAGAATTTGAAGCCAGCTACTAAAATATTCAAGAAACTAAACGAGGTATACATTTAGTGATTAACCATAGTCAAAGACTTTTTTATTACTGCACACTCAGTTGTATAAATATTCCTTAATGAATTTGATTCGAAATGCTGAGGAAAATATGATTTAGTTAATTGTATAGTGTTATTGTTATATATAATAGGATACCTGAAGTATTATGTAGTTATATTAATATTAGTTTATAATTAGTATTATCATCATATCAACAAGATGATGGATGCCTAAATTTATTTAATGTTTGTTGCTAGTATTATAGTAGAATGTTAACGCTATGAACATTCATGCCAAATGCATAGAGAACTTATGATAGATATGATGAGAAAATAAATGGGCTTCTCACTGGGTTACTATTTAAAAGAATAAATTGCACATAATTGATTATAAATAATAAAGAATGAAAATTAATAATTTATTTAAAGGTTAGTTTGAAACTTCATATACAATTGTCGATTTTATGTATTATAAATACATAAATAGAATAACAAATATATTAATTCAATGCATCTATTTATTTAATCGCTTTTGTAGAACGTTTTAACCTAACCGAAGTCTAAATGGAACATTTAGCAATATAGGAAAAGGTATTTCCAATTACATTTGGTTACACAGGGAGCAATTATTTAATTTGTTATCCATTTATTTTCGTTACTAACTTTAAATATTTGGGTTACATTTGTGGTAAGTTATCACCGGTATTTGCTTTCAATTAAGTTTAGTCGGTATGCGACAATTGAGTTAACGAAATTTGTATCCATATTGGATAATATTTCTACTGCATTTAACTAACTAATCAACTGTTGAGTAATGGAACCATGATCATGTGAAAATTGTAAACAACCTAAGCGCAATTGAAATCCATTTGCCTTGTACAGTGGAACGGTAATTAGATTTGAAATGAAAATGAGCCCTTTTAGACCAAATGAACTTGTCATCGTCTGAGTGCTAAACCATGTGTCCGATAGATGAAACCAATTGTGCAATGATTCCATAATCCTGGAGAACCTAAGTTAGGAGAATTGGTTGTTAAGAACTAAATGGAAAAATTTTGAATCAGGATAATTTAGGTGAACATGAATGACATGGAATCATATGTTTAATGGACATAATAAAACGTTTTTAGTGTATGTTTGTTAAAAGCTGTGATAAGTTTTAATGTAAAAAACAAAAACAAAAAACATTTCTAAGGTTGAATAATAGGAATATGTGTATTTATATATATATATATATAATTTTATTTGGAAATTAAACTTCTTTGTAAACTTTTATCTATTATACGTTCAATAATTGTAGAATTATTAATATCATTAAAAAAAATTTGAAGAATATCTGAATAAGCGTAAATCAATACCATTAGTCTCAAGACTGACTAGACTAAACTAATTTTTAAATTGTGATAAAATGAAAAAAAAAAATGTGATATGTACATATGCATGTTGTACATGTAAGAGACAATTACCGTTGATTTTTAAGATTGAAGACAAAAGTCTGTCTAAAAAATAATAATCGATGATTTAGTTGATATCCGCATGATGGTATAGAAGAATCAATCTAATTAGGGATTGATAAATTATTTGCCACTTCTGTAATTTGGTTTTTATTGAAAACTAGTTTCGAATATTATACATTTATCTTCAGTTCTAAAAACACAAATTGCTTATTTTTTAATTTTTGTGTGTTTTTAGAGCTGAAGATGAATGTATAACATTCGAAATTAGTTTTCAATAAAAACTATAGATTCTATAAATTATAGAAGTAGCAAATAATTTATCAATCCCTAATCGAAGATTTACATATAAAATATGTTTTTTTCTTGGTACAAATTATGGATGTAATTTCTAATTTTTCGCTTAGATATTTAATATAGATTTAAGCCATTGTAACAAACCAGATTTGTTGTTATAAATCTTTGATGCATGATTTGATGTATGATTTGCCGTGGTGCAATTTAAATTTTGACTGAGTCTTTATAAATACAGTAACAATGATAATTTCTGGTTGGATACCAATATAGTATAAACATAGGTAAAAACGAATACATACTTATTTTTGTTAAAAACTTAAAATTTCGAGAAAAGTTGCTTCTATTTCTTTTTTCTTTTTTGAACATTAAATATCTTAAATATCTTTTTTGAACGTTAAATATGATTCAATATATAGGAACTCTTTTTCTAATAAAAATTAATAATTACTTTAAAAATAAATTCATCATTATTATTATTCTTCTTTATTGAGACTTCATGTAATATTATTCAATACAAAAAAAAATATAAAACAAAAGAAGATAAATTTAGAATCCATAAGTAAAAACATAGAAATTTTTTTTTTATAAATAGGGGAGAAGGCGTTATTTATACAATACTCATTTGTGTTTCAATCCATGTTGCTTATTTTACTTTTTCAACTCACTAAATTATAAAAGTTATGTTAATAAATAAATAAATAAATTATAAGAATAAAATAAATTATTTTCCTTTATCCTTATTTCAGTGCTGATTTTTGTCTTGAACATCTCTAAAGGAACATTTTTCCAAAACAGACCCGCGTTATGTTTTTCACTTGTCACAAAAAAAAAAACGTCATCTGTCTTCTTTGTCCAGCAAGTGAAATCCAAAATTGAATGCCACATAGAATATGATTTAGCATTCAGTTGGCAAAAGGAACTGAATATGACAAAAGCTGGACATCATCCATTGAGTTCCGGACGTCAAAAAGGAAGAGACGCCTGAGCACAATGAGATCTCCGTGTGTGGGAACTGGAGGGACAGGTGGTGTCCGCTGAAGAGTGGTCCAGGGTAATCCTGTTTGTCCCCCGCTAGCAGATTAGTTCAAAGCCGGAGGTCTTCTGGGCCGTCATGTCTACCTCCAATTAGGGATTTTCTCTAAATACCTTCAAGTCTGCCCAAGCACACCTTTCGGCCCCATCAAAGGTCAGTTTTCGGTCGGTTAACTTCCTACAGGATCCTCATAATATGTAAACAGCTACGGTTTTACAAATTATATGTTGCCCTAAGGAATGACTAAGGACAACATTTAAGGGTATGCAAGACAAGATTTTTAAACATTTCTCTATCTCTTACGTCTACAATTAGTTCTAAACTAATGGCTAATTATAAATTAGATGAAGAGGACCACGATCAAATTCCGACTTTTCTTCCGAGCCATGATGAAATTCCGGATTCGGAAATTTTCTTGTATCAAATTCCGTAAGCACTGTGAAGATGGGAATATTGATTTATATTTATATACACTTCATAGGCCCAAGCGGTCCTCGAAAAATAATGCTACTGATATCAGTCCTGAAATAAATTTAGGAGAGTTTTGCGATGACCACCCATCACCCTAGACTACTGTACTCTTCTTTAGCTCTTTCTGGACTGATTTTTTAAATAAAATTGTATTTAATTTATTCCACCATGTATATCACAGTTGGCCAGCTACAATCAATAATTAAATTTAGGTTACTTAAAAAAAATGTTAACAAAGGAACTTGTCTTACGAATAGCTCTTCATAAAAAAAAAAAAAAAAAAAAAAAAAAAAAAAAAAAAAAAAAAAAAAACAGTAAACGTATTTATCGGCAATTTAGGCATCAACAGGATTACAAATCACATTAATATAGAGCAATGAAATGAAGATATCATGTCATTCGTCAAAAGGCTATAGTTTGACCGGTGACGTGAGATGTGCTTATTATCTTCAATTCAAAAGGCATAATGTTTATTTATTTTTTACTTGAATGTTCCAATGACAATTATAACTTTTATGTATTTTTTTAATTGCTTGCCCTCATAGGTTATATATTTATATACTGTGATTTGCCTCATCAAATTTTATTCAATATGCTAGCATGTGATTGCATTATGATGATTGATTCATTGAATCATACTTTTGTTTCCTCATTACCAAATAAACGATCTCTATATCGTAGAAAACTTTTTAAAAATCACAGGAAATCGATATGCGAGTGCGTCATCGAAAAACCGATTTAAAATATCTGGTGTGCCATTCACACGACTTTCCTTAATCCTCTAGGCGAAAGCCTCTCCCTCCCTCCCTTCCCAAACAATAGTTATTATGGCGAAACTACTTTTTGGTATTTATAGATTTTTTTGAAATATTGCAGATGTCTACGGCTTCGTATCTTAGTACCTGTACCTGATTTTAAAAAATATTGCAAATAAACGTTGCACGAAATTTAAAGTTCTTTAAAATCGATTATTCAAAGTTTTACCAAAAACGCATCGGCAGCGAGTTAGTGAAGAAAATCTAAAAAAAATGTTCACTTTCTGTAAAATTGTTATTTCAATGTTATTCCAGATTATGGTTAGATTACTTTCGGCCTACTCGTTATAAAATTTTCAAAAATATGCAGATAGCTCTATAACACATGCCCAAAGTTCAAAACGCTGTATCACTGATAGTACTGGTCCGATTTGAATGATTTTTGGTGTTGTTAGAAAATTTAATTATCTTTCAGAGAATTTTGCAGTGATAAAAAAATGTATACTTTTGAATTATAAGCGAATGAAGTTTTATTTTCTTCATAGCATCGTTTTCTGCTTTTTATCGGTGATACTTATATAGTAAAATTAAAAATCTTTTAAGAAGAAGATTTTTGGAAATATTCATCAAAATTTTTATAGCGTTTTGGCTCTGAATTCCATACAGTCAAAGAAAACTTCAACAATAACAAGCGCTCATCATAACCAGGAATCAAATTCGGAATTAACCTACTTATAAACCAACTTTCTTCAATTGTAGGCGATATCGGACGAGCAGTTTTCGAAATATAGATGTTACAAGGAAAACAGGTTTGCTCATGCCAGAGCGAAAGTAGTGGATGGGATTTGATAAAATTGATATAAGACCATCTAGGTATCAACCCGCACAATCCCATAAAATTTGATTGACGGTAGGTGGTGCAATGCCCGAACATGGCTTTGACTACAGATTGAGACGAGACCAATTTAGTTCAATGATGTCTAAAACGTAAAACGCGAATGGAAATTTTCGATCCGATTAATTTAGAGGAAACTTTGATAGAAAATGAAGAATTTATCTCTTTTAAGAGCATGGTAGGTAGGATAGCCCCTTGCGTCTGTTAATTTGTCAAAGTTGATGTTTAATTTGAAGTATATAGCCTCGAATTCGGTAAACATTTATGGATCAAAATCTGGTCAGGGTACACGGTTATTGTATGATGTTTTATATCAAGTATGCTTAGGGACCAAAACATTCTTGATTAAAACTTTGTATAATCATTCTTATCCTTTTTTCTAACCAACACAGTCAGAATCTTTTAAAAATTAAGGTTATGAATAATTGTTGCATAGTGCACGTTATTCGTGATGATTTAGCTAACTTGAACATTGGTATATATATATATATATATATATATATATATATATATATATATATATATATATATATATATATTCTCAAGAAAAAAATTAAAGTTAAAATCATTATAAGTAGTAGTTTATTAAATTAATAATTATTTATCCATTTACTTTTTTATCGTTTCAAGTCGTTTTTTCCTCATCTTCAGGACTTTCTTACTTTAATTATATTATTCAATCACAAATTTTATTGCTTATTACATTAATCCTCACAGTCTTAACATTAATTCATATATTGTAAATAACATATATGGCTTTTTACAGTCGTACTAAAAATTTGCAAATTGAGGATATGATATGACTGCAAAAATGACCAAATATTTCTATCTATATATCTATATATATAAACGCCTGACATATATAAAGTTCTTCAACTGATTTCCTTTTAATTCCAAATAAGTTCTAAATACTCCTGATCGTTCCAATCATCGACCATATATATGTAGATTATCGTTCATATTCTTCAAAAAAAATAATAAAAGAGAGAAAAACAAAGCATATATAAATAGTTTTAAATGCATTTACTCTGAATTGTATTACTTAGCAATAGCAATCCTAAACGACATTTGGACACCCGTGCGAAATCCATTCTCACGGCTAGATATAAACGGTTTGAAGGGTATGGTGCCAATATTTGGCGATAATAAATCTGGTGGTTTCTGTTGGAGCAGCTGATGCAGAGCAAATAGGGAAATTATTGCGGTCGTGGTGTAGAGATCCCCTCAGTGTCTGTTAGCGTTAATGTAAACTCCAATCATATTTCACTGGCCGCATTAACAGGACAAAGCCTAGGCCACCTCAGCGGCAGTTAAGAAGCTGTGTCAACAATCCTCTGGGAAATAATAGCTGTAACAGGGATGAGAGGGAAGGATGACAGATGCACCTACATATGTAGCCAGGTGTACGATGACACAATGGAATATTGTGACAACTACAGTCACCAACACTCCGAGCTCTTAAGCTAATCTTATTATTTCTATAAATAACAATGCTCAGCTGATGTCGATGTGGATCTTTGCTGAAGGAGTAGTGTCAACGGTCTTCGACCAAGTAGTTAGAAACATGTGTTGTCTGAGTTCGTATCATGTATGTTTAATCATAAGTAATTATCAGAGGTATTCGATAGAGCAGATTAGTTGTTTGCTCTTATAATCTATATTATTTCAGGAGTATATTTCTGCACCTTCTGACGTTCTGACCTCTGGTGTAAACAATTGTAAGTAATAATTTTCAAAGTTTTACAACGGAGCTAAATTGATAATATAAGATCTGAAAAGAATTGAGTTTTATGAAATATTGAAAACTTTATTTCTTGATTACAAGAAACAGATGTTAAATGATGAGTGACAAGTCAAACGAGCATATAATGATGAATACGAAAATCACATTTATAGTATATAACTTAAAATATAGCATTGAAACAACCTCCTATTCAACTTCTTTTATATATTAGCTCATTAGGATGTGACATAAATGTTTTGAAACCGTCAAGGGTTCGTGTTAAATGTCAACATTAATCATAATTCATTATAAATGATAAAGTCAAACATATATATAGCTGACTTATAGCCCCATTGCATTCATCTCATGTTTTTTTTTTTAAAATTGAATTATTTAATTACGGAATTAATAACAATACTTCATGCGATATGTTTACTTTAGCAAACAGAAAATTCATTATTTATTTATGAAACATTAGGATATAGTCTAACTAATTAAATGGAAATGGTATAAAACACTTTTTCATGGGTTTAAAATATTTATGTAATAACAAATTATTACTTAATTAAATGGACGTCGGTATATTTTTAAGCAATATACTAATTTGATGATTGTACATAATACTAATTTATTCATTCATCAGTATTATATTTCGTCGCCGTTAGGCTGGTAAACATGGGGTTCTGTCCAGCAGAATGTTGCATTTTTGGTTCAGGTTACTCTTGGGGCATATATGAATGATCATTTAAATTCTTATAATTTCTTGATAAAATAATGAAATATTAATTGGTGGGGAAAGGAAAAATAAATTATCTTAATTCATTTTGTTTGGGAAGATGATGTAGGTCATTTCAATTGCATATACATATGTCGAAATCACTGGTATGTATATACGAAATTAAATATGCATTTTTATTTTGGGTATAACAAATTTAAATTCAATTTTTTAATTTTGATTTTATATCGGCTATCAATCCAAAACCATCCGCCATCTAAATATCCTTATAATCTAGACGGAGCTAGTTTCTAAATTTTCGATAGTGGTGTATAATAAAATGAACTCACGTTGCATTTTCACTATTAAAAAAGAATTAAATTATCTTTTAAATTACAAATTGTTTATTAGCGTTAAAAAATATATATAATAGACCCAGATCCGAGCTAAATAATACCTATGGGGTTCGGACTAGCGAAAAATTCGTATTACCGAAAGATAACTTCATTAATAACAAGTCAATTTAAAACAAATTTATATATTGATAATATTTTTACAATAGTAAATCATTGGTCAGAAGTTATTATTATTTTTTTTTTCTGAATTGCATAAACTTTTTGAACTGAAGATCAATTTTTTGTAAAATAATTAATTAATATACAGTAGCCTACTTGACTTGAAGCGACTTAATGTTTTTCGTACTTTTCAGTATTTAAGCTGTTACACTGCATAAAAAACAAAACCAAATAGGTGGCTAAGATTTGTGTGGAGCCTGAATAAAAGAATTGAAAAATTATGAAATAAACGTAATTTTTTAACCTATTATATTTTTTAGGCTCGTCTCCTGGGGCCCATTGGAACGAACGCTGGGAAAAATACCCAATATTCTTGGATGTAAAATCAGCAATAAAAATTTAGTTAAAATCAATGATCCCAGTCTATATGTATGTCATATAAATATGACACCTCGCCTTGTTAGTCAGAGCAGAGTACAAACTATAGTCAATTATTTAATAAGATGAATGAACTAATTAAAATTCCAATCTAATAAATTAGGTACAAGGATTAGAAATTTAATATGCTGTGTTTTGATATCTGAGGATATTTTGACCTGTCATAATAAAAAAAAAATTACGCATTATTTGATATGTTTATATTGATGTAATTTTATTTATTACTACTGCTATTACTTTTTATTTTCAGTTAAAGACCTAGAATTTAGAACATTATTTGGACAGGCGATTAACATGGAATCTTATTAAGATAGATACGACAAAAAGCTGTTCGTCGTTTCGGGAACTTGAACATTTACTGAACAAATGATCTGAATTTCCATTTGTTACCAAATAAACTCCTATACATGACTTTAATTTGAGTTGAGCTATCGGCTTTCTTTATCCGAGATTATCTTTAGAACCCACAAGGATCCTTGTCATTTTACAAATAAAATTATCAATTAAATAATACCTGATTTGTTCGGATTTGGCCTGTTATATGTTATTAATAGCCCTTCAATTAACACTAACAACAAATAAATTAAATACCTTGACAGATATTTGTAATCAATGTAAGAAATGAAGTTAAATGAAGCATTAGAATAAATATTAAAGACAATATTTTTTGTATTGTAATATTTATATGAATGTTTAAGATATTGGAAACAATTTAGATTTCCCGGAGTTGTCACAATATGTGACAGCCCTTCTGGCGCGGGGCATCCCTCCATAATTCCCCCACACGCCGTCGGATAATTGCATTTTTCTGTTCCCTTGGAATAAAAGAATGATCCTTGTTATCGGAATGGAAAAAAAAAAAATTAAAAACACTGAAAAAATTCGGAGATTGAAAAAAAATAACACTTTTTGCATATATTTGTCTGTATGAAATGAAAATGATGTAGCCTGCCGCACTTTAGAATTAAGTAATTAACCAATTTTTTAACAGTTTTGAACCCATCCCAGTAAAAGGTTTTTTTTCTCCGATTTGGTTCTATTTCTTTAATCATGAACATGCCCCCGGCTATATTAATTGTGTTCTAATCTTGAATTCTTACTTTCACTTATCTATATATGGAATATATTGTAAGGGAAAATGTATTGTGATCGTGAAAAATTTCGACGGACATTTTTTTAAGTTTCCGAGTCCAAATAACCGTCATTGTAATATGTTGCACGACGACATATCAACGAGTCTGGGCCTCAACCAAAAGCCTCGGAATGTTGGCTTGGTCGGTTGCAGAAATTCTCCAGTTTCGGGTATCAAGATGTACCCGCGAGCCCGCCGCGACGGAGTCCGCCCAACTTAGACTAGGGCGACCACACACTCCGCTTGCCATTAACCTCATCGGTTAATGCCAAGATGCCAGTACCTTTAATATTGTTTATTTGAAATAATTAACCGTCTCTCATTGGAATGGATAGATAAATACTATGAAAGAATTTGATAATTAACTAAAGGAGAAAAAAGGAGAAACATTTTCGTATAAATAATATTGAGGTATAATACACCGTTGGAAAGATAAGATTTTAGAAAAATTAATATCTAACATATAAAAAAAATAATTTAAAAAAACTGTAGATACCACTATTACCATGCCTTGGGTTCAGTATTTAGTAAGGACCGCACTGTTTCGTGGACAACGGTAATCACCTGCCAAGGAGATGATTTGGCCGAGATCGCGCTCAACTGTCAGGTTTTTCCCCAATTAAGTATTCTGTTTTCCACAATAAGTATTCTGCACTTATATTTTCTTGGGACTGTTCTATACATATAATATATACAGCTACCATTTAATATAAATGATGATCTTATTTCATTCAAATTTGCAATACCTAAAACATCAACTTTGCAATTAAATTTAATCAAGAAAATACTTGTTATTTTAATCGTTTCTCGTACATTCGATATTGTCAGCTATCTGTCTTCAAAGGAATATTAAATTTTTCGAGAAAATGAAATACTTCAAAATTCGAATTTTCTTCCCGACTTTAGCGTTTCGTCCCACAATATGCCGATTCGAATCCGGCCGGGCGGTTTGAAATTTATTTTCTTACGGACCTATATTCTTAGCAGCTGTTGATTCTTATTGCACTCATGATAAAATAAAACAATTTATTTTTTCATCTTTTAATAAATATTATAATAAATAAATAAGAAAAATAATATTAATAAATATTAGGTATATAACTTAAAATAGGTATATTAAAATAAGTAAAATTTAAATTTATAAAGTAATAATAATTAGTTTAATTGAATAAAACAAGAAGTGAGAAAAAATCATTGAAGAATAAATAACGCTAAGTACATGTAGATGAAATGGATATTAAAAAAATATATTGCATTGAAAGCAAAAGTAATTCTGACTAAAACGAGATTTATATTGTCAGCAAGATTGATATTATAACATTAAAAACAAATAAAAATTGTGATGCAAGTTATCATAAAAATTAAGAAAACAGTTATTTCTTAGTTATTTATTACTTAAATTGATTTTTTACCTTCAAAACATTAATACATATTTCATGAAAACTGTATCCGATTTATTGAAGACAAGGTAGTAAATCTCCTCATGCTTAGTTAGGTTTTTTTTATTTCTAATATCAAGGATTTATGAAAAAAGAAAATAACAAAAATAGCGTCGCATACATTATTTTCCTACCGCTACAAAATTGGCAAGAGATCTAATACAATCCGGTCAAAATTTCGATGTGCAGTTTTCAACGGATCTATGCCTTTCAGAGCTCATTGAGGCCAAAAAATTAATTTTCAGCCATTGGTATGTGTGTCTGTACCTACCACGATTATCTCTTGAAAGGGTGAACCGAATTAGTTCATTGTTATTTTGTTTTACAGGGTTTTGATTCCCAATGCCTGTGTACCTGATCGAGCACTCTGTGCGTAATAGCCGAAAAAATTTTGAATTGTCCATTCATAATAAATTTTATTTAATATTTATAGGTCATGTAGGATAAAACGTAAAAATTCTATGGACTGTAGCGCAAAAACGAATACAAAGATTTTTATGAAATTTGGCTAAAGTCTTCTACTTAAAGCCCATTAACAATTCATATATGTTGTACATCCCAAAGAAAAAGTAGATATCATTTTACGCATAAATCTAAAAGTATATATTTTATGGTAAATTTTTTTATATGATTGCATGAAAGCTAATTATATTCTCTACAAAATAAAAAAAAGATGAATTAAATCGGACCAGTATTAGCAAAGATACACCGGGTTGGACTTTATAGTTATGTTTTTAAAGTATACTGTGAAAACAACTTACATTTTTTTTTTTCAAGTGACTTGAAAGCTATACATCCGTCAGAAACTCATTTGAAATATACTGAAATGATCTGCAATGCTAAAATAAAAAAAAAATAACGAAAGAAAAAAAAAAACATAATAAAGAATAATGAACGGTGACCAACTCGAATCCGAAGAGTGTCACAGAATGGGTAATTATGTGACGGAACATTACGCAGACTTATATATAAAAAAAAAAATAGAGTATCCTTGAATTTATACACCAATTAAAAGTTTAGGGTAATTTCGCAGTTTTAAGTCAGTCATGTTGGAAAAGCGGAAAAAACATTTTTTCCTTATGTTGATAAGGCTTCGCGTTCGCATATGCAAAAGTGTATTGTATAACATTCGTAATTTCCCGATGTATTAGGGAAACATTATCATTCGGTTTTATATTAAAATGAAAATATGATGAAAAACACCTCAAATGTTTTATTCATGCGGTCACCGTTTCCCATGGATGAAAAAATTGTGCCTTTTTTTCCTGTTTTGTTTTATAATTTGCATCCGTCCTGTGTACAAGACGTCGCAGATGCGTAAGTAGTGCATTATCTGATGATATAAAGGATAATTCTACCATCAGAGTCTTTTTTTTTTTTTTTTTTTGCGCAGGGAACAGGCAATTTATTAAAGCAACGGTGCAGTGAGTGTAAATTCATGCAATTAAGGTTTAGAAACATGTTACGGTTGTCTAGAAAGTAGGCAGCAGTAAACTGACGTTGTATAGCGAGCTCACAACTTCATGCTAATTACTAAAAAATGATCATATTAGTAATATAAAAGCTATTAAAAAAATTATGTTTATAATTATTTATTAAAAGATCAGTGCTCCAGTGTGTTCACCAAGTGAGTTCGATGACAATACATTGACTTTTCTTATAAAAACTTATTACGCAACGGTATTTTTTTTAAACAGTTGTCCATTCATAATATATTTTATTGAATATTTACAGCTAATGAAGGATAAAATCGATGATATAATTGGCACTTCCGGTTAGTCCAATACGCTATATCTTCGCTAATGCTGGTTCAATTTCGATGATTCCTGTTTTTGTGTTTTTAGATAATTTAATTACCTTTATGATCATATACATTGTTTACCATCAAATGCATAATTTTTATATACTTTTTATATGATGAAATTTATGCGCAAATAAAATATTCTTTACATCATAACTTTTTTCCATACATGAATAATTAAAGGTCTCTTAGGAAAAGAATTTTGGAAAGTTTCATCAACATCCTTACAGTCAAAGTGTAAAATCAATGATATAAAGTGGAACTTCCGGTTAGTGTTTTTGACGAAAAATTTGCTGTTACATCACAGGCCTGTCACACGCCTTAAATATGTTTATTTTAGTTTCGTACAAATTTTCGTTTTTGTGCTAGACTGTTCACATACTCGAATACATACTCACACACTCAGAGACATGCACACTGTCTCATAGGCCATTTTGCGAGTTTTAGTTATTTAGACTCAGGGGACCAAAAAACGAATATTTCCGTTGAAAACTCGAATTCGAAAATTTTCACGATCGTAATATTTCTCCTTACTATATATTTCATAAAGTAAAAAAGGCAGCCCAACAATTTTAAAATTGATGTTCCTTCCAGTGCTCTTATGTCCATCATTTTGAGTTTCAGAATGGTTGTTTTATCGATATTAAGCTTTGATAAAGTATGTAAGTCGCTAAACCTAACGTGGTGTATTCGGTGTTTGATTTTATGAAAAACACGGAAAATGTTTCGAGACCTGACAATTATGATTAGCGATATCTCCCTGAGGTCGAGAAAGTAGGTTAAATACCAATATTGCTTTTTTTTGTAGTAAAATCCGAAAGGAGGGAACTATAAACGGGTTCCACTGATTGGACTAAAACTGATACAAAAAAGCAACAACCCGGTAACAAACCCATTCCGGATAACGATATGCCCGAGGATAAAACTTGCGCCGAATCGAAATGACTCCCTCCCGCTTATCTTTTTGACATTTTATTCGAGATAAAAGTGTGTCAGTGAGATTTGTCCGAATCCATTTGATAGGTTGGCTTGGAAACCTGTTTATCAAACTGTTTGACAGCTTTCAACATAAAACTCTGCCTTGATAAATGCGCATATTAAACAGCCTCAGCATTGCCGCCTGCCCATGTTCCCCTGGCAGGTGGAATAACAAACAATAATTAAAAAGCGACTTGCACATAACCCCTTCACCTACGTATTATATTTAAATAGATAAGAAGGAGAATTTGTATATGTATTTATTTAATTCATCATCAGTCTACAACTCGATAAGCTGAATTAAATTTAATTAATTTTAGTTATCCTTCAATTCGTTCAATTCTTTTGTGATTCTAGATTTTTTTATCTATAATTTCAATGTTCATGTGCCAATGATCTCCAATTTCAATGGGAAAAACTAACAATTTATAACTATGTCACATTATAGTCATAGACTTATGGAAGGTATTAGTTTTAATAGTAGGTAAGGAGGTACTTTTTCTTGATCAACGGTTACACTAGGATGTTGCGTGGTCAACACTTACCTGTTTTATCCATCAATCCAATGAAGGACCAGGTACTTAGGTACTTTATCGAGGCTTGGTGTTTCCCATGAGGCTCTCCGAACTCAATAGTCGATCCGCGGCTGATGAAAGAAAAAATACATTTTGAAGTACAGCCCGATTCCAAAGAGGATATGGGAGTTCCTATCCACTAAGTTACCCCACTTGTATAGTGCTGTCATTGATTAATTTAAAAGACTTATGATTAATATTTTTCTCCAACATCATTTCTACTTCTGCTAATTCCTGTTTTTTTTTTTAAAGAGACTCCTCAGGTACTCAATAATGATACACTAAAATGCTCCCATGCAGTCAATATCCTGCATTTGTTTTTGTATTCTAAATATTCCTGCCAATTGGCGGAGGTGGTGTTTGCTCTCAGATGTTTCATGACGATGACAATTACACATAGTGATGAATTTCTAAATAGGTCTCATTCTAAAATAATAATAATATTAATGATATAAAGATTCAAAACTGCTCTATTGCTAGCTTAACAAACATTTTAGGCTCATTTTTCAAGGACAAACAATATCATCAAATAAGCTAATAAGGTATGTATTTATTTCCTCTCTAAAATAAAAGTTTGCATATGCGTTTGATCAAAAGTCACCAAGTCCGTTAGTGAATTTTTATGATAAATGGTTTCTGCCTGGGGAATAAATAACATGCATGGACTAAATGAATTGATCCATCGAATTACTGACAAGTAAAGCATTGAAAGACTTATTGTTAGTGACACTTGCTAGTTGAAAATATATGATTTGCTAAGTGAAGAAATTAACTTTGAATGTGAAAAGTTTCGGATTTCGGATTATATAAATGAGTTTTTCTTGAACGCTTAGTTGAAACTTTGGAGGATTCCAGAATTTTTAACGCTTAATAGGGGCGAAACTCTCAGGGGCTCCCACTTGTTTTGAACCTCCCCTGAATGTTTCAGTATAATTTCAGAACGCATTCCAAATTAATTTCACGCGTCTTCATTGTTTATGTTGGCAGCACTGATTATTTTCACATTAAAAAAATATTGAGGGATTCCCCGCCTCGCTCGATACATTTAATTGATGACGATTTATCGTGAGCGTTTAAATAAAACTCACTTAGATAACTCCAAAATTAAAAAAAAAAATTACATTTCACATTTACAGTTCATGTCTTCACTTAGCAAACCATGTATTTTCACCTTGTAAATTGACGAAATATAATTGTAGAAAAGTGAAGAGATATTTTTATTATAGGAAAACATGATTTGATATTGAGTATCTATAGTTGCGATATTCTGACTGATATTGATGATGTTGAACAGTTAAGTTAATCGAGAAATTTTACCTGCCTAACCTGACAACTAAATTTGATTTATTATTATAAAACCCCTGTTGAAGCAGAGTCACAAATTAGATATTAACTCTATACTTTACTTCACTGTGGCTCTATTTTTGTTTATGGAATTAAACGTAGTGGAATCGAAAAGTGGAAAAGGGTCTTGCCTGGGGGTCCCTACTTGACTTAATCCGGCCCTGGCTGCTGTTTATGGATCCGACTAGCGAATTCAGTCAAATAGTTATCGCAGGTATATTGTTTTACAATACTATTGTATTCAATAGTATAGGTAACGTTTATTCAATATCGTAGAATTTTA
Source organism: Rhaphigaster nebulosa (assembly GCA_948150685.1). NCBI lineage: Eukaryota > Metazoa > Arthropoda > Insecta > Hemiptera > Pentatomidae > Rhaphigaster > Rhaphigaster nebulosa. Next base: position 131,101,680 of record OX411306.1, read on the forward strand.
TTATTGATGAGTATAATTCTCGGTTCATGAAATTGAATCAAATTCTTTCATTTTATCATATTTACAATTTTATATGAAATCTACCCTTTCGGACAGCTTTGTATCACGGATTTCATTCAGCACACCTACACATCTTCTCTTATTTACCATTGAAATGGGAAACCCTCTTCATTATTTTTTTTCTTTCTTTATGGCAGTTCATCAGTTCCTGAGGCATAAGATAGCGACCAGTGGCCAGCGGTGACAGGAGATGACAGAGGGTCGATAGATGAATCAGTCCCTAATCTTTTAATAAGTATTTGAGGAGCGGGGCAGTGTCAATATTGGTCGGGTAGATATTGGCCCAATGCTCTCTCCTCTCGTCCTCATTGACTCCTCTGTACCTTGTTACCTTAGCAACCCTCTCTGTCCTCTTTCTACGCTATTTCCCGAGGCTAATCAATGTCGCCGTACCGAACGTTATGGTTGGTTTTTCGTATAAAACAATGGTTTAGGCTTCAGGCGATCAATAACGATGGAATTCATTAGAAAATATTTATTACGCTTATTGGAGAAATATTTACAGGCGGTCTTAACGGTGAGGAGCAGTTTGTCTAAATTTAAACTTATATACCATGCTTGTCTCAGCAACTTATTTGTTGGAATACATAACTCCGTGAAGAAAGTTTTGTTATTTACGTAACACGTTAATCTGTCTTAGATTCTTAGATTGGAAAGTTCGTAATTATTCATGTGCGTCTGCTTGGGCATTGCACTGTAAGCGCTGGTTATCTTTATAGGGTTTTGTTGGTAATCTAGTACGACTTTCCACTTGCCTTTGAACCGTCTTGATGTTTATATTTACCTTGTAAATACTTCAGAATTTTGCAGCCTGTAGCCTTTCACATTGCCCTTTGTAATCAATCACCTTTCATTTGGCCAAATATGCTACGAATCACTATACTTTCGAATTCCTTAAGGTGTTGCTTAACCCAAGCGGCCATGATTTTGGTTTCAAGATAGATGATTCAAAGCCAAAGCCTCGAGTCTCTCAAAAAGCAATAAATAACTAAAGAGGTAAAGTTTCGCCAGATCATGCTTCATCATACACAGCTGAACTCTGTCACTGAGGTCGCATTTTCACTAAAATAAAAAAAAAATTAAAAATATCAAAATAGGGTCGGGGAAAAGGGTCGCCACCCCCAGAAGGCACTTCCTTAACACCAACTCAATTCAATCACAAAATTTCAACCCTCAAACTCAATTAGAAGGAGCTGTTGCCTACCAATTAGATGCGCAAAATCTTAAAAACACGTCATGGAATTGTTCTGCCTAGAAGAAAAACTTGCATACCAGATTTCAACTCATTTGATCCAAAGTTGAACTCCCAAAACTGAGTTCTTAGAGTTATAAAACTGATTTCAAATGCACTCCCACCCTCCTTCGACGACCCTCAATACAGAGCAGAGGTCTATTATTTTTGGATAAAGTGAAGTGATGTCCATTGAAACATTCGCTGAATTCTTTCAAAAATAAAGGTTTTAAAAATAAACATGTTTAAAAAGTCTAATAACCGCATTTTGCTAGTACTGGTCTGATATAGAAGATGTTTTTTTTGTTTTGCAGAGAATTTAATTATCTTTCAAATAATACACTTTTTCAACCCTCTAACTCAACGTAGAGGGGCCCTAGAGGTGAGCTTCTTAAAAACGATGAAATTTCAACATACCGAAATTTTTTACTGAAGTTTGCCCTCACTTTTATATATATTTATATTATATTTATATTTATATACTTTGTATTGTTCTGTCTAGAAAATAATTCTACATACCGAATTTCACTTTATTTGATATATATATATACACTAGGCATTCCCGAAATTCCTATAATCGTGTTCTAGTAATTAGAAAACAGATATAAAAGCACCCCCATTTTCCTTTAATGACCCTCGATACAGTGCAATAGTCTATAATTTAATACGACTAAAAATAACATCACTTAGAACAGTGTTATCTCAGCTCACATCGATAATTTAAAAAATGCTAAGCAACTAAGGATAGTGATGTTTTGAACTAGTTTAGAGTTCTATACTGTTGGAAATTGTTAGTATTTTTAAGATTTATGAAATGAGATGTGCAATCTCTAGTCGCATTATGTGCTATTTTATGTTTTTTAGGTCTGATGAATAACTTAGTCATTTTCTGCTGTTCGAAGCCTCTTTTCTGAAAAATTTATATGGTATAGTTTATTCTCCAATGCCATTTTTTATTCGAAAATATTTCAACCAATTGTTAGCGTTAAGGATATAATAATAATCATTATTAGATTTGTACAAGAACATTGATTGTACCTCAACATAATTTGATTTGAATAGCAATGAACATTGATATAACTCTTTAAGCTAAAAATTAAACCCCTAATAAATAGCCCTAATGTTGGAGGCTATATGAAGGCAGGCTATGAAGATAAGAAGTGGTTGGGAGGGAGGAGGGAGTATCGGGAGGGTCGGGAGTGGTGATTGAAGCCGGAGCAGCCACTGTTTGCCGAGCTCTCGTGTCGGTGTAGCTCCAACAGTACATATTACACCCTACACTCTGATTAATATTCCCCGGCAGCCCTATATCTCTCGACTCCAGGGCTATAGGGCTGTCCTTTCCTCTCGAGAGGAGGGTGGGGGCTACTGGTTCAGTATTAGAAGTAATTAGCCACTAAAAGTATATAAATGTATAAATTAATGAATAGTAGCTAAATGATCGCTCAAGGAAATACCAACAGGTCATTCATATTGCTGACCACATCCTTAATAATTGGCCGATTGCGACTAACTCCAAATTCACATTTATTTTATTTTAAGAGCTTCTGTTCATGGCATTTAGATCTTAAATAAATGTGGATATGGTTTAGAGCAGGGATTTCTAATAGCTAACGGACTCTTTGAAAAAAAAATAATAATAACAATAATATTTAGCGTCATTGGAGACCTCTTTATAATCTTTGATAAATTTTGATATAAAGAGCTGAGGTGCTCTGAGGTCCTATACGAAATACCATACGAGAAAATGTTTTAGTCGAAACTCTATTAATCATTTACCTTAAATCTGAAGGAATGTATTTCTCAACAATAAAATAAAAATGTTTACATTAAAAAAATCTGATCTGGACACCACATGACATTCTTGAACGCCCATTAATATATAAACCTGTGGTTCGAAAAGTGATCGTAAACCACAATTTGGTTAATAGATACTGAAGATTGACTTGGCGTCGCGACGTCTATTGCCGTCGGATTCTTGAGCCGTAATTCTGGATGTTCGAATCTGAAATTTATTTTCTAAAACATTTATTTGACGCTTTTATTTCTAAAATTGATCGAGAATCATTTGCATAATCTATTCTGAAAATTAAAAAGGTCTATTATGAACTTCAAGTAAAGTACCCCTTCCGGCTTTCTAGTCATAACCGAAATCTAGTTTGTTATTTATATTAATGCATAATTCTTATATACCAAATTTGAGATTTTCTATTCTACTTCAATATAATTAGAGTTGAAAATCTATTATGATCTTCTTGTAACGTACCACTTCTGGTGATCCTGTAGTAACAAAACTGGAGAGGAACAACTAGATGTTACAATACCAGATACAAAATTTCAACTTTCTACGGCTAACCCTTTTTGAGTTATGCGAGAAACAAACGTATTGACAGAAGTCACAAAACTAGAAAAAATTGATATTTCCGTTGAAATCTGAAAACCGAACATTTTTGCGATTACAATTACTTCTTTTACTGTATCTAAGGAAGTAAAAAAGTGTATCGAAATAAACGATTACTTGTTTTTAAATAAATAATTAAGTTTGCCTTAATCTATCCATTGATTGCAAATAATGATAACGTTTAACTCAAGAATGAAACTTAGAACAATACTATTTTAATCTTATTCCTTAGCAATTTGTTACAGAAAATTGATTCCAGAATCAGTCCATGATTCAGTTGCTCATCCCAATTACAGTTATTTCTAAATTAAATAAATAAATAGTCGATTGAAAGTAAATGTCGCATACGTCAGGTTGGGAATCATGAACTTGGAGTAAGGCTAGAAGATGACAGTTCCGCTCGTTGTTTATTATGTTTTAACACAAAAGAGTATAACTAACTAGTCGCACGTAAATGAAGAAAGGAATATATTATAAAAATAATAATAATTGGTCAATAATTATTCATGACAGTTTATTTTGGTATCACCATGCATCTTTGTATATTTCTCGTTTAAATAGAAAGAATAACCATTCACATGTTTTAGTGTTCAGTATATTCCGAGAAGCTACTAAGAGATTGCTCGGTATTCGTATTAGTTTCAATTATGCACATAGTTCGACAATATTCTCTATGCATAAACTGTTGTTTCCGTGGCATCCTGGTGTGATTCTTTTTAGGTGTATTTGCGTAAGTTTTGAATGGCAAAATTTGTGCTTGGTTAGGACCAATTCTCTATGTCTCATATGTCTCATCTGTGTGTCTCATCTGTCAAAATGTCCCTTTGCTTTTAACGCTTAAGCCCGTTGGACACACGGGAACAAGGTACGGTCAAACACTTCTACTAGGTGTCGAGAGCGACATCGCCGAACTGCATGTGTTTAGCGCTCATTAGCAGGGAACTTCTACTAGCAATTTTCAGACTATTTCAGACTTCCAGAGATCTACTAGCCTCTAAGACTGATACCTCACTTTTTCTTCAATTTTTAACTGTAATCAATCATTTTCACTGTGAATTACTAATTTAATTTCAGATTATCACCTATTTGAACCTTCTAGTATATTTCTTTGCGTCAGTAGGAAACAGTGACAATATTAAAATTTTTAGAGCAAAAAGAAGTTTCAGATCACACTATATTGCTTGTTGTGAATAGTATTCTATCTTTATAGTTGAAGTGTTTCATTTGATTACTCTGTTAGCATATTTACAATAATTATGGGAAAAAAAAATTTCAAGGACGATAATAAAATCAAAATCAGCAAAATTGAACTTAAGACAATTTACATCTGACTTACAGATTTAAATAATTATATAAAATATACTAAAACATATATATATATATATATATATATATATATATATATATATATATGGTTTTAATAAAATTCACAACAACTACATTTTCATATAAAATATAAGCGAAATTAAGAAAATAAATTTCTTGTTCCTATGAAACTTTATCATCAGTAACTGAACACGCTAGCTCCGATGGTGTTAAGAGAGACCAATCACGATTAGGAAGACCAAGGGCCGTTTTATTCATTTCATTACCCCCTTTATTCTTAAGTTTTTTGGGGAATGACTTTATTACAACCTTGAAAATTTAGGCTCCGGGCCCTCTAAAATAAATTTCGGGCAAATTATGCAATAAACCTTTTAGTGACACAATAAAATGGTTCTATTCAGGTTATTATTTCGTATCCGAAATAATCAGGTTTTATTCTCTTCATAAGCTCATTCCGAGAGTTCTTACATTTATACAAATTAAACTTGATAGATTATTTATTGTATAAAGCAATACATGCTTGTTACATTATCTTGGCATTGGCCTGTGGGGTGATACATTAAATAATATTTATGATAATAAAACATTACAAAAATTTATACGTATAGATACACACACAAAATTTCCCTTTAAAAAAAAAAAATTTTTTTGTGAAAGAAAAAACAGATAAATATACACATACTTCAGTCATCAAAAATACAGTTAATACAAGATACATATATATAAGTATTCACACGCTTGCAATAGAATAAAAAAAATTTCTTAATAATATTAAAATAATAAATGATATCTATATGTTAGAGTTTATCATTTCATCTGCATATCATCACTTGAAATCAAATATCACAACAAGGTGAGACCTCATCAATAAGTATCGAGCCGACTAAACTGTACAAGATTGGAAATTATTGAAGACTGATGTGAGGAACAGAAATACATGCTTCATTTTATTTATACTATTATAATTTAAGATGTTTTCTAGTGAAGAAAGTTCATCGTTTTCATATATATACTCCTTTAACACTTGTTCTCTGTATGAACCACAAGAGGAACAGTGCAAAAGAAAATGCTTCAGAGTGTCTTCGATAGGTTTCTGACAAAGCTTGCATGGTTCATAGAGCTTGAAGATCAGGCGCTTATTTTGCAGAGGAATCTGCAAGTATGCAGTGCCTGCGACTCTCAACTGGCTTATGGCTCTATGTTTTTGGATATTTAAACTGTGTAACAAATATTCTTCTGGTTGAGGATATGTGAAGTTGCAAATGCTTCTATAAACGGGGTTGTGGGTTGAGGTCATTGCCCGGTTTATATCAGTAGAGAACACATTATTTTCCACTCTTTCAATAATTGTGCTTTTGTTTGCTATTAATTTGTTTTCGTTTGACAAATCTGCAAAAAACTCCAGTGCATTGTTCATGAATGCTATTCTCTTAACTTGTGATACCCTTGTGGTAATCTATCCCCAGGTAATGAAAGGATTTTTATGCAGAAATTAAGAAGTTTCTTAAAGACTATTACAGAAAGTGGGGAGACAACCTGTTTCTAGGCGTACTAAATAGTTGGGCCTAGTTTTAGGCCAGAAATATACGAATTTCAAAAACTTGTACGGTTTCGACAACTTCCAAATAATTTAAGCTCCAGGTCTCAGCCGCATAGAGGAGAGTTGAAGAGACAATTGCGTCGAAGATGCTAGTTTTGTTTGCCAGGTGTCACTTTTGCCCCGTCGTAGGATATCTTTCACTTTTGCACTTGCTACTTTTGACCGTTGAACAAAGTGTTCTGCCGTTCGGAAAACTTTGCTGATGATAGAAAAGGAACTCCAAGGTAGATTTGGTATATTCTAACTTCATGTTATTCCAGTATAGTGGTTTCAGTTTTTTAACTTCTTGGTGACTTATGGAAAGCTATGATTTTTTACTTTTCCGGGTTCTGAGTTAAAGAATTTTGCATGTAGTATAATTCTAATATTTCAAGTTTTTGATGTGCTCTGTGCCAAGATTCGCTGAATAGGACTATATCATCATCAAATAAGAGCATCGATACTTCGCGTTCGCTACTAACAGGGACACCAGTTGCTCCTCTGTTCCAAAAAAAGTTTACTATGTCTGATATAAACAAAATAAAAAGAACAGGACTAAGACTTTCCCCTGTAAAAGCCCTAACGTGACATCTATATCCTCAGAATAGTTACCGTTGATACTAATTTGCACTGTGGCTTTGTCGTACAATTTTTTCACAATTCTAATTATTTTTCCAGTAATGCCTATTGAAAACAACTTTTGCCACAGAAGGTTCTGATTTATAGAGTAGAATGCCTTTCTAAAGTCCACGAACACAGCGTAAACGTAACTTCCCTTTGCCTGCAGATTAATATTTATTAATGACATAAGTGTGAATAGTTGTTCCACACAGCCTCTACCTTCTCTAAACCTTGCTTGTTCCTCAGGGATTAAATTTTCACGTTCTGCCCAATGCTGGATTCTGTTCGCTAAGATAAGGGTAAAAAGTTTGGTGATGTTGTTTATCAGGGAGATTCCTCTATTTTTTTTTTTTTTTTTTTTTCCAATCCCTCAAACAAAAAAGAACATTAATAAAACAAATAATTACATAAATTATAAAATTGATGTACTTTACCTTTTACTACCTGTTGGTATTTGAAGGTCTGATGACTATATACAATTGGATTCCCCTATAATTACCTGGATCCTTTTTATCTCCTTATAATTTTATTAAACCTTATTTATATCCTATTAAACTTGAACGGTAATTCATCATATGATGTAAAACATGCGCATTGTTGGAGTATATTTTCGTTTAATGTTCCTCCTTCAATATAAATGGCTCATTGTTAGCAGATAAATTGATTTCCAACTAGCCACGACTATTGTATTACAGTGTCAGAAATCTAACCTCCACATCAAGTCGAGGAGATATCATCATGGTAAGAGTCAAACAAGAAGATAAGATCCAGAGGCCGGTTAGACGTTTCATTTCCTGTGTTGTGGAAATGTCAACAGAGAGCGGTCCCCGAGCGAGCAAACAGTGGCTCTGAGGCGACCGTGATTAAAATGTATCTTGGAGTCCCCCCTTCCCGCTCCCTCCCACGTCCGGAGTGGAGTGGACCGGGTCTTTGGGATCGAACTCAATCTCTTCAGAGCTGTCTTCTCTCTGTGTGGCGTTGCCTCGGATCCCCAACAGTGACCAGAATAATGTCAACAAGAGGCAGAGTGTTTCTTAATGGAGTCCTTCAATACTTCAAAAATATTATCGCTGACAGCAATAAAAATTATCATAAAGATTCTATTCCCTTAGCTTTCTTACTACAGATAGTACAGGCGAGATAGAGAAAAAATATTCATTTTTTGAAATAATTTTCCTACAGGCTTCCTCAAGGTGATAATTAGGAGGAAAATAGTAAAAACTCATTATATATGTTTTAGATGAAATCGGTGTGTAGCAACCTGGTGTAGAAAATTCATAAACGTGCTGAAAACTTTTACAAAGCGCTGATCGTTCACAAAGAGTTGCTCTACAAATTCATTTTCTTGAAAAAAGCATTTGAAAATCTGTGAATAGAGGATTAGTAAAACGTACCACAAAACATTATTATTTTTCCATACAATTTTTACTATAGATAGGCACCATTAAAAACCACAATTTAAGCCCCGAAGATGCTATACGACACTCACAAGCCCGTAATTAAATGTCCAAAAATGACCATATTTCGCGGTTTTGGTTTATTATTTTTTAATTTTATTTTCGAAAATTGTAGAACGATTTCGATCGTTTAAAGTTTTTTTTAATCTTTATTACGTAATATATTTTGTTTTTACAAAAATTAAAAACAGTGAAATACTGAAATTTTTGGAAATTTAATTGCACAAGGAAGGTATTGCAATCGGGTTTAATTTTCGAAATGCAGTTATCATCGTTTTTTCCACCGATGTCTGTATACATGTCTGTATAAATTGAGCGCCATGTGTACAATAATCGAAAAACCTGTTTTTATATTAACTGCCCCAAAACGTTTAAAAGGATTTTGATGAAACTTTAATAAGATCTTTTCCTCAACATTATGAAGAAAAGAAAACTTTATCGCTCATGCCTCAAAAATTATACACTTTTCTTCAATTCAATACGCAACCCTTTGAAAGGTAATGAAATTCCTTACAAAACGAAGAAAAAATCATCTAAATCGGACCTTTATTAGCAATGATACAGCATATTCGACTTTGTAGCTATGTTTCTGTATAGCATGGTGCAATGTAATTCATTGGACTTAATTTAGTTTAATTGATAATTAAACTTTCGAAATTCTTTGGAGGAACTGTTATCACTAGCTCAAACGAAAATGTTAAAAGCACAAATTTCTGGAAAATTTCTTTAATTCTTAACGACATTTGAAAATGAAAAAAAAAAATGAAAAAACAAATATTTCTTGAATGTTATTAGATTGCTCATTAACTATGCATGCTGCCAATTATTCAATAACCGATGGTAGTTTAATTAAATTTGCCTAAAAACTATTCACAACATATACTAAATCTATCATGTTTAATACAATAAATTCTGATTCTTCTTGAATAAGAATTATTAAACAGCAGAATAGTTATTTGATTGAACGAATAAACCAATGGGACCTTGTTGTAATTTCCAATTCTACGAGTTCTTTCCGATATGAGGCGTGTAGGAAGAGATATGTTGAATATATTCAGGGATAGTGGATAAATAGGATTCGGTTATGGTAGTCGAAGGCATATCAGGATCAAATGGTGGATGTTGTATGCCTGCATTTGGCCGTCGCCCATTCCACATAAAACCAATATAGTGCCGCTTAGATAAAGATACTCCACCCTTCGAATATTGCAGCCTTTATAGCTATTTAAACAGGAATATGGTTGAATATAAATTCATATATTTAATATATATGTATATCTGCATGATATAAATGGTAACCCTGTTAATTTAATATAAAATCCGAAAAATCAGCTAAATAGGATTTTTCAACTTGTTCCACAATCTTTTATAACAAATGATATACATTTTCAAGTAATTTCTCTCATTATCGATTGATTATTTGAAATTGATGAATGATTTTACAGTTTTGTATTTTGTTAACATTTTTATATTTTTTCGCACTACATACCTGTAGGTCGGTGACTTGCATAGAATGGAATGTGAAAAATTAATTTCGAAAACAAATTTAAAAGACAATAAAAAGAATTTTATTAATTGACGGGCAATATATAACTTCCAAATACAATAAATTGCCTTTATTTAATTATTTACCCGAAACGTCAATATAATTAAATAATGGATAATAATGAAATATAGAAATTATATATTTCCCTTCGATTAATATATTCATAAGAACTTCCCAAGAAATTAAAAGAAAGAAGATAAGAATTTTATTAAAGAAATGTAAAAATGAAATATTTTTTACAAAAACATTGCAAATGTAATATTTTTTTTTAAAAACATTTAGAAGGGCAAATAAGCTACTTATTACCTTTTTTTTTACTTCCTAACTATTTTGTAAGCCTAAATGAATGTATTGCCTATATGAAGCCTATATGAATATGCATGTAAAAATGAAATATTTTTTACAAAAACATTGCAAATGTAATATTTTTTTTAAAAAACATTTAGAAGGGCAAATAAGCTACTTATTACCTTTTTTTTTACTTCCTAACTATTTTGTAAGCCTAAATGAATGTTGTAGTGTAATTAATGCTAATGGTTGTAATTATTATAACCTTTCTTTTAAAAATGTTTACTAATTTTGAGATTTTTTTTCTCGAGATTTTTCGCCTTAATTTTGTAATTACGGTTTATGACATCACAAAAGAGATTATGTAATTTTTAAGGTGCAAAATTCTACTTGCCATTCCTGACTTATGACTGATGATATGGAACATTTTATGTAAATTAATAAATAACTCTTTACGCGAGTTTACTTTAGAAGAAAATAAACATAAAAAGAATATATATTCATATACTATATGTATATTTATTGTATGTACATATACTAGGTAAAGAAGTGTATGTATATATATATATATATATATATATATATATATACATACACTTCTTTACCTAGTATATGTGCATAAAATAAATATACATATAGTATATGAATATATATTCTTTTTATGTATATATATTATATATATATATATATATATATATATATATATATATATATATATATATATATATATATATATATATACATATATATATATATATATATTATATATATATATATATATATATATATATATATATATATATATATATATATATATATATATATATAATATACATATATATTTAATTACTTAACTAAACATGTGCACCTCTAAATCTCAGATGTAATGATCATGAATGGAATTTAAATATTTGATGGAATCGAATGGAAGTTAATCATGAAACAATCATATATATATTTATACACGCACACAAAACTTGCATCCTATCAAATATATTTTTTAACCTCCATTTATCTTAATTGTACCTGAGATTTAGAGGTAGATCTCTTTCCAATCTGCCATGACAAAAAACGTCAATCAAAAGCACTCGAGGCCTTTTAAAACCCGTTCGGGACAAAAAAAATAAAATAAAAAACATGCAGAATTTTTCAATAGATGGTGTTGTGCAAGCCGGCGGCCGGGGCTGTTTGGGCCGTGGAATTGCAGCGCTGTAAAAAAAAAAAAAAAAAAAAAAAAAAAAAAAAAAAAAAAAAAAAAAAAAAGCCGTGGTCATCGGCCGTCAAACCGCGGCTCTATTGAAAGAGACCCCGATTTATGATTATTCAGTGAGGGATGGACTTTTATTGCCGTTGTCGTTACACCGCGGCTGCTGGCTGCTGGCTGGCCAATGACAGCCGATCGTCGTCAATTCCGCCAACTGTCACCTCCCGGTACGTACTCTCCCGTCGAATCCTATTTTTTCATGAATCCCCGTCGACAACTATTGTAAAACTTTTGTGTTATTTAAAAATAAACTACATAAAGCAAACAGGAATTGGTTATTACCGGCAACGATTGGTCTATATAGAAAATACACCTATTATAAATACTCCTTCCCATATATTGGATAGAGCTATGGGGGTATGTCAAAACCTTTAATATCCTTAAATTACAAATGGGAAAAATTTCCCATTTTAATCTTAATTTTAATTTTAATTTCCCATTTAGTAAATACTTTTTTATGTTAATTAGCAATTAGAGAAATAGTAACTACTTTTACTTTTAGAATACAGAGGTTGTTTTACTATTTTAATCTATACTATTTAATGTTTTACTGTTCGTCTCTTTGAATGCTAAAATAATGATATCTTATTATGTTTTTTTCCCACCGTCATGTTGAGGTACTAAGAACCTCAGTCAAGAAGTCAAGGTATGCCAACCAACCCCCATTGGCACAGTTTGAAAAAGCTTTCATAAAAAACTGAATAACAATTACCAAACAAGGATTTGTATTGGAAAATATTACTAAGGAACAATAATCAATGGTATAGAAATAAAACATTTTTTTTTTTGTCCGCTTTAAGAAGACCATTCTCCATATTTTATTTTATTTTTACAACATTTTTCGAACAGTCATTTTATCGAAGTCTTTATTTTTACAATAACATCAAAATATTGCATCATATATCACAATAATACCACATGAATATTCACATCAAAAACATTAGCAAACCATTCCCGAATCATATTTCAAAACAAATTAGCTGCCAAGTTCCAAGAAAGTAAACATTGATAAGGAGTTTTAAAATGTGATAATCATAATAGAAAAGGGAATACTTGGCAAATAATGAAAGAATTCCTTGGCATGCGAATTTTGTAGAAGAAAAAGGAAACTAAAGAAAAAAACTCTTCCATGGAAGCTCACACGACACTGTAAACTTTGTAGTAACTAAAGACCGGATTCCCGTGCAATTGCAACTTTTTATTGCTTTCTCTGAATTCAATGAAAATTCGATTCTTATCCCAATCAAGGAAAAGAGATTAAAATAATATAAATTTTATATTGCACGAAATTGCACATTTTGGGGGTCACTGCACAAATTTGCACATTTTAGGTTTTCAGTGCACAAAAGCGCACTTTTTGATATTTCATTAAAAATATTGATTTTTTATTATAGATAATAGTTGTGATTCATTTTGAAATCATCAGCAATAATATTTACCTACTTAATTTTCCAAGAAAGAAAAAAATTACTCATGATTTCCAAATATTTCTTCGAACTCGTTAAGAAAATGGTATAATGTCGAACAACGTTTCCTTTATATTAACTTTCTTAGAAGTTCTAATTTGATTTGACTCAACCTTCCAACCGACTCTTTTATTTTCATTTCATTCTAAAGTTGAGTTTAGTTCGGTAAACAAGTACAACAGTGAAAATGCCTAAAGTGACAGTCAGCCAATCTTCAAACTTTTTTGTTCTTCTTGCAATAAATCAATTGGTTCCGATCGAAAATCTCAAGTGGATGCTCATTGCAACTCAAGTAACTACATTCTATCTTTTCATAAGTAGCATTTGACTATTCCCAATATCTTTTTATTTTCATAGGTGGGCACTCACAGTTAACAGCAGCACAAAAATCCCAGCGAGCTCCAATTCAACAGTTACTCACACAAAGCTGCTCGTCATTAGACAACAAACAAACATTTTTTACCGATTTATGTTACGCCATGATCGCTTCCAATATTCCATTCAATAAACTGCAGTCCAAGCCCTTTAAGTCTTTTTTGCAAAAATACCCAAAACAAAATATTCCTGACGAGGGCACCCTAAGAAAAAATTATCTCAAAAATATTGTGAACATTCTGTTGAAGAAATACGAAAACTAATTGAAAACAATTATATTTACACCATGGTAGATGAAACAACAGACCCACAGGGACTTTACATTTGCAGTTTAATTGTTGGAATCCTACACCCGGAGGTTGAAACCAAACCATACCTCATTTCATGCAAGTAGCTTCCAAAAACGAACTACGAGACTGTCTCTCGATTTGTGAACGACAGTTTAGCATTAAAAGTTTTCTATTCAAATATGGTGCATGTAACTTGTGTAGCGCATGGTTTAAACCGCGTAGCTGAAAAAGTGACTTTTTCCCAAATGTCAACACACTTGTTAATAATGGAAAAAAATATTTTTAAAAGCTCCTCACCGCGTGACAGCTTATAGAAATAGTATGGACTGCTCCCTTCCCCCAGAACCTGTGATAACTAGATGGGAAACATAGATTGAAGCAGCCCTATTTTATTCAGATCATTTTAATAATTTTTAAGAGTTTGTTTCTACTCTTGAAGATGACGCAGTATCTGTAAAAAAAGTAAAACCTGTTTTAAATTTAACATCTGTTGCATCAGATCTAGCATTTATAAGATCCCATTTATCGGTTCTACCTTCGCAAATAAAAAAGCTTGAAGAGCAAAACTTAAGGTTGACATCGCAGATTAATATTATAGAGAAAGTTGGAGATGAATTAGAAAAAATCGAAAACGAAAAGGGAAAAACTATTTTTGATAAATTTATATTAGTTATAGAAAAAAACACGGGTTACACAATTTTACAAATTTACAACAAAGCTCTCAATGGAGAATACACAGATGTAGAGCTGGATCCAGTAATATTGAGTAACTATAAAAGATGTCCCATCACAAGTGTTAATGTGGAGCGCATGTTTTCAGAGTTGAAACACACATTAGATGACCGACGATATAACTTTACGGAACATAATCTCAAATTTCTATTTGATTAATTAATATGGTTGGTAGAAAATTTATGTTGTACTATATATATGTGTATATATATATATATATATATATATATATAGTAAAACATAAATTAATAATATATATATATATTTTATTAATTTTGTTTAATTATCATACCTAGCAAACAAATTTTTGTAGTTTTGTAAGCACCTATGTATATTATAATAATTATATAAATATGTTGACTTAATATTTGATTTTTTTAAATACACATCACCTCTTCACACAGTAGAGGGTTGAATTACACGTTTGTCAGTATATTTTATTTTTATTGCAGGTTTGGCTAATTTTTATTGCACATTTTTAAAATTTTTACTGCACGAAATCCGGCCTTTAGTAATAACTATCTGTAGATTAGGAGGTAACATGGGAGAAGTTAGCATTCCAGAGCCTCTGATGGTGAGAATAAAAAGTATTTGACCAAACTACCCCTTATGCCAACCAGCCCCTAAGTTCCTCTAGGAGAGACTATTAGGCTCCCTTTCCTCGAAAAAAACAAAAAAAAAAAACGTTAATGTAAAAAAAATGATACCGCACATGCTAAAAATGACCTTAGGATCTCTGGTATTGGGAGGATGTTAAAAAAAAAAGAAGTTGAAAATCGTATATAGTTTTTCTAGAAAAAAAAATACTACTAACCAACCTTCTTATCGATTTAAAATATTTTTCTTGTTGAAATAGACTCTATGGATTTGCAAAAAAAAAAGGGAGAATGATCATTGAAATTGAGTCAACTAAATTGACCAACAAAGCACACGACCAAAAATTATGCATTTTATTATATTATACTGATACAAATATGTTTTAAAATTCGCATAAGATCGTATTAGAAAAACTAAGTTATCGTCATGCAATGGTCTCGCCTTTGACTATTTGTGATTAAGGCAAGATTGACTAAACTAAATTGTGTTTCTCTAAACTCCAAAAACGTTTCCCGCTTCACCTTCTATGCGCTATATATCTCTTAAGCTGCTAGTTTCTCTATACATATTATTAGTGCTATAAGTTTCTTATTTCTTAGGTCCAATGGCCCTGAGAAAAGTCATCGGACATTATCAGTTTGAGCTTGGCTGTAGAGTAGTACTCGAATGTTGGAGCAGGACCATAGGACAAGATCTATACTCTTACAAGGGGAAGGGCTCCTGGAGGCTGGAAGAGGGGCCAAGAAGAGTGGACGGCGGTCAGAGTTCTCTCTCGACTGGAGTGCCCGGCTGCTCTGGAAGGCCTCTCTCCTAATATTTACGAATTAATTGCCCCGGCCGAGTGGAGGAGATATATGGAGGAACTAATTGTCTCTTCCAGCTCTCCATACTTCACCGCTGTCTTCCAGCTCCAGGCCAAGGCGCTCTTTTTTATCCGGCCAGTCTTGTTTTATCCAGGGTCTGCCCTTGGCAGTTTTATATAATTAACCCCACCTACCCTTATATTTATCGCACCCTCTTCTATTATCTTCATTAAATTATTTCCTCTTTAGGCGGGAAGGCAGTGGTATACCGCACTCCGACCCTTCTTTGTAATGCACTGGGTAGCCGCTGCCAAGGGTTAAGGGCTAACCGACGCTACTAAACAGTGGTCGGTTTTTCATTTATGAATAATAACCCTCCCTCCGCTTTACGAGACCACATTTTAATGATGTTATCCACTTAATAAAATTTGAAACAATTAAAATATATTTTCTAAAAATTATATTCAAATATAAAAGAGCAAAAACTCAACAAGAGACATAAATTAATTACTATAAACAATTGGTTTATAAGAATATAAATTTGAATTTGAATTGGTGAATATTCAAACAATTGGTTTGAAGTTTCACCAATTCAGGCATCAGCAATAATGCCTGAATTGGCGAATCGTTGACCAGTTTGTTGTTTAACGGTATTTTAGAGATTTGAGGCTTTGTGTTTTGGAATCTTCCAATTGTTTATAGTAATTATATTCAAAGTGTTGTAAAACATAATAATAAAAAGTATTCTTCGTAAAATCCTCAATGCTCATTATTATGTCACAAATTTAATAATTCATAACAATCTTAATGTTCTCAATGTTGCTGATATGGTCCCAAATATTGTAAATACCTATAAATTTTTAACCTAGCTAACGAATCGGGCCCGATAATCCTCCTAGGCGTTTGAAAAGAATATTTTAAAATCTATTTTTTTTTTTACTGTTCACCTGGTTACGAAGTAGTAAAAGAAAAGAATATGTATCATAAAAATTCAAAATTCATTTACTTATAAAAATATAAAACCTGAAACAATTGAAAATTATATACTAATATTTATATCTGATTTATATTTCATAATTGTCGGAAGATGGTTCATGTTCATAAGGACGAACTTGTTATAAAAAAAAAGAAAGAAATTTAAAAAATAAATAAATGGAAAGGTGGACAAAACTTTGAAAATAAAATTTAAGAAATAAAATAATGCTAAATACTTAGTGGTCCGTGCTTTACTAGAGATGTGAAGTTCGATTCTTTGAACTGAACGGATTCCCAACGATTCACTTTTGGTGAATCGATTCTTTTGAACGATGTCTCTATTGATTCTTTTTACCTTATCCCTTTTCTTCATTAAAAAAGAACTTTAAATGATTCTTCTATTGATTTTTTTTTACCTAATTTCTTTTCTTCGTTAAAAAAGAAGTTTTATTGAAAAATACAACAAAAATTCCCTTGTTTTTTTTTTTAAACAAAAACGTTTTTTAAACAAAACAAAAAATAAACTATTACACAAACATAATGTTCAAAATAATTTTATTAAATTATAACAAATAAAACTATAAGAATAAAACACAGCAGGTATTTGACTATCGGTTTCAATTATCATTGAGGTTCTTCGTAAATTGTCCAAAAGTAGTATAAAAACTCCTAAATGATTCAAGTTGACATTTATCTTCTACGATAAAAAAATCATCCCCATTCTTGCATTAACTCAAAGAATACTTATCTTTTTTCTTATAGGTCATGCACACTTATTAGTTCTTCTCGTTTTCTGCGCTTTATATTGTAAAAAAGTATTAAAATAAAATATTATTATTATTTTTTAAACTGACTTAAAATTAAAATTAAACGACTAAGCGCGAAGTAGTGGCGTATACACGATTTCGTTTCGAGGGAGGAGGTCAACAATTTTTGTTTACAGATGAGAGTATGTAAAACTATTTTGTAATTTCGGAAGGGGGAGGAGGGGAAGGAGAGTCCGGATCCGCTTCCCCTCCTCAGTCGGGGGACTTTCCTCTGGTGCCATGTAGTAGTCCTCAATAAAAAAAGATATACAAAACAACGTGAATGTAAATTTTAATTAATAAAGACAAAATTATTCTTAATATTTCATTTTTCCAAACTTTATTCTACATATTTTATATTTACTACATATTAATTTTTGGATTTAATCTATTTGTGCTTTCTTCAACCTGAGTCTGTAAGTGATTCTGTCGGTTTACCCACTTGAGATTATGACTATTTCAGTGGTGTCAACTCTGATTTGATTCCCGATTCACCTGTCCTCTACACTCTCCTATATCCGTACGTAGCTAAGGAAATAAACCTTGTAAATTAACAAGTTGCTGAACATCACAGCAACGAGCTCATTCGGCTAAGCAAAATTAACAGCTTAATTATCATAAAAGTCAAACTATATCATGATATTTGAAACACAGATTAAATTATGTTTTTATTGGAATCTCTTAGCAGAATCACTTGGGAATTGGATATCATAATTCTCTGCCATTATATTTTCTTTATTATTTCTAATATATACATCACTCACCCATTGAAAAGATTAAACTAGCTTTTGTAATCAGTTGATGAGCAGATTGACCATATCCAGCAATTCTGTGGGGTATGGGTACAAGTCCTTTTTTGCGACAATGCATTTAAGTCAATTTTTTTTTTTTTTTAATGTTGAGATAAAGGAAAAAACTTAATGAAATAATATTCAAAATCCATATGAACAATGTTTCAGTGGTTAATAGCTTCTTTCACAGAGGTAGAATTCATTATAAAGAACAAATATAACTTAAGCTCATTGACACAAAAAAATGGCTTTACAACTCTTTACCCAAACACCTCAGAATTACTCAACCAAAGTATTTATTAAAAGATGTGTTCTAGGCTGCGTTAAAAAAAATGTTCATATTTTCAAAAATGGAAGTGCTTCTATTGCCCTATGACAGAGAGCAATAGAAATACTACTGTATAATCTCTAAATTTAATATATTTAATACACGGAAATCATTGTTACGTTGCCTTCCTTACCCCACCTGAATTAGTTTTTTCAAAATCTCGTGAGCTGTGATGAAACACTAAACAGGCACTGTAAAACGCTCAAGAAATAGTTCTCATGAAATCTTATCTAGCCCGACTTAAGTGAGGCACGCCAAAAATTCAAGGCGTCCCTACTCTCTTTCAACAATTAGTCGAACTCATAGTTGAGCTGAGCGGTAATTGAAACTCTTCTGTTCGTGAAAGGCGGAGACCATTGTCGAGGATTCCTCGGCTGTCGAAAGGCGGGATGCTAATGCACCGAGATAGCCTCTCAAAGTGTGAGCATTAATGGAGGCCTTAAATCCGTAAGGTGTCGTTAATGTGGCAACAGAGGGTCAGCACTCGTTAATAAGGGAGCAGATACCATCTTTTGATTAACATAATACACCCACTGTCACCGCTCCTATCTCGGAAGGTCTACTCACCAGGTAGGCTACTCTCGTCCGTCGCAAACGGTCCAGCCATGTCCTGTTCATCCGCTAACACTGGATTAATAAAAAAAATCTGGTGCGGTGCGCGGATTACATAACTTTCCTTTACCGCCCTATTGTTATAATCTTTTTAACATAATTTTAAAGAGTTCACATAAACAATAATCAAATAAACTCAATCGCATTCACTTCTTCACATCTTTTCTCGCATAAGAGCAATTAAATAGTTTTTTAAACAATTTTAGTACAACGATTCTGTACACTACCTATTTATTTTAGGTTTTTCTAGGTTTTTTATTTTAGGTTTTTCTAGCTCGATTATCCATCTAGGCTCTTGTAGTCATCAAAAGAAACGTTGTATTTTAGATAATTTAAATACCTTTCCTATGATTTTATTCATAATTTACCATAAAATGCATACTTTGTGAATTATGCGCAAATAAGATATTCTTTTCGCTATAACTTTTTTCCCTGCACCTTCTCGGTGATGTACTAAATATATGAAACATTACGGTCTACTATCCGTAAGAGTTTAGGAATGAAAAGTAGCATTAAAAGTATTCTAGAAGGCATTTAAAATTTGGTATTTATGGTTTAATAATAAAAGATTTTAGTCTAAATTGGCAAACCGGAAGCGGTATTTTACTTGAAGGTCATGATAAACTTTTGTCAAAAATTATATAAAAATATAATGTTATAAATCTCAAATTTGTAAATAATACTTTTATTATTAATATAAAAGTTATATTAATTATATATTGTTATTAATTGCTATTATATTGTTTCTATTAATGAAACAATATAATAGATCTTAGTAAAATTAAAGAGCCGAAAGGGAAACTTTTTACATGTGCGTGTGGCTGTTTGTGTGTCTATGTGTGTCAATTAGATGGACGTCGCGATTCCGAGTGTTGTTTTTGAGGTACTGCTATGCTCAGAAATAGTAACCAAATTCAGGATCACTTTTTGAGCCACCGGTTTATAGATAAATTGGCGTATGAGTAAGTCATGGGGTGTCCACATTAGATATTTTTAGTAGAGAGAAACAGTCTTGCCAACATGCATAATTACAACAAAAATATGTTTATTTCTTAACTTAATAATGCATGTGCAACTGCTAGATTTTTACAAAAAAAAGATCTGGTGCGGTGCGCGCATCACACAACTTTCCCTTACCATCCTATAATAATTATCTTTTGAATACAATTTTAAAGAGTTCACATAAACACTGCTTCTAATAAACTCAGCGGCATACACATCTTTTTCCACATAAGTACAATAAAAAAAAATGTAAACAATTTTAGTACAACAATCCTGTACACTACCTATATATTTTAACTTTGTCAAGTTGCAAATATATTTTAAAAGTTTCTGGTTTAGTTTCCTGGGAAACTTTTTCTTTCCGTTAAATAATGTGAAAGTAGAAATAATTAAGTTAATTTCCGCTTTTGTATTCTTAAATTACTTTATTACATAGCGTATTGTTTACAACAGATTAGCGATTGTTGGGAGGAGGTTCGGTCGCATCCGTCTCCTTTCGGATGCGCTAGGATATCCATCTAGGGTCTTGTGCTCCACATAAAATACACTATATCTTTGCTAATACTGGTCGGATTTTGATGATTCTTTTATTATTTCTTAGATAATTTAATTACCTTTCATACAATTCTACACATAATTACATTAGAATGCATACTTTTTAAGCTATACGCAAATAAAGTATTCTTTTCATCATAAATTTTTTCTCTGCAATTCTTCGGTGATTTACTACATAAATGAAAAGTTAAAGGTCTTTATGAAGAATAATTTAGGCAAGTTTCATCAAAATCGTTAGAGTCGTTTTCGAGAAAAATGTAAGAAATTGTAAAATCCCTGAAATAATACCTATTTCCGGTTAGTCTGATGCGCTGTATCTTTGCTAATACTGGTCCGATTTTGATGATTATTTTATTGTTTTTTTAGATAGTTTAATTATCTTTCATACAAGTGCGTAGATGATTTGCCATAAATTGCACGCTTTTGAAGTTATGCGTAAATAAAATATTCTTTTCATCAAAACTTTTTTCCCTGCAATTCCTCGGTGATCTACTACATAAATGAAAAGTTAAAGGCCTTTATGAAGAATAATTTAGCTAAGTTTCATCAAAGTCGTTAGAGCCGTTTTCGAGAAAATTGTAAAAATGTGTATAATCGATTATATAAAGTGGCACTTCCGGTTAGTCGATTTTGACGAAAATGTTGCTGTAACATCACATGCATGTGATAACCTTAAATATGGAATTTCAGTATCGTACAGCTTTCCGTTTTTGAGCTAGACTGATCACATACACACAGACACAGACCATTTTGCGAGGGGACATAAAAACATGTATTTCCGTTGAAAACTCCAATTCGAAAATTTTCACGATCGCAATACTTCCCCTTACGATATACTTCGTATATAGGTAAGGGAAAGTAAAAAAAGTTCACTTAACACTTAACAAACTAACTGTTCTTTTAATTTTCCAAATTTTCCCTTATTTAATGGTTTGGGAAGTTGCGTGTTTAATCAGTTGACATCCGCATGATGGTATAGAAAGATGAAGCTAATTAGGGTTTGATAAATTATTTGCCACTTCTATAAATTTGTTTTATTGAAAACTAGTTTCGAATGTTGTACATTCATCCTCAGTTCAAGATTTAAATGGATTATATCAAACAGAAAAGTTTGTACTGGTTTCTTCTCGCATTGAACTAACAATTAAATGTCTTGGGTGTCATACTTCTATTATAATGAGACATGAGAACAGTACAGTTAATAAGTCCGATTTTACCTCGATCAATTTGATTTAATACACAAGATACTGGGACTGATAATGGTTTTGAAAAGATTCTGGTGTTATTTATTCCCTTTCGTCTAAAATTTCTTTTCATTATTTTATTACTAAGTATTCTCCATTGCTTACTTTATATCTTTTATTCTATCAACTGTTTTAAATCGCACATTGTTAGCTCTGAGTAAGATGGGACTAAGCTAAGTGCTTTGGAACTGTTGACTGTTAATAAACTTGTAGTTGGGTACTGTTTTCTAGGTGTATTGGAGTCTCTACTGTCTAGCACGAATGGTTTTGCTCCTGTACCTGTAATTATTTTAACACATGGATCTTTCTTTTTACCAGAATCTTCTAACTTTGCTTTTATGTTTTTACAAGGATTTTCTTTCTTTGCTTTCTTCTTTATTTTGCTTTCTTTGCTTCATTTTTATTCGATGTTCGCAGCCTCTCACTATGAGTCTTGCTTTCTAGGTTTCGTCTCTTTTTATTTTAAAAACCCAGAGATTAGTAAGGATTTTATTTTTTCCAGTTTCTTCTTTGTTTACCACTTCATCTCCTCATCTATTGCTTCTTTCCAATTGCAATATTGCTTCAAATATCAATTTTTGACATTTCTGGTCCAGATGTAGCCTCCTGGTATGTCGTAAAACTAGGATCACTGAAATCTATTGTAGTCCTGAAATCTAGCTGGATGCTTTTTCTCTCTTTTTCATGTTTCTGCCTCTTCGCCTGTATTTATTTTTTCAGGAGTTCAGTTTTGCTTTTCTGAAAGTGATCCTTCACATTTTTGTTGGTGGCTCATCATTTTCATATTGATCTTGCATATTGAAGTGAAATATTTCGCTATGAATTTTGGAATTTTCTTAATTTTCCACATTCTCTTCCTGTTGGACAGAAGATGTCGATGACATGTTTGTAGTGTCTAGGGGCGTTGATGTTATATAAATTTCATCAAAATGTCTTCCGAAAACAGCACAGGAATCATCGTTTTCAGTTCTGTCTTCATCCAGTTTTATTTTCAATTTCATTGATGCTTCATAGAAAAGAGTACCAGTCTGCATTTTACAATTATTTTACAAGCTGAATAATTGTAAAAGTAAAACAGGAGAGGCTTTGGATGGAGAAATAGAGGTTATGAGTAGGTGGACGGAACACTGCTGGGAACTGCTGAATGTTGGACTGGAGGAAGGGATTGCTGAGGATGAGGAGGAGTGTCAAGTATGACAACTATAGCTGTTGATTGATGAACAATATGTCCTATTCTTAAAACAGGCAGCAAGGATCAGTGCTCAAATTGTAGAGGAATAACCTTACTGGGAGTCCTGTATAAACTACTGCTATGTTTCTGGGACCTACTTTATAAGGATGGTGGGGGTGAAAAGAAACCGCATTTCCTTAATTTACCTATATAATATACTCTGTATTTGTATCGGTTACAGAAGAGAACTGATCAATCAACTTGATTATTTAGTTGCACAAACTTAAAAGGCTAGATACCACATACACCCCTACTGTGGTCACTAGGTTGGGATAATATAAATACCATTGGAGATCCTTTTCAAGAGTGTCGCGATCATCAATTCATTTAACTACACTATATGATGGCATGCAGGGTGAATATAATAATAAATTTTGACATAAGATCTTACTTTATTTAAGAAGATTTATTAATTAAATTGCCGGCTTAATTATGCCCAACTTAAATTAACTTCATTATAAAAAACTTGACTATAACATATGTATTTGAGAAAGTTGGGTCTAACTTGCTTATTTAAAATCTTACTAGGATGCAACATAATATTAAACAATAATGTACACAATGAATGTAGGGAATATGGCTTATCTTATTGTTGCCTTCGTCATAGCGGGTACTTCCCGCTTTGTCGCTTGATGGTATGGTTGTCTCCTCACCGCTATCTCTGGTCTGCCTACCAGATTCATTGACTGCGTCTGGGATGGACCACTCAGCTGGACCCTCTGTTTTTACACTCAGAACTTCACTGTTTCACATTTTAGCTCTAACTAATTCTACTTTCTTGTCGCATTCCCGTTCTCCTTCTTTCCCTTCTAGTTCTTGAAAAATCTATTTTTCATACGTTTGGCCTCTCCTTTTGGACCTTTTTGGTGGCTCTTTTAAGAATGTTTGTTAGAGGGCGTATGCCTTCCCTCAGCATCGAATCCTTTGAAAAAATGCTATTGTCCCTTGTTCTTGGTGGCAGGTTTTACTGTACCTTGCCAGGAGAGCCCCTGCCTTATTTATACGATTCCTTATGTTTATGGTTGGTTAAGCTCTCAAGCCGGGTTCTCTCAATCGACCGTTGTAGGTAAAAAGATTCCGTTCTTTGTTCGAAAGTGTAACCTATTTATGTCAATATTGAATAAATTACGTGGCAACTACTTAAATTATCCATTATTTAATTACTATTATTCAATAGGAAATATTTCCTTCCATCCTGTATTCTCAAGACATAGACCACTCTCTTGTTTAATATTGAAAAGCCTACGAAAATACGCTTAGAAAATTTTGGATGATTACCAATGTGGTTTTAGAGCTGGCAGAGGTACCACGGATCAATTTTTTGTAGTAAGACAAATGATGGAAAAATGCTAAGAATATGATAATGATCCGCACTTATTATTCGTCTACTACAAGCAGGCATTTGATAGCATCAAGAGATCGACTTTGTTAAAAGTACTAGTGGAAAATCGGGTGCCACATATATTCATTAATTTAATACGCATGACTATGGAAAATGCATCACGCAAAGTTGTAATTGGAATGAAGTTGGTGGATCATTTAAGGTGCAATCGGGAGTTCGTCAAGGAGACGCCTTGTCAGCAATCCTATTCAACATAGCTCTGCATGGTGCTGTAAAAAATGCAGCTAAAAGAGGCACTATTGTGGTCTAAGACAAGCCGAAGGTTGCAAGGCTGCATTTGTACATATGCTGATGACGTAGTGATTGCTGCCAGAAGTGAAATGGCACTTAGAGAGGCTTTTGAAATAATACATGAAAATTTCAAAAAAGTAGGGCTTGTGGTCAACGAAAGCATAACAAAATAGCTTAAATTATCCTAGTTAACTAGTAGAAGATCCTGCGCTAAAATAAGGAGTTTTATGTACATTTATGAAAATGTACCCACATTTTTGTATGTTGGTTCTGCCCTAAATAATGAAAATTTAATCAGCCAAGAAAGTAAAACAGGATGATGGCTAGTGATGAAAACCTAATACTTCTCAAGTCTTAATTGTTACCAAAAGCAACAAAATTAAAGTTATATAAAACTTTTATTAGACCAGTACTCACATATGGAGCGGAATCCTGGTGTTTGTCACAAAAACAAAAATTATTTTAAAGAAAGATTATAAGAAAGATTTTGGCTAGAGTTAATGGTGAATGTGAAATTAAGAGCAACAGTGAAATTGGGACTGTATTAGAACATAACAACATTATTAACTGTATGAAGGCAAATAGGCTGAGATGGGCAGGACAGGTGGTCAGAATGGAGGATGAACGGGAGTATACTAGAAGCGCACTTCAGTGAAAAGAGGAAGACCGAGAAGCAGTTGGAAGGATGAACAGGAGAGAGACGCGAGGAAGCTATTGGACAGGACAGAGAGAAGTGGAGAAGAATAACTCAGGAGGCCAAGGATCATGCTGGCCTGTAACGCAGGGAAGTTAGGTTAGTCAGTTAGTGATGCTTCATGGAAGTTCTTAGGTTGTGTCACATAATTTGTCATGTGATGATGACCCACTATCTACAACAAACATGTTATTATTTTCTTCCATAACACCTACTAAAAATTCATGTCTTTCACTAGTTTGTTTTTGAGTTTTTTGCTTCTAAGATAACAATTATCTGAGCTGTGATTGTTGTTTTTGCATATGCCACAAATTAACTTGGTAAATACCTTATTTTTAGTCTGTTTTATGTTACACCTTCTTGCAGTATGACGCTTTTTTCCGCATTTGAAACACCTTATTTCAGAGGTTTTAAAGGTCGCAGCTGTTGTTTCTACATTATCTTAATGCCTTTCTTCTTGTCTGCAGACGGGCTTGAATCTCGTGCTGTTAAAAAATAATTAATTTTTTCTGGCAAGCTAGATAAATTTTTGTTATAAGCATTTCATCACTAATATCTTGTTTTAAATTTTTTGATTTGAGTGCCACATTTTCTAATGCACTTACTTATATGAGGTGATATGTCTAAACCTTTTGTGCATTTGAAATTAAAGCATTCCTGTAGAAATAAACATTTTTGTTGCTCAATGTTTCTTCCATATATATAATAAAATATAATATATTAGATACCATAATAAATATAAGAAACATTTCTTATTAGTAGAAATATTATTAAGAAACGTTATATATATATATATATATATATATATATATATATATATATATATATATATATATATATCTACTGGTAATAAATGGATAAATATAACTTTGAGGATGTGCTGAGTCGACATTTTAAGTAAGCTGGTGGTAGATGCCGCTGATAAGCTATCACTGAGCCTGTTATCTTTACAGATTAGAAACGTCGGTGGTGTATACTTTACTTTTTTTTTCGAACACTCGAAACTTATATTCACATTGATCTTCCCAGCGTAAACACTGATCCAGCACAAATTTTATCAATATTCTTCCTAAAAAGTTTATATCTCTGTAGCTATAATAAAATGAATAAATCTACTCGAGAGCTGCTGGAGTAAGCGTTAATTTAATTTCGAATTGGCAGAAAATCTGGGACTTTCACGAGATAAAGAAAACGTTGACATGGGTCGTTTCTTTTCCTACTCGTGAAAACTTGCATGACACGCGGACGTCACTCTTAGAATGCTGCCATTGATAATTTTATTGTTCATTATTGGTTTGATTTAATTGACCGCAAAATTTCACAAAGCTTTTAAAATCTTTCAACATTATTATCCTCATTTCTCGAATACTTATCATTGGAAAAGTGGGAAGTAAAGAATTGAATAAGAAATTAGCTCTTAGATTGGATGACCTAATTGCATAGTTGTTGTTAAGTTGCATTAGCAATGCAGTCCGTACCCGCAAGCGTTGTGTCGCTTCCGGGATTGAATTCTATCAGCTTGTTACGCAATAAATACAATTGCTTCATGAGCTTTTCTATTATTCTCAGACGGACGTTCGTAATGCACTAAAAAAAATTAGTTGAAAACATATCAAATTATGAACGCATGACACTTTAGGGATTGCAGTTTACAGTTTGATTAATAAGCGAAATTAATTTATATAAAATCTATGTGTTGTCTAGTTTTCCACCATATCAATGAATGATGATATGATGAATTATACCGAGTAAATTGAAATCCATTATCATCGTGTGACTTTGTTGCCAAATCTTTAAAAAATCGGCCCGGTAGTCGGAAAAAATCTGCTGACGGCGGACCAACGGATTTATTTCTTTATTTTTATTCAACGGTGAGAGGGTTAATTTTTTTCTTACAAAAGAAAAAAAAAGGTTTATTATTGAAAATAATAAAACAAAAAAGTATAAAGTGAGTCGTTTATTTCAAAATTAACCCTAATCATCATTGACAAATTTTGAGGTAGGCACCCCGAAAAACTTCACTTTCTATTCCAATTTTGATTTAAAAACCAATTTTTTTTTTTTAATATATTAAAATTAAAAAAAATCATTAAAATCTCTATAATCGTTGATTACATTAATACTAATTCAACAGCATTTAAATTTTAAAAAGGCCACGATTTCCAAAAAAAATCGTTTTGGGTTCGTTTTGGAAATAAACGACTTAAATATTAGAACAATGGAAAATGGGAAAGCAATAAAAAGAAATCCTTTAGCATTAAGCACATTTGAGGAAAAAAGAAATCCACAACAAACCCATCTATAATTAAATATTTAGTTATTCATATTAATGGGTGTTTGTTAAAAGAAAAGTTAGTTTAAAAAAAAATTGAATACATTAAATACGCTTTAATTTAAAAAAAAAAATACAGTACGAAATTCCGAGTTTTATCTACAGCAACAGGCAAAAATAATGTTAATGTTTAATTTCTTGTATGGTTTGGAAAATTTATGGATTTTGTTTCAGAACACCATCACGGTCTAGATAATATTCCTTATTCATCTTATTGATAATAAAAATTTATTAGATAGATAGAAATGAATCAGTGGATATAATATTAATCTTTGAATTGTTGTGATATCTTACAGACAATGTCTGAGGCAGGAATTTCTTTAAGGGCCTTAGAGAAATGCAGTTGACATATCTAATATATAGGTAAGTTATGTAATTACGCCTTTATTCAAGACAATTTTTGAATATCGTTCGCAAATTTAAATGCGTTGCGACTTTTTACAGCAGAATCCTACTCCATTATAATTTCACCGTTTTCAAGAGAAATGTTTACAATTGGACGAGAATATGTGTATTGGGGATTTCGCGTCTGCCGGGATAAAAATTTCATTTAGCGTATAATATTCCTATTCGTTAAAATTGTTGATTTTTTAATGATGTAATTGGTTTGGTTTAGTTGAATTTAGCTCGAATTTTGTTGAGGTTTTCAAAAGCCATCACAAGATCCTAAAATTCTACTAATATCAATTGGCTAAAAGCCATTAGATTGATCAATTTTAAAAGTTTAGTTGAAATTTTGAAGTAAAAGTAGTCTGCCCACAGCTTTTTTTTTTTTATTTCCAACTTAATTTTCTTCTTTCTTTTCTGTCTATCATACTTTTATAATTTTTCTTATTATTTTGATTTTAGGAAGGGGAGAGGGCAAAGGCCCTCTTCTGTCCCCTCTTTATACTGGATCCCATGAAGGCGATATCTGAAAGCGATATGTTTGGTGTGAAAAAGTCCTAGCCAACATAATTACCAGGCCAGCTGTTTTCCCCTAAAAGCCCTGTTGGACTAACTTGAATTCATTTGCATCTAGTTGACGTGGTTCGCCTTCCTGAACGATAAACAAATTAAATATGTATAGTTGCAATTATCTGGTTACAACCGTGTCTATACATTACTCAACAATAACAGAATCTGCTTGTTAGCATTAGTTATAGTCAAAGAGTAACAACATCATATTACGACATTCAAGCATAAATAGAGGTAAATAATGTGAATAAAGAAAAATAAAATAAATTTAAACATAAAAACAAAAAACTGTTTATGTGATAAGTTGATGGATATACTAAAATAGAGTGTAGAGCTCCAAACCGTTTTTACTTTTGGAGAACAAGATTCTAACTATGCCCCCCCCTCCCTCTCCTGCCTCCCAATCTACACACTCCAGTATACTTAATATTTTGAGCTATATATTCTTATAATATTAAATATTTAATATTTAGCCTATGATCTAATAAAAGTCTGTTTGATCCAAGGAGAAACATGATCACGTTCAGATGAAAAAATCAAAATGGAGTTAATAAGTTAAATCTCTAAAATCGATCTTCAAGCGAATCACACAAATCCAAACCATATTTCTTTCATGTAGATATTATAGCATTTCCAAGTCAATTGTAACCTTTTCCACTTCAATTGTAACCTTTTCCATTTCAATTGTAACCCTTTCCAAATCAATTGTCACCTTTTCCAATTCAATTGTAACCTTTATGTATTATAACGAAATTTTGTTCGGCCATGATAATTAGGTAGAAATACTCGTGGCCGAACAAAATTTCGGTAGTAAATTTGACATTAACAACTTCGAAAACCTAATGAACGATCACCAAATCGATGAAATCCACCCTCTTCCCGCTAAATAAGTAAAAAATAATAAACATTTAGAAATAAATACACAATTTTATTTTAAATAATTTAAACTATCTACTTGAAATTAGCACTCAATATCAATTATCCAATAAACGATAAAAATGTAGAAAGAATGTGCCAAAATTTTTTCAAAAGTCATTAATGTAATTAAAATAATTATTTTTCAATAATAAGATAAATAATATTAAATTAATTCATGTCCGGCTGGGTTACAATTGAAATGGAAAAAGTTACAATTGAAATGGAAAAGGTGACAAATGATATGGAAAAGGTTATAATTGACTTGGAAATGCTATATATTTTACAGTGAACTATGAAAAACTTAAAATGCAATATATTACTTTTTCCTTACAAGATTGACTGATGATATCTTATTTTGTTAAATTTTTATTAGAACATAATATCTTATCTTTTTATTTCTTTATTTTAATTTTTTTATTTTTAACTTATGACGTTTGGGGAAGTATTACCAAGTAGATAGGATTGTGAATTACTTTAAAAAGTAACTGTTTTATCTATCACAGTACACTCAGAGATACATGATTTATTTGGAATCACAAATCCAACCGTTGTTTTTATTTGCATTAAAACTAAATCATGAATATATAATGAATATGCTGGATTACAGGTTATCCTAGTTTCTTGCTGAGGAATCAATTAAAAATAAAACATATCGATATTGGGATCTAATAAAAATTATTAAAGATCATATTATATGTTTTTTAAGATATTTCAGAATTGGACAAAATATTAGGTTAAGTTAGAGAGTTAGTAGAAGAAAACATTCATAAAAACAACATGGAGAGAGTAAACAAAATTAATAAATTTCTGATGTATAAAAAACTTTTTTATGATTAAATAAGAAGAGATGCGAACGAACAAAGATAGCTGGCATTATGTGGATTTTTAAAGCAAGGTGCGACGTATTGAACCTAAACTATATAATATATATCGAGGGTAAGGTCCAAATATGTTCACTATGCCATTTCTATTGAAAATAATTTTCATTTCCTGCAGCCTGCCCGATATTATCTGGATTTAGAAAACGATGTTTCCAAAAAGAAAGTTTAACCAACAAAGAATGGATTGGACAATGAAATGGTAAATCTATTCCGCACTGATAAAGTACTGCGAATTGGCCTGTAATTATAGTGATAGATTAGTAAGATAATTTGACTCTAACTGATACATTGATTAAGAAAAATAATAAATAAATTACCAAATCGGTAGTGTTTGTTATTATTAGTAGTTGTGAATTTGAGTATATGTGTATTGATTATAGAAGTATATGTTTGATTTAATTATGAATATGTAAACAGTTGTATATATGAATGAATTGTAAATATGGATGAACTGTTTTAGTATAGAAGTATTAAGAAGATTTTAATTTATATTTTAAGATTATAAAACTTGTTTTATAGAGCTTTGATAAAGGCCGAAGAATAACACTAGTATTAATAATCTTCTTCTTTTTTTATTAGCTCAGCAGGCGCATATACCAGACCGTGGCTTTTTCAACCTTTGCCTTCCACTTGTCTCTATCGCATACATGATTTCTATTTAATTTCATCTGCAATATGTCTTGGGGTACACTATCTCTCCTGTGGCTCTTGGGTCTCCTACTTCTCTTTCTATCTGGTATGCCCTCGTAGTCTCTTTGGCATCCTGCTGTCTTCCACCCTCATTAAATGGCCAAACCATTTCTGTCTCTGGATTCTGATACTGGCCGAGATATTCAGATCATTTTATTTATTATACAGATCCCTATTTTTCTTAAGCAACCATATTCCATCTTCACATATTGGCCCCTGGATGCTTCTTAATATCCTTCTCTCAAACCGGTCCAGTAGATCACTGTTATTTTTATTCATGACCCAGATTTCGCTGGCATAGATTACAACGGGTTTTATTAGTGCATTCTGAACTTTGTAGTATTACTGGTCAGCCTACTCCTCAGAATCTTGTACATGCCGAAAATGCTCTATTTCCCATTATATTCCTTTTCTTTACTTTTTCATATTCGTCCAGTTGTTCATTTATTGTAGATCCAAAGTACTGGAAGCTGTTCAATAATTCAAAACTGTGGTTTCCCAATAGGGGATGTGCTTGTTTCTTCCTTCTGAGAACCATTATCTCAGTTGTGTTATCATTGATTACTAAGCCCTATTCATGCTTCATTTTCGAGCTTTCCAACGGCATCTTTTATGGAGTTCAAAGATTTCCCAACAATAGCCACATTATTCGCATAAGAAAGAAGCTGTGTGGTTTTATTGAATATTAACCCGCTTCTTCCTACCTTCCTACCTCAGATTGTGGTGATATAGGGAGCTATGTAAAAGAGGTGGGGGCCAGTGAATCTCCCTGCCTGAGCCCAATCCCAACATCAAATGGACCCGAGACATTTCCACATTTCACTCTGCACTTCATATTTGGCATTGAGCATTTAGCCAATTTTATAAATTTGGTAGGAATTCCCGATTCAGCCATCCCTTTGTACAGTTGCTCCGTTTGAAAGTATTATATGCTGCCTTAAATCGATGAATATCATCCAGATTGTTTGATTGAATTCATTAATTTTCTCGCATGTCAGTCTCAGTGAGAAAAATTTATCTATTGTGGGTTTATTACTCCGAAAGCTTCCTTGATATTCACCGATTCCTCTGACTAAATAGGGTAGTATTCTGTTCTAGAGTACAATTGAGAAAACCTTAGAACTAGGCTGTTCTAAGCAAGTATGAACCTCGGTAGTTGCCGCAATTGACAGGGTCTCCTTTTCCTTCCTTTTCATTGGCACGATAATAAGGCCATCGGTCCAATCCTCAGGGACCTTCTCTTCCCAGGTGCATCAACAGCTCATGGATCTCCTTGATTAGTTCAGTACCAGCCAAAGTTAAGAGTTTTGATGGTATTCGATCCGGACCATGCGATTTATTATTTTTCAGTTTATCTACGATCATTTCAACCTCGTGAGGTCTCTGTCTGGTGAGATTTCTTCCTCTTACGCTCCATGGTCAGGTATGTTTAAGAAATTCTGTTGTGGAGGCTTTTGGAGGAAACAACAATGAGTGTAAATAATAGAAAAATAAACAGGTCATGGCAACAGACTCTTGCTGACGATCGTAATGATCAATGCTCTGATAATGTTTTGATATAAACATTCAAATTATATCGTTCAATCATGATAATAAAGTATTATATTATTATTATTATATAATTGATTTTATAAATATTTCATTTATTTACTTTATTCCAGTTTTGTTTTACTTTACTTGTATCATAATTCACATGTATGTTTAAAATGTATTCTTCTATTCTCTATTCTTGTTTTATTGCTTCATATTTTTATCTTTTATCCTTTTAATGTTTTTGTAACCTTAACATTGTACAATGCAATAGCATAATCAAATATAATCTGTCATGTCAAATACAATGGGGTTTCACATGGAATATGTACACATTGAAAATTAACTCCTCTTGCACAGAGACGCTATGCAAGAAAAAAAAATTAATATTTATTTTTAATTATTACATAAGAGATATAAGTATTATAATGATGTCATGAGACTTCATTATTAATCCACTTCTTGCGGTGAAGACAAAAATAATAATAAATTTTTCACTACTTATTGGTAGCTATTTTAGTATCATTAATATTTTAATCACTAATTAAGTCATTCTACTAATTATAGAAAATATTTTCCCTATATATACTTAAGATTTGGTGGCATAAATCGTGGCAATCGTCTTGCGTCGTCTCCAAAACTGTGACGAGTTGAGCAAAATTTCTTTAAGCTATTTTCAAGGAAAGTGGTTTATAATAATTATTAAAAAAATTATAGAAAAAATGATTTGTAACAAAAAATACACTTTTTTTTGTTAAGTAATATTTAGAGTTTTCGAGCTGAATTTCAATGATAAATACCACAATTAAATGCCCTATCTCACTAAAATCTAAATGGTAACCTGTGAAGAAACAGCCTTTCGCTAGCACTTGACATGACAAAACTGATATAGACAGGCCAATACACAAAAAAACTTTTTTCCAACTCCGAGGCCTCTGTAACGCATAGATCCGTTGAAAAGCGCATAGCGAAATTTTGAGCCGATTGCTTTACTTTCTTAACATAGTAGCGGTAGGAAAGTAAAAACATGACTATAATGTGTAATACCTCGCATATTTTCTAATAAAATTCCGATTTATATGATGTTTTTTAGGAAATTGAATCATCTTTCAAATAATTAAATACAATATTTACCATAAAACGAATACTTTTCGTTTAAGTTAAGCCCAAATAAAATATTTTTTTCGTCATAACTCCTTTTCCAGATTATTCTCTTGGATTCACCTTATATATGAATAGTTAGAAAGCTTTATGAACAAGATTTTAGGCAAGTTTCATCAAAATCGTCGGAGCTGTGCTCTACAGTCAAAAGATGCTCTACAAAAGACATATTTTTTTCTGATATTGTGCAGTGGCTATTGCGTACATAGTGATCAATTTGGGACATTGGCATTGAAGGACAAAAAATATCTGATGTGGGGAACACATTACTTCCTTGTACGCCTATTAAATTATGAATCCGTGGCTCAAAAATTGATACTGAATTTGGTTACTAGTTTCCGAAGATTGCAGTAAAAACGACATCCAGCGTCCCGTCATCCATCTATTGACACACACACACACACACACTCTTGTCACTGGATGTCTCATTCTGTTATTATATGTCGTTTTCCTTCAGTAGGTAACTAGTTTCCAAGATATTTCTTCATGTTCCATGACAACAATAAATCTGTCAATATAACTGGATAAAGCATTAGAAATGGACAGTTTCGACATTTTAAGCGGAAAAACCCACTTAACTAATATCTTATTCTCATGATGAAGATTTGTTGATCTCACAAATGGGGAGGAAAATTAGTATTTTAGACTCAATTTTAACACTTAAAACAAGTAATAAAAATGTTAAATTGGATTGGAAACCAAATTGCGTTTGTAACCTTTATTACCGAAACATATGATTTAAATATAATTTTTTATGTAAACTTATTATGACCTTCAAGTAAAGTACCCTTTTCCGCTCACGAATCTTAACCAAAATCTAGTAAATACATTTATATCGATATAAAAGTCCTATTTACCAAATTTGAGATGCTTTACATTATATTTTAATATATTTTTTGGCCAAAGTCTAATATGATCTTCAAGTAAAGTACCACTTCCGGTTTTTCAATTCAGACCAAAATCTAGTATGTTATTTAAGTCAAAATATAATTTATAAATACTAAATTTGAGAAGTTTTACATGGTATTTTAATATAATTTTTGATAAAAATCAATTATGATCTTGAAGTAAAGTACCACTTACTGTGATCAAGCAGTGATCAAAAAGGGAGGTTCACAACTAGATTTTACAGCAATCCTAAATACAAAATTTCAACTTTCTACGGCTAACCGTTTTTGAGTTATGCGAAATACGAACGAACGAACGAATGTACGTACGTACAGACGCCACGACGAAAATAGTCAAAATGGATTCAGGGATGATCAAAATTGATATTTCCGTTGAAATCTGAAAACCGAAAATTTTCGCGAATACAATACTTCCTTTACTTCGTACAAGGAAGTAAAAAATATAACAAAAAACAAGTATCAAAATCAGTCCACCCGTTCAAGAGATAATCATGGCATGGCAGACAGACCAACGCCCGAAAATGCTTTTATCCGACCCAGAGGGGTCTGAAACGGAGATATCCTTCGAAAACTAAACATCGAATTTTGAGCCAATAACGGTAGGAAAGTAATAATTAAATAATCGTATTTTTGAACATAATACGTTTATACTACACATTTACCAACTGCAGGAAAGTTAGACAGCTTCAACAGTTGGTACTTAGGATTTTCAGTAACTGCAAGAGTATAACAATGTAGCAATAATTAAGGTATTTTATAACTTTTCAAAAATTGTCAAGCATTGCTTGAAATAATTGAGTAATCTTCGAGATGTCCTTATGTCATAGTCAAGGAGATAGAGACGGGTACCCTAGTTAGTTATGAATGTTGCCAGAGTTTGGACAGTGGAGGCCGGTGGATAAGTAGTCCCCGATTGACAGGAGGAAGAAAGAGCGATCACCGACAGGGTTGGAGATAGCCCCCAGTAAACAGCTATCACTATTTATAGCCTCGTAAAATAAAGTAAAGTTCCGTGTCGAAGAACATCCGATCGGAGCCGATAATACTTGCCCTCTTGTCGGGTAAGCCCTGTCCATTTTTTACGCTACGCTTCCTTTTTTTAATTAGGACGAGCGGCTCCTCAACCCGACATCTGTCTCTCCCCGCTCTACACGGCTTTGTCCTTAGCCCGGTCCGCTCTTAGTAGGCATTATACCTTTGTCTTCGATCGTCGAAAGTCTGTCCTCATCATCCTTAGGATGGATGTGGCCTAATTCTGGGCTGGATCCGTGTCCCCATCCCTCATTGGATATCTCTTGTCAGCAACACCTTTGCTATTTCTTTTACATTAAAAATATTTAATTTTAGAACTATACTACCAAAATATGTACTCAACCAATAATCTTTGTCTAACTGTCTCCCTTTACCCATAAAAAAATCAACAACTTTAGGTCTAAAACCATCTTCTCATTTACGTTCCGGTCTACTCCTCGGACGCTTGCCCGTCGGTTCAATGAATTCTAGTATAAAATATTTACAGGTATACTAACGAATACTCTCTCTCTCTCTCTCTCTATATATATATATATATATATATATATATATATATATATATATATATATATATATATAACAATTTTGAGAAAATGAAAGATTAATATATTTGAATAATTGTTATGTAAATTAACCCATTTATTGTGCCATATCATAAAATTTATTTTATTAACCAAATAATAATTAGAAGGCTTAACAAATCCTCTATCATAGAAACCCTGAACAAAAAGAGTTTATTTCCAAGGGTCAAGCACATACTTTCCCAATAAGCATACTTAGTTTTATAAAAATAGATAATTATTTGTTTGTATTATATTATTGTAAATAAAAACTTACATAAAGAAATATAACACACCAAACCAATATGTTCAAAATTGAAAACTGTAAAGATATAAAAATACATGAAAGAGCTTCTATGGTTATAGTATTTACAGTATTATTATACAATATCGGTCATTCGTTAAATTGTTAAACTTGTCCAAGGCAATATTTATGACATCAGCATGCTCGGGAATCTTAATTTAAGAGTGGGAAGGGTGAGTAGTGGGCAGAAGGAGGATTTTAATTTTACTATAGATAAATGTGGAGGTAGGTGTCCTACTCGGTAAATCACTGAGCTGTGGAACTCTCTAGGTGGCGTACTGAATCTTGATCTGAGTTTTCGTTTAACTCAATTCCATTGTTTTCTTTTAGTTTTTTTTATGCAGGGTGTCCCACAAGCAGATGACAATATTCAAAGGGTCGAATTCCCTGCTCAAGTTCACATAGAAATCATAACTATCAAATTCCAAAATGTTTTTTTTCTGGAAGAAAATAGACAATTTTCTTTTTCCTCAAGGACAACGTTTAAAAAAAAAATAAAAAACAACGATATATGTTTTTTTTGCTGGAATCAGCAAAATACTAATCTTACCACAGATTAGTATTATCCGTTAAATTTCCTATCGGAAAACGATGTTAAACATAGAAAATCTAACTGGTGGAAAGAGGAAATCAATTTGAAGTAAAAAAATAATTATGTCTTTTCAATATTTGGAAATATTTACTTGGTTTGAACTTTCCGCCAATATCCGGTATAAAGTCATTAACGAAAAACAAAAATGTCTAAAAAGTGAAAAATAATAGTTTTTTATTCTTTTAAGCTTGTTGTATAAAATATATTCAGGATTCGAACACAACAATTTCTTTGTGATCTTCAGTAGACGGTCCATTATTGCTAAGATAAAAATGTTTATTTTATTTATTTTTTTTAAGAGGAAAAACATTTTTTCGTGTAGTTTAACGCCCTTTAATCTGTTCTGAGTACTTATAATTATTTTAATTTTATAATGTTATTTTTTTATAAACTGTTTGAAGACTTACACATCCCTGATTAAAAAAAAAATTATCCAATTTTTCAAAACTAAAGTTGCCATAATTCCACATGTAGCCAAACTATGTCAGTGAAAAAGTACGATTCCTAAAGAGTGTTCCTTGAGGTAACTATTGCTGAAGATAGAGCTTTATACCGAATATTGGTGGAAAGTTCAAGCCAGTGACAATTTCCAAAAAGTCATAATTATTATTTTACTTTAAATTGATTTCTATTTTCAATCTTTTAGATTTTCTATATTAAACATCGTTTCCTAATAGGAAATTTAAGGTAGAATATAAATCCTTGGTCAGATTTTACTTTGACCAAGCAGATAAACGATATATCTTTTTTTTTGTTTTTTTTTTAAGCGTTGTTCTTAAGGAGAAAGAAAAATGTCCATTTTCTTCCAGATAAAAATCATTTTGGGATTTGATAGTTACAATTCCTGTATGCACTTGAGTAGGGCATTCGATCATATGAATATTGTCATCTGCTTGTGATCCATCTTGTTCATAGCTTAAGTTGGTTACAGTATGTGCAATTAAATTTTTTAAACCATTTAATATTAATGAAGTTAGTGCCATGCTTCATTTATTTAAATTTATTTTGATATATAATGAATTTTTATTTTGTGTTTTGTTTTAACTGGGCTTTGGCCTGTTGGTGGATACAGCTTATAATTATTGTATAAGATGTTTCATCCAATTTATTCGTCTAAATCTTGCAAAAGTGGTACTAAGTCCCTCCTACCTCCCAAAAAAAAAAGTGTTATATGTTATATAATTATATGTTGTATTTTATGTTACTACTATTTCTATTAACAGAACTTTTATAAAAAAATTTTGGCAAGAACTTATATTAAAAGAACTTTTATCAAAAACTTTAAATAATATAAATTCATAAGGAAGTTTTTAACAGAACGTTCTTTTATGTAGAACTTTTATGTTAACACTTTAATCATCAAATTTCCTGTAAAACAGTTGAAACTTTTTGAAAATAGAATATGCTCCCTCCACTTCTACACATATTAAATAAAACTTATCCTCAATGATCATGAGGTTATGACAAAAAACCCAAAATTTAATAGCCATTAAGAGAACAAGAGCTACCTATTTTAGATTTTCGGGATCTAAGAAATGTTAATTTCGAATACTCATAGCCACTAAAGGAGAAAACAATGCAAAAAAAAAGCACAATGAAAGGATGTCCTTAATTTGTATTCCATTAAAAATCCTATCCATTTATGTTGATGAATTCTGAATGTTAGACAATATATCTTCTATGACTAATGCAAATGACAAAGGATATTGTTGCAGTATTTACTATAATATTTGTATTATTTTTTCTATATCAGTTGTGAAGGGGAAAAAAATGTTTGATGTTCAGCTTAATGTTTTTCATACACAAACTAATTCATATTAATAAAATAAATTAATTATAAAGCACTTACTTACAATGGTAAAGTAATTCTAAATTGGATGAAATCTCTCTCAAATTATAATATTAATATTTGGTTGTACTTTTGGTGAATTAAAGTACAGTGCAATTTAGTGAATTAAAGCTGTTGGAATTATTTGGTAAAAGG
Source organism: Rhaphigaster nebulosa (assembly GCA_948150685.1). NCBI lineage: Eukaryota > Metazoa > Arthropoda > Insecta > Hemiptera > Pentatomidae > Rhaphigaster > Rhaphigaster nebulosa. The sequence goes on from OX411306.1 coordinate 131,141,436, forward strand.
CCGAGTGATTAAAACTGGCCATGCGAAACAAAGTTTTTTTTTTTGTTTAAGAATCTCTCTTTTTACTGTTGAACTCAAAACACATTTTAATGGAATGGATCATACAGAAGACATGGAGAATATTAAAATTAATTAATTAAACTAGGTTATATCCAGTCATGTTTAATTTTATTCAAAACAGACTGATGAAATTTGTTGATAATAATTCTACGTCGGAAGTAAACTATCGTAAGTAGCATTTTCAATGATTTGCAGGAGAGCAAAAAGAAGTTTCAGTTTGTACCGCGTCGCTATTAGCTTACTTACGATATTTTACCTAGGCAAGTTTGACCAGGATAATGCAGATGCGATAATCAAATCAAAATAACCAAAATTGGACGTCAGTTTACCACTGAGGTACAGTATCATAGCGGGGCATCCAAAATTAGAAGAGTATAAGTTTACGACGGTATCTGAATAGAGCTGAAGTTTTGGAAGCCATAAAAGTGCAAATTTTTATCACATTTTCACTTCTTGCTTGATGGGCATGGTTGGCATACTCTGTTCTGATAAAGCAATGGTTTTGCTAAAATCTTGGGTTCTGCGTCCTCAGAGGCCTGCTTCACCTTAAAATCTTCAGCTGCTGACTTATCAAAGAATCTGTTGATATCAGGCGTTTTTGTTCAGTTCGTTTGATCGTTTGATTGAAAATCCGTTCTTTTTTGCATTGCTACTGCTTTAGACTCAACAAACAAAACAGACGCTGATAGTATCTTTTGAGAACATTTTATAATAATTTATGTCTTTTTCACACAAGTCCAGATCGGTGCTGATTTCAAATAAATTTAGTTTAGTTTATTAATTTTTAATGTAAAGGAAACACTCATCAATCAAAAACTTAAAAAGTGAAAAAAAATTTAGCGTTTTTTTTGGTTCCCAAAAGGCTCGTAAATTTTTAAGTACTATTATTAAATATGGATGCCCAGATTGAATTAAAATCAATTCCAGCTTTGTCTAAATTAATTTGAACCAATAGTCAAATTTGACTAGGCTATTAAGGTTGGGAAACTCTCATGATGAAAATAAATGTTATCGGATTTTTTCTCTTACATCTGCCAAACATGTTTACCTCTCTGCCGCATGTCGCTTTTTCAGGTGTTTAATTAATTGTTTTTTTTTAATTAAGTATAAAGGTTTCACATTCATTATTGTTTTCGTTTCTTTGGGCAATTATCATGTTTCATAGAATTGTGTTTAAATCGTTTTCTCACATTAAGAAAATCTTATGATTTTCTCTTCTCTTTTTTTCCTTTTTTTTGAAAGAACTTCATTATTTTACTGATTTATTCACTTAATAGCCTGTGAACAATGCGAACTACCACTGCACGTGTCACATCAATATTTAGCAACTCATTATAACATTTTATACATTCTTTAATTTGAATATTACGTGAACTTACGATTTTAATGTTTATGAAAACCTTACCACCTCTCATTCCATGATGGGCATTACAGTATTTAATCGAACTATGTATACCTAAACATATTATAATGTTTTTATTTATTAATTTCGGAGCATATGAAATATATATATATATATATATATATATATATATATATATATATATATATATATATATATATATATATATGACATATGAACATAACATCTGAAATAGATCATCATGACGTTACAATATAACAATAAAATTAATAATCTAACACTCGAAGATTTCATTGTTCGGCACCTGAAATACCTGTCCATCCAACCAATTATGTATTAAAAAATCGGATTATAATGGGATTCATTATTAACGAGTTTTGAGTTTATGAATGCCACAAATTATATCTACCTATCAATTTAGAGGTAATGCTTCTCAGCTATAAATAATGAATTAATATATTGATAATAAGTTAGTTAAAGCAGAAAAACAATATACATATTTACATTTACATAAGAATTTTGTATAAGATGCAAGAGGACAATAAACTGTAAGTTTTTCTGTCGAGGTAGCAATGTTTCAACACAAATAATATTTGGATTGAAACATAGCCATCTCGGTATATCATATTATGATTCTTATATTTAGAAAAGCAGAAAAATATAAAATAGACCTAATAACAGATTATAATATAAAATAAAATAATTAAATACACAAAAATGAGCACAATTCTGAACAAATTCACAAAATCTGTACGTCAGAGATAAAATGTCGCACGTCCAACTTTACTGATTTTGACTTTACTATCATATTTGCATTATTCTAGCCATCTTTTCCGAGTAGATAAGCTACAAAGAGAGTCAAATATGCAAAACTTCAAATATACCTATATTTGAGCCCAAATATAGAGTTTGAAATTCTCCAACTATCTGAAACATTTTTTTTTTTCTCCTGTAAATCATGGAAAATTTTACTTTCGGCAGTTTACCTCTGACATACAGAACTAGAAAACAAAACTGTGAAGGTCTTAAGATGTTAGGCTCTATAAATAGGTATGATATACATTATATGTTATAGATAGAAGTTTTTGATGAAGTCCGAAAAGTAAAACTAAATAAAGGTGTTCCAGAAAAAAAAAAAAAAAAATACTTCCTAAATTCATGCATCCTCTGGAGAAAGTTTTAAGAAGTGTTTTAATGTCATTTTCAAAAAATCTTCCTGATATATATATATATATATATATATATATATATATATATATATATATATATATATATATATATATATATTTTTTTTTTTTTTTTTTTGAGCGGGTTGTTTGAGATCACCTTAAAAACTCAATCTTAAATCGATGAAACCGCAATAGGAAAAATATCATACAATTATGGACTATAAAGTGTTATTGGTCCAGCCTTTTATTCAATAACCGATATTTTTCCGTAAAAAAAAACATAATTACTGATTTGAGATTCTGCTTTGATATTACTGATACTGATTAAGTTGGGAAGTCCTCTGATGGACATTAACAGCAATATTTGATTAAACTTAGCTAATGTTTGTGATCTTTGTAGTTTGACCAAAAAATAGTTATAGATACAACATATTTTTTTAAATAATATAAATAATAAGATTGTAATAAAGTTTTATTTAGTGTTAATTTTATTTCAATAAACGTTTAACAGCATTTTCAACTGTCTACTATAGCTCTGTGCTCCGTATTTAATACAAACTTTTAGGTTCATTTGCAGCTAAATTTAAAATATAATGCAGTTTCTTAGTTAAAATAATGATTTTTTTTTTTTTCAATTCGATATTAAATAGTATATAATAAATAATGGTTAAATTAGCAGGATTGTTTTTTTTTTTAACACTGAATTACTTGGGAGCATACTTCTATTTATTTATAGGACAGTTTTGATTTCCAAAAATAAAGCCTTCTTCTTCTTCTCTTCTCCTTGGCGTGGGACCTGAGCCTCCGAAACAATTCGTTGCCACTCTTCCCGTATTAGGTCCACCGACCTAATACCAATCCGCCTCAGATCCACCTAATGGAAGGACTATCTGGAGGAACGACAAGGTGAAGCAAACCACCACTCAATTGATTAGAGGACGTCGAGAAGGATCTGAAAAAAAAAATATTACATAAAGCCTTAGAAATTATCAATTACCAGAAATTAATACTAGAAAATTACCAGCCAATCAACGTATAAGCATTATAATGATAGAAAAGATAACGCCACATAAATGCTGAACAGAGCCAGCTGATCAATTGTTTAAAAAGGGCTAACCAAATTGATATAGTGGATCAGTCCGTAATAAACATATTATACCTATTGCACTTATCAATCATCTGCTATATAATTTATTCAAAACATATCTTTCAATTTTCGATTGATTATATAAATGATTTTGGGTAGAAGTTGTCAAATAAATTATGTTTAATATAAACATATTAGCATTGTACTCATTGGAATCATATATTGGAATCATTCATTAAAGTAAAAGCGATTTGTATCCCTTTGATATTTTTAAAATTTGTGCCGGACACGAGCGATGATATGGGACATGGACCAGAACTAAATCAGTAAAACTGAAAACAGATTTGCTATAGTTTTGCGAGAAGGCTAATTGGGTACGACTACCTTGCCAACTTGGCAAAGAGGACGTCTAATTATTTTCAACTGACAGGAGGAGCAACTTTCTACAGTCTCTGACGGGTTCGCCGACGACCATTATTTATTATTATTATTATTATTGTTATTTATTCTGGATTTGGTATTAAAAAATAATGAATAACAGATGATTCGAAACCATTTTACTTTATCGTCGCCATTAGGAATATGAAAATCGCATTATTCTGATTAATTAGTTTTATTAATTTATCAGGAGAATATTTATAAAATAAAATCTTATAACCACTATAACAGCCAAAATTTTATATAACCATATTGAGAAAATACAACAATATATCTGCGTTGATTGGGGAAATCGATAAGTCGGATCATTTAAAATTACTTTACGATATCAACATACATATTTGAGTTGAAAAACATTAAATTATCTCAGTTTGAAATTAAGAAAGGTATAAAAAGGAAAGAAAACATAATTAAGGAATCATTAAAAAAAAGTAAAGAAAATTATTGACTGGATTTCGGGTATTATCTGTAGTTTTTAAAGTTTAAATGGGAACAAAAAATACAGAATATTATTTATTTACTTTTACACAATTGGCTCAGTTTTAGCCAAATGATGAAATTGAGAAAATTCAATATATTTAATCCAAATATTTGTAATATTCATAGTACTATTGACATATTAATATATATATATATGGAATATTTAAAGTAATTAATTCAGTTATTTTGACGAATTCTTTTTTATTAGCCAAGTAATAACATGTTATGATACTAGAGCGGTTAGCATTCTTATATTTTGTATGCGTTTGATTCAGCAATTAAGAATTATTTCGCTCTTTTTCGGAGTGTTCAATCAGCAATAATACCGCTTATAATTGATCAGCATACACATATATACTTCATAACTTACTTATTCTTCGTACATGTAATATAATACAAATAAAACATACTCCTTGGCTGTCGATGTATACCAACTTATTTTCCATAGCAAAAATTTTTCCAAACAAAAAAAAAGCAGTGATTATTCAACCGTATATAATCTGGTCATTTGTTAGAATACAGTTAGAAAAATAATTTCTTAAGTTTATACTTGCAACATTTATCAATTATTTTAGTCAATAAACACGAACTATATATCATTTAAATATAGGTCAGCACTATTAACATTTACTAAATTACGCTGAAAGATTCCTGAGGCCTTGGTCGAATCTTGTTACATTACGTTGTGAGATCTTGTTATAAGTTGATAATTACTGTAAATATTTGACGCTTGTTGGTCTTGAATATTCTCAAAGCTAATTGGCCTTCTTATCTCGTTATTAATTGACTTCTATTTTCAGCTATGTTTCTGATAGCAATCTTCGTTTTCACGTGGGCCTTGTGATCATGTGATTTCATACATATTTATTCCTTTAGTTTGAGAATGAGAAAATAGGATGCTATTATAAACAGGAGAAAGTAAAAACATTTATTAATCAAGGATAGCCAATTTCTCTGACACTGATTTATAATGTAATCCTTTGTAAACCTCTCCCCCTCAAAATTTGAGGTTTTACTTTTCAAGATATTTAGAATCCAAATATCGAATAAAAAAAAAACCCGTCCGTCCGCCGTCCTTTTCTCCGATACTAAGGCCCGATTTTCTTTAAATTCGGCACCAATGTCACAGGTCACCTCAGGCTGATCCACGGAACTCGACATTACTATCCGTCTGTTTGTTTCAAAATGGCGGCCGATTAAAGATCTTATAACCACATAACTCTACATTATCCTTCCTTGGATTGCTTCTGCACTTCCTTTTGCTTCCTCAGTCTTTCTTTTTTTATTTTCCCACTGAAGTGCACATCCAATATTTCCCCTGTACCGTTTTACCCTCTGATTACATGTCCTAACCATCTGAGCCTATTTGCATTGACACAGTTTCTTCTTAACACTCCCAGTTCGGCACTCTGAAGGCGATCATCTTAAGACAAGCTTCAAATGTCTCTTCCTTTGGTGCCTACTGCTTAATTTCTTTAACTTGGATAGACCAGATATTTTTGAAATAAAATATTTGAAAATAATAAAGTGTTGTGTAATAATTTGAAGCATTTTATTTTATGATATAATGCACCACTAATACAATTTTAGTTTTGGTGCCTATTTTTTTAAATTTCTTCTTCAATCAACCTCCCTCCCTCACCACCAAAAATCCAAAAATGCCACTACTCTTCCTCTTCTCTTTTTCGTCTAAAATTTTAACGATGCACTTTGCTCCGTAACTCTTCTCCCACCTCTCTGTTGACTCTCCTATTTAGGCGATTAATGGAAGATCATTGATGAAAAGCCTGGAGTATTAGTGATCCACTATCGCTGTTTATTTGATAAGTCAATTTTAGGTCGTTGAAATATTTTTCACTCCTGAAATATACTTCACATATTTGTTTCATCGTTTCGATAATTTCCCATTGTCTATTCCTATAATTGCTGTATTAATTTATGCATATATTTACTGCATCCAAATTATGGATTACACAATTTTTCAATCTTCTCTCTTTATATATATATTTATTTACTTTCGTTTACTAATCTGTCCTATTTTAAAAGTTACCTTTACTGATTATTATGAAAATCTAAAATCCAGATAAAGTAGTTATCCCTCCATTTTATTATTAATATTTTGTTTACACTAAGTAATGTGATGATAGTATATTTATTCTTATATTGTAAAAACTGCTACTGTTCTGGTGTGACTAAATGAAAATGAAAATTAAGTAGGCAAAATGGGAATTAGAAAAAAAAAAAAAGCTCAAATTTGATAGACAACTAAATTAAGGTGACTTATCTTGTGTTCAGTTGGATTAATGACCTCTCCATGAAAAATATTTCATTTCGTTTAAAGGATGGATATAAAACAAACAATGCACTTTTAAAGTGGCCGTTTGCAAGGCTCCAAGGCCAGTACATAGCTGTTATTTCGCCAAGAATTTACATATAAAATACAGGAAGCCGTGAATAATTCTGACACGTCAGGTTATAGAACGACCTCATAATAATATAAAACGCAGAATTATTTTAAATTCCGCAAAAAAAAAAAAAAAAAAAAAAAATGTCAAGAATGAGGGGCATTGTTGCAGGAAGATTCTATTCCATTATTATTGCACTCGCTGTCTGATTTTTCAAGCGGAACTTAGTAATCCTAGATATGGCCATTCTCGTTTTGTTTTTCTTTACTCTTAACTAAGGAATCTCTTCTGATTTATAAGGTGGTGGTAATGAAATATGGCTACTTAAAACATTCTCTTTCAACGAATGGAGAGAAAATGCTCTTAAGATTTATTAACCTCAATCATTTAGAGATGGCATCGAAATCTAGAGCAGTTCTATAAAATTATCATTAAAAGAATCTGGATTCTTTTTAAACACCATCGCTATACTTTTCTTCTCTACTTCATATCTCTATATCTCCTCTTTGTCTCCATATTTCATTAAAATCTTAATTTTCTCAAAGCTTCAGAGTGAAGCAGACACATATTTTATCATAATAAAGATATAATCCTTTACAATCTTGCTTCTGAATCTATTCATGATGATCAATTAGGAAAACGGGAATGATCCCGGGAATGATGAAACGGGAATGATGAGCTTACTCAAGGAAGTTATTGTTTTATTTTGTATAATCAATTTAATATAATTTAATTCAATTTAATCAATATCATTTTTCAAATATAACTTATCATGATAATATTGATCAGCTTTATTCCTTAGTGCTATGGAAAACATGATGCAGTTAAATATATGTAAAAAAAAAAATTGAGAAAATCGAATACTTATTTAAGAAATATAAAATATTTTATATTAATGTTTCTCTGCATACAATTTAAATTGAAAAATTTAACTACGGATTTATTGTTAACACCTGGTTATTTATTTATTAGAACGTTGTAGCTGAGTGGGTATGGTAATTTGCTCTTATCTTCCGGACCAGGGCTCGGGTCCGGCTGTGGCAGATAATTATTATAATAATTATAATTCTGCTATATCAGCCAGCCTCTATAACTTTGGTACCCTTAATTCTTGAGAAAATCTAATGGTTGAGCGTGATACCAAATCACCTCATTGCACAACCGTTGGCCTTGAAACAGCTTGCAACCTGCTTACTATCAACAAGTACTGATCCCAATACCCTTCATGAGTTGTAATGGTACAGTTTTTTATTTACATATGATCCATGCACTGTTTAAGATGAATATTTAATTACTTAAATGAATAGTAATGTTAAACGAATAATAGACAATATTGAACATAAAATTAAAAATTCACTATACACTTCTGATATTGCGATTTAAACATTGAATCGTTAAATTTTATATATTTTTTTTCCGAAATCTTTAAATAGAGCACTACTCACTCTTTGCGATGAGACATTCTGATCTGATCCCTCAAAAGTGCGGCTTATCTCTTATGTATACATAAAGCGTTTTAAAAACTAAATTGAATCTCAAAGTAATCATGTCCCGTAGATTTTATTCCCAAACGACGCATCATTGACCTTGAAATATAGTTAATTAATATAGTTATAAATAATATAGTTAATAAATATAGTTAATAGAAATGGTGAGGAAGCTATCCTGACTTACTTGGCTTATGGATAATCCATAACAGTAAATAAAAGCAAATAATTTACTACGGAGTAGAAAAAAATAACATTAAAATTTTATTTCACATTCTTAATGACGATATTCTGATTTGCAGAAAATATATAGTTGATTAGTCATTTAAAAAATTGAAAAAAAGTTTCCATAGCTCCTAATATATGATAAACCTAAAGGTACTCAAATTAATTTTATCTCTTTTTTTGAAAAGATTGCTTTTATTGTAGCAGTATTACATTTTATAAAATGTATCGAAGTTTAAGTTAATATTTTGATGAGGTCTTCATTGTATTGGACAATATAGGCCATGATGCTAATCAATTTAGGAACTTAATACAATTTTTCTAATTAATATTTATTTTAAACTCAGTTTGACGGGATGGAACACTTAGTAATCTAAGACACAACCTCTAATGGATTCGTAGCGGAATTTAATCATTTTTCAAACATAAATGAGGAGAGAGAGAGAAAAAAATACGTTTGCATATAAATCCGGGCAAGTGTTTTGATTAGTCAGCAATCCGCTAATAAGGAGTCTTCATCGAACATCTGATCATCTTCCATTAACATTCATCATAAATCTTGATTAAGGCAAAGGCGACATTTATTTAGCAAGAGTTGCGATAAGGATCGGCGAGGTTTACTTAGTATTCGTGGAGAGCGAAGTCCTCCCCGCACAGCGATCTTACACAGCCCAACAGAGATAGCACCAACGATGTGGGATTGTGGAAAAGTCTAGTAACAACGACTGGCCATAGGGAGCCAGCGCCGAACGTCGTGTTGCCATTTGCATAGGTGCCAATTTAAATTTCAAATTGGCAGAGTGGGGCAAGGTGCCGGCCAGATCAGGTGTGGCCCTAATTATCGGGGGCTCTGCCTGCAATTAGGGGCTCTCGAGTAATTTATTTCCTGGAGGGGGGTTAAGAAATCAGAGACTGGGGGGCCCTGTCACTTACCTTTTCACGCTCGACCATTATCCACTATTCCTGATATTTTCTTACAGTTTATACGCTTTGCTATTTTCGTATGAGCCTTCAAATCGACAAATCCCTAATTCTCCGACATATGATTTGCTAAATTTTACACTCGATTTATATGTAAATATTACAATTTTTTTTTTTTAATAATTAATCATTCATATATTGAAAGATGGACCTCAAGTTATCTCAAGAAAAAATATACAATAATTTTATTCAATAAAATTCCATACAAATTATATTTTAAAAAAATATCTAATACTAATGTGTTTATTGTTTGTGACGTTTCGGCCATTGTTTTGGCCATTTTCAAACTTCATAAATTCATTTACAAGATCAGATGTCCACATTTAAATAATTCATTGTATACAACGCGTAGGAAGCACCCATTTAACATTTTAAAAAAACTTTTTTAACAATAATGTTTCCTACGAAAAAAACATGGCATAAACAGATATTGTTTGACTGGCATAGTTAAAGAACGTTTTGATATCTATGGGTATAGGATTTAATTGATAAAATTATTGTATATTTTTACTTGGAATTATGTGAGGACCTTCTTTTAATCTATGAATGATTAATTACTATAAAAAAATTCCAATTTTATCTTTTAAAAGACGCATTATTAAAAAAAAAATATAGTCCACAAAAATTATAAATTAAGTTTTACTAGGACCGTCCAGTGGTCCAAATTTGACCAAATTTATTGCCCGTTCTCGATGACTAAATTTTATTTTAAATTACTTCGATTTATAACATGAATTGATTAGATTTTTTTTCACTTTAAATTAAAACAAAATAATTTTAATTATATGCAAATATAATTTATCTTAAATATATAAAATCTTAAATATATAAAATTTAAATTAATTTATGTATAAATAATTAAAATGATCATAAAACACTATTTTGTTTAATTTAAATTGAAAAAAAATAAATTAAATCAATTCAAGTTAAAAATGGAAATAATTTAAAATAAAAGTTAATTATCCACAACGGCCAACAAATCCGGTAAATATTTAGAAAAACGTTACTAGGCGTTTATTTTTAGTAAATATCCCATCGTGATTACTTTACCTAAATGCCTTTATCTTCTATGTTCAGAAATAGTCGCAACCATTTTAAGGGACAAAAACTCATTGCTACGACATAACATACCTATAATTGGCCATGTGTTATTGGTTACCGCAATAAAATACCGACTCTATCAAATGTTTGTCATTGTGACTTATTAATTGTAATTGCAAGAGTAAGAATAATTGGCAAATGTGCTCTTTGAAAAACGAAAGTAAAATAGCGCCCGACATATTCAAATTAGGAATAAACATTTACTTCTGTAGCGCAACTCTAATCAAAATTTAACAATATATTTCAAATATCCCTATTCTTGCACGAGTCTTCAAATCGACGAATATGATATGTTCAAATTTACAGTTTTCTTTCATAGAAATATTAGAAATTTACTTTAATTTAGGATAAATAAAAAAAGATACATAAGAAAAAAATATATATACATATATAAATATAAGAGAGCTTCTAAATATAACTTATACAAGTTGTATTTTTTAAATATATTTTTTTTCTCGTTTGGTTTCTAATCAGGTAGATTAGTGCTTTGTATTTTTTGCCGGTGTTTTTCTCATAATAAGAGGATTAGCTTTGGCCATGTGCATATTGTTAGAAATAAGTTCCTAAGTATGAATAGTTTAAAAGATAATTTAAAAACATAAAAAACTGAATGACTGTTAAAACAACAGAAGTTGATTCTTATTTAATTATTAACCTTGGGGATCATTCGTTTTAGTTTTTAACTATTGTATTTCAATTTTCCCAAATTCTAATAAATTCTTGTCATTAAATCTTAGAAGACAAGTACCCTCCTAAAATTTCAATTACAATTTTTCAACTTACACTTCTTCCAACAATTTTTATTGTATTATTTTATTGTTACTATTGATATTACCATTTTTTTACTTTCCCTTACCTATATACGAAGTATTAACTTTTCATTTATGTAGTAAATCCTCGAGGAATTTCAGAGAAAAAAGTTATGATGAAAAGAATATTTTATTTGCTTATAGCTTAGAAAGAATGAATTTTACGGTAAATTATGTGGATAATTGTATGAAAGGTAATTAAATTATCTAAAAAACAATAAAAGAATCATCAAAATCGAACTTGTATTAGCAAAGATACACTGCATCGGACTAACCGGAATTAGCTATTATATCATGGATTTTACACTTTTTTACAATTTTCTTGAAAACGGCTCTACCGATTTTGATGAAACTTGCCTAAATTATTCTCTGTAAAGGCCTTTAACTTTTCGTTTATGTAGTAAATCACCGAGGAATTTCTGAAAAAAAAGTTATGATGAAAAGAATATTTTATTTGCGTATAGCTTAAAAAGTATGCATTTTACGGTGAATTACGTATAGAATTGTATGAAAGGTAATTACATTATCTAAAAAACAATAAAATAATCATCAAAATCGGACCAGTATTAGCAAAGATAAAGCGTATTTTATGAGGAGCACAAGAACCTAGATGAATAACCGAGCGCATCTGAAAGGAGATGGATGCGACCGAACCTTCCCCCACCAATCTGTTATAAACAATATACTCTGTAATAAAGTAATTTAAGAATACACAAGTGGAAATTAACTTAATAATTTCTACTTTCATATTATTTAATGGAAAGAAAATATTTCCATGAAAACTAAACCGAAACTTTTAAAATAAATTGGCAACTTGACAAAGTTAAAATATATAACGTAGTGTACAGAATTGTTATACTAAAATTGTTTGAAAAACTTTTTTATTGTACTTAAGTGGGAGAAGATCTGTAAGCTGCTGAGTTTATTAGAAGCAGTGTTTATGTGAACTCTTTAAAATTGTATTAAAAAGATAATTATTATATGACGGTAAGGGAAAGTTATGCGATGCGCGGTTTTATATCCCTTACACACAAAGAAAAATGAATTATTTATTTTATTTTAAAATATTTCCTAAAAAGTAAATCAAAAACTATATTCTTATTATTTTTTATGGTTTACTTTATGGGAAATTAAGAAGGAGGTGGTCCGGATGGCTGTGAGCAATAAAATGAAATTGTTGTTACCATTTATTAAATGCCAACATTTCGACCCACATGTTGGTCTTCATCAGTGCACCTCAACCTTAGACAATTATGAAGAGGCTAAAACTATGTGGGTCGAAACTTCGGCATTGAATAAATAGTAACCATTATTTTATTTTATACTTGACCACCCAAGTCACCATCTCCTTCTTGTTCGAAAACAACTTAGTTCATCAATATAGCAAAACAATAAGATATTCTCTCATCTCAGAAAAGTCGGACCTAGCATATATATATATATATATATAAAGTTTTTAAATAAAATTATAATTTATTTTTATTCTGCTAAGCAGATTTTCTTATTATTGTTTACAAAGCAATGCACAAGAATGCAAAACACTGATTATGTATTGGAAATTACTATTGGAAAATTTAGTATCGGAAAATTAAAACAACCTTATTTAGAGAACTGCAAAGGTACATTTATAAAATATATTGTCAATATGTACATATTTGGGTCATCGATTGCAGCAAGAAGTTCGTGTCAGATTACGAGAAATTCAATTTGATTTTCTGTACGTATTTATTTTTTGTAATATGTGTCTTAGTACACAATAGTTCATTCTTACTTTAATTTTTATCTGCATTATAAATCCACTGGATACCATTCCGATAAAATAGTAAAAAAAAACTCTGTTTAATTTATTTCGATGGAAATATATTAGTTATGGAACTCCGGAATTATAAACTCAGGTGAAAATGATAGGATATTTTTTTTAAGCTGTAAAATAAGCTCGCATCAAGATTCACTTCTATTTGACGTCTAATAAAGCGATCAAAACGATCCCTCGCTTAATAAAATTTATTTCCATCAAAAATCCTCATTTTACTGTCCTATTAGGTGATTTTGACGCCGCCTGTTTTCAAAACGTCCACTTCAACTGACGGCATAACAGGTTGATGCCGTCAGTTGAAGTGGATTCCCTTTTAAGGACGCAAATTATACATCCTATAAAAATTTCGATCGGAAGTTCTCTGGTTAAATGAAACGTGAAATTTCGTAATTTCAATTTAAAATTTTATGTATATAGCAACTGCTTTCAGCCGACTGACCGCTTTTGCGTTTACGTGAGGATTATTTAGAATTTAAAATGGTTTCCAGATGTAAGTCCTTTCGTTTTTGTCAGCTCCCAGACTATAAGGAACGCAAACATTAACAACGAAATAATCATTTCTAGATGAGTTGTAGTAGTCCAAGTTAAATTTATTGTAATCAATTTTTCGAGAAAATCGAAATCGTTTTTAAAATATTTTAGTTTTTTTTTTTTTGTATTCGTGCGTAAATTAACTATAAAATGTACAGTGGTATCTTTTTCTTTTTTTATGATTTATTTTTCGAGATATCATAAAATACCTCTAAAAATGTTTCTACTTTTTTACTTTTACGTACCAGTATATGAACTATGTATGGTATGTAGTAGAGGAAATATTACGATCGTAAAAAAAATTCGAAATGACGATTTTAAGGTCCCCAAAATCCAAATAACCAACTCTCCAAAAAACGTCTGTGGTTGTGCATGTTTGTGTGTGTGTGAATGGCGGGGAATGGAGGGGTAGGTGTCTGTCTGTGTCTGCGTGTATCAGAATAGCTTAGCTCTAAACTGAAATGTTGTATAGAACTGAAATTATATATGAAAGGTAGAAATATATGCCTGGGATGTTACAGCAACTTTTACGTTAAAATCGCTTTACAGGAAGTATCACTTTATATATCATACATTTTACACATTTTTTATAATTTTCTCAAAAAATGCTTTAATGCTTTTGATTAAACTCTTTATATCAATGTACAATGAAATGGCCTTTAATATTAGGTATTATTCTCATAGATATAGTCTGAATGGGCTTAATTGACTAATTTTCAAAATTGTTTCCTCTTAAGTACATTTGATTTTGTTAATTAGAAATAATTAACCGTCTCTAATTTTTAGTTGTAATAAAGTTATGGATAAATGTAAGCTATGAAAGAATTTGATAATTAACTAAAGAAGAATTATTTTCCTTGGTTGAAAATAAATTTCCGAAAATAAGATTAGTACCTTAGATACATAATAAACCTTTGGAAAAAGAGATTTTTGAAAAATTAATTTCTAACATCTTAACATCATAACATGAAATCTTAGAAGCTAATTTCGAAAATTAAAAAAAAAAATAGATTATAAATTAGATTAAAATTAATCATACGTCTTCATTAACTAGCTATGTTGTGTAAGCAACTCCTTTACATACATTCATTTGTGAGAAACTTAAATTTTCTTTTTCATAAATTTATATTTTTAATTATAAATGTAAAAATAACTACTGTATATTTAAATAAACAGTAAGTACATATTGGAGAGTGCTGCTATAAGATCCTAATTATAGCCGAGTCGTTGTTGTAGAATTCATTAGGAACATCCTCGCAGTTTCCCGTTCTCCCTTTCAGCACACAGCAATTATAAAGTTATAAACTATATATGGATAATAAGAACACATGTTAAAATATTATAATTAATGGAGATAAGAGAAGATAAAATAGTACCTTGAAGCAGAACGAATAAATCAATATAATTAGGAGCAATTACCATATTATTTTATTAGCTGTTAATCTATAACATCTTAACGAGTCTTAATTGAAGTTTACTAATTATATACACAACAGGGCCAACTTCTTCGAATAAGATGTATATGATAGGCATTTCAAGTTTATATTTTCGTTCTCTATATTTTTATATTGGATATCGGTCGTAAACACACAAAAAAAAAAAAAAACTCATTAAACTGTATAAATTTTAATACAAAGTAGAAAAAATAGCTGATTTGCAAGGCGGAAGTATTGTTTGAGAATATATGTAAAGCTGCGGATTAAATTACGTGGAATCATGAGAGAATGAGGTGTTGTGAGTGAGTTACAAGGGAGCCCTATACATACATAATCATCTCCTTGAATATATTATCCTCCTACTGATGTTTTTTGGCCTGTCTCAGGGCGTGGAGCCGCGCGCCGCACAGTTGTCCGAATTGGGAAAAGCATAGCCAAAATTCTGATATTTTCTTTATTTCAACTCTTGGTTACTTTTAATGATAAACTTAAACTATTTTTGTTGTACCCAAAATATTGATATGGCTGTCGATTATACATGTACATATCATATACTATACAAAAGGACAGCCCGCTTTTCGTTTGTAAAGGCTAACCGCGAAAACTACAGAGCCAATCTTTACCAAGCTTTAACAATATCATCTTCATGGTTCTTAGATGGTTTTGCAAAAATTAAATCCACCGATATGGATACAGCTGCTGCTCTAAAGCCGAAAAACCACTTAACGGTTAAAAGAGTTTAACGGAAAAGAACATTTTAATGAAACTTGCCTAAAATCTTCACTTGAAAGAACTTTAACTATCCAGACATTAAGGGTTTGAAAAATGACATCGGCATGGATTTTCATCAAAACATTTGTCTTTCAAAGGATATAATATAAAGGAAAAATATAAACATTAAAGAATAATTTATTTTCGTTCAAGTACATTTTAAAAAGTGTTTAAATTATTAAATAAACTAGTCTTACAGTTTTTTTTTTACACACAGAATGATGGAAGATTTTTATTTTAAAAAAACTTAGTTTCTTTAATTTGGTTTGAATCACTCAAAGGGTTCCTATAAATTATATTAAAGGACAGTAGGTTTTTTTCGTTTTTATTCACTAACCGCAAAAACTGCTGATCCAATCTTTACCAATATCCAATCTATATACAATTCTTAACTATTTCATCTTTAAGTAATGGTCCCCAAATGGTTTAGCAATAATAAAATTTACCGGTTTTTCATTTAAACGTTATTAAAAATTGATCATTATATTGCTAGGGATAAAAGGCCCAACTGGAAACTAGAAATTTAACTTATACAGAAGTCCTAAAATATGCGTAGGATCTGGTAATTAAGACAAATCAGTGATACTAGTAATAAGTATTATTCTTATTTTATATTTTTTTTTAACTCCTTTATTGTTCACTTCTAATAAAAGATAGGTTTATATGCGAAAGGAATATAAACCGAATTAGAATATTATAGTTGATAGTTATTATAATAATAACTTGAATAGATAGGATATGAATAAAAACAAGAAACACAAACAATGGTTGGTTGTTATGATGTATAAAGGCGCAAAAAATCTAGTAATAAGGTGAAACATCCAGCAACTAGGTGAAACAAGTAGACAAAATGAAAATAAGTAGATAAACGGATAACCAGCACAAGTCCACACTGAGCACTATTTGCATCAAATCGTAGAAAATTATTGATGAAAACCGCTACTTTCTCTAAAATTAGAACACTGTGCGCCGAGACCGACTGCGTTGCGTTGTGTTAAAGGAATTGTACCATTTAGATCCACCTCCTTCCAGTTGTCTAGATTACATTGTGAGAGTATCATTAAGTGGTTAGGCTTCGAACTCTTGGGTGTGTGAATATGTTCTATCTAAAGGGGGCCATCTCTACCGACAGTGTTCCGTCTCGGATGGCGGGCTAACGCCACGTTTCTTATACAAATAATGTTGATATAATTAATGTAACGGAAACACGCCAACTAAAAAATAAAAAATAAAAAAAAATTCACTTCGCACCAATTTGCTTTTCTTTTTTTTTCTAACGAAAAAACCTCGATCCGCATTATGCAATCACTTCCACAAATAGCAGTACCTACCCTAATGATCATTCACTAAGAATTTTTCACTCTTTGCTCTTACCTTTTCAAAAAAAAGTATTTAAATTTTTAGAATACCTTCTAATAAGGTCTGTAAACTATTTTAATAAGATAAACATTATTCCAAAGTATTTAATATAAATAAAAAAATTATATATTGATATTTTTCTTCATATTTTTCCTCTTCAATGAACTTTTAATCGGTTTGATATTTAAGTTTTGTTAATAATGACCGAAACTTTTTGAATTTATTAAATTCAATGAACTTTTAATCGGTTTGATATTTAAGTTTTGTTAATAATAGCCGAAATTTTTTGAATTTATTAAATTTGATTGATCAATTACCACAGTGCATGCACAGTCCAAGTGCGATAGCGAATAAACATATTTATTTTTTTAATGAACCTTCTCAATTTGATAAATAGAAGAAAAATAATAGAAATAAATTGTACCTTTATGTTTTAGAAAATATGGGTATGTATCAACCACGTGGAAAATATCTGATGTGGACAACACACGACTTCCTTGTACGCCTGTTAAACTATAAATTAGTGGCTCAAAAAGTGATCCTGAATTTGGTTTCTAGTTTCCGAGGATTGCAGTATCTCCAAAACGACCACTCGGCGTCATGACATCCATCTATTGACACACATGCACACAAATCGGGAGGAAAACCAGTATTTTACACTCAATTTTAACACTTAAAACAAATAATAAAAATGTTTAATTGGATTGGAAACCAATTTCGTTTGTAACCTTTATTACCGAAACATATGATTTATGTATTTAATTAAAATATAATTTTTGATGTAAGTTTATTATGACCTTCAAGTTAAGTACCATTTTCGGCTCACCAATTTTAACTAAAATATAGTAAATACATTCATATCGATACAAAAGTCCTATTTACCAAATTTGAGATGTTTTACATAATATTTTAAATAATTTATGATGAAAGTCTAATATGACCTTCAATTAAAGTACCGCTTACGGTTTTCCAATTTATACCAAAATCTAGTATGTTATTTAAATCAATGTATAAGTTATAAATTCTAAATTTGAGAAGTTTTTCATAGTAATTTAATATAATTTTTGACGGAAATCAATTATGACCTTCAAGTAAAGTACCATTTCCGGTGATCAAGCAGTGACCAATAAGAGAGGTTCACAACTAGATTTTAGAACAATTTTAAATACAAAATTCCAACTTTCTACAGCTAACCAACGGTTTTTGAGTTATGCGAAATACGAACGAACGAACGTACATACAGACGCCACGACGAAACTAGTCAAAATGGATTCAGGGATGGTCAAAATGGATATTTCCATTGAAATCTGAAAACCGAAAATTTTCGCGATTACAATATTTCCTTTACTTCGTACAAGAAAGTAAAAAACAACATAAACGTTCCGTAAAAACATAAAAGTCTAAGATGAGTGATTTTTTTAATTATTTGGGCGTATGAGAGAAACAAGAAAAAATAGTACTTTGTAGCGCTTGAAAAGACAAAACAAAAAAAAAATCGGAAAGCAGCAGAACTCTGCCACTAAATTCGTATTTTCCCTAAAATAATAATAGTATAAAAGTTTGGAAATGTCGAGCCTGGAAGAAAGCCCTACATACCGAATTTCAGCTCATTTCACCCAAAGGGAGCCGCTGGAGGGGCTCAAATGTAGCGGTGGAAAAAAAAATACATAAACATATATATCTATCAGGCATCTCCAAAACTTTCATTATCGTGTTCTAGGGGTTATGAAACGGATAGAAAACGCCGCTCACCGCAGACCTTCAACCCACTATCTATTTTTTGTCGAGAAAAATACGACTAAAAATGAGCTTTTGTCTATCAAAATGTATCTACAAGTATTCGAAAAATAAAATTAAAAACTGCAAAATATGGATATTTTGGAGAGCTTGTAATTGTCGTAGGAATATGATTTGGAGCACTATAGTTTGAAAGCACTTTAGTTTGATGTCCAAATGGTCAGATTTCGCGGTTTTTATTTTGTCTGTGAAAGGTTGTTGACCGATATCCTATAGGCCTACCTCACAACTTGAAATGGATTCTCTGTTCAAGAACTGAATTAAAAGTATTAGGTAATTTTACTGAGTGAGCAATGAATGATTTAAAAAAAAAGGATTGGCTGCTCTTATAATTGAATTAAGATTCTCCATCTTTTCGGTCCAAAGCTCAAGGTAGCTCATTTCACTGAAACGGTGGATCATGGAAAATAGCATTTGCAGTGATTGAATATTATTTATTGAGTACAGGAATAAGCTGAGTGCGGTTCATCGCTAACCTCAATCGCCAGTGCCATTGAAATCAGCTTTGACGTTCAAATTTTTAGTTGTATGGCAAGGCAAGGGTGGGGGGGACAAAGTCCGGCAAGTGGGCCTGATGGTCCTTTTTGCCATATAGTTGTATGATAGTAGCCTAAAAGAAATTTTGCGATTGGTGTCGATAGTGCGCATACACGGGACATATGCGATATTAAACTAGTCTTGAGTGTGAAACATTACTATTAAGGCTGGGTCAATCTGACCGAACAATAATCAATTTTCATTTTTGTGCTATTAAGTAGGCTTTTGGGAAAAGCTCAAAAATATATTGTACGGTATTTATTACTGAAATAATTGTAGTTCTTTAAAAAAAAAAATTACAAACTAGGAAAATATAAATTGCAAGAAAACACAAAAACAGTTCACAGATTCATCTTTCTCCTTGGGGCGATTCTTTATTTGAGGTAAGTACCTCTTCTATATTTGACGGTTTCATTATGGTGGTCCGAAGCTCACTCAGAAGAAATTGGAAGCTGGGGTTCGTGAATATTTCGGATGTAAACGTTGTGTTGTATATTTAGCTTCAAAATATTTTCCTAACTAAATTTATGTCGATAGCTCGCAGATGAATATCTTCGACTATTCCTTCTTCTGCGCCAAATAACCCACATTGTCATCATTTGGTATTGGCCCATCTCAAAACAAGTATCTCCTTCAGCTTCTGATTCCTCCTCTTGGCGGTAAATTTCTCGTAAAACCTATTCAGAAGTAGTAAATAGGTATATTTATATTGTGAATTTGAAACATATAAAAACAAATAAGGGTTCAACTGCTGAAACAGCAAGCGTTTTTTTCACTTGAACGGTAATTGTGGGTCAAGCTGAGTTTGAATATGACGTAATTATTACGAATAGTTTAAAAATGCCGTTTATCTGAATACCATAATGCCACTATGTCGATAGTCATGCTAATATATGAGATAAGGGTCTCCGAAGTTTGGTGGCGGAAATCCTAAAGGAGCCAAATGTGCAATTCAAAAATATATTTGGTTCGGGTCAACCTGACCTTAGCCTCATCGTTTGAGGGTTGATATACCTATAAAGGTAGAGGAGAATGCACCTTAAAACAATTGTATTAAAAAAAATCGGGTAGGAGTGTCATACATACTTTGAGAGCGGAAAGCATGACAAAGGATTTTTTCCCAGCCCATCGGATTTTTTATGTGTTAGTGAGGTTATCAGTTCTTAGGTGCAGCGGCTTCCGATACCTTTAAAAAATATGTTAATACTAAAGCGCTGATTATAATGATAATTATCATATAAATCAATTTTTTCCTTAACTATTCAACAAGATTTTATTTATAAAATTATTGTTATAATTTACTGTATCTTTTATTTGGATAAATACCATTCATAAATTATTGCTTTTAACTTTCAAAGTCCTTCTGGACTACCTTAGGGTTCAAATCTTGGACCTTCGCACTTAAGAAAAATTCCTAACAACGGCTTAATCAGTTATCATTAAGAATTTTCTTCATTTACCTCTTCAATCAACTTGTTAGCAGTCTTACTTGTTCCGATTTTGGTGTAGAAACACTCAGACTTCACTGGAACCGAGCGAGGATCGCGACACCTGCCCTGGAAGGAATTGCGTTAATTAGCTGATACCCTTGGCGATAAAACAAGTAGAGTGAGGATCTGCCGGAGCTCGTCCAGTTTTTTATCTTTTCCCTTCTGAGATGAGCCTTAAGGTACAAGCGGTGTCAACCCAGCAGGTGATCTCTAATCTTCCTCAATTAGCTCTTCGGGGTCACCTCGTCTGGAGCTCCTGTCATTAACAGCCTTGTCTTGAATTTATTTGTTCATCGGCAACATCTCGTTATCAGTCACTCCTTAGTCGTCGACAAGCAATGAAGATATAGGGTATCGAAGAGCCGTGAGAAAACTAATATCCTTTTTGATAAACTAAGTTGGGTCTATATATATATATATATATATATATATATATATATATATATATATATATATATATATATAATGTGTAAATATTGGAGAAGGAATGAGACCTTTTTAAATAGTAGTGACTATATCTCTGAAATAATGATAAATTTAATAATAATTTGAAAATAATATTATCGTATTTAGGATTGGAATTTGTGAAAGATTCCTAAATAAAATTATAAGTCAATTAAATACCAGTCAATAGCTCGACAGTCAACGTTTAGAAAATTCTGGCCTCGTCATAACAGCAAAAGATAAAATCATATCAATGCAGAACAGGGATAGCACATCTCATAACCATTGTATCAAGAATATATTAAACTGTTTCTTAGGAACATTTTTTAAACAGTTCTTGCAAGAATTTCAACGTTAGAACTTATATCATAAGTTCTTAAGAAAACTTTTAGGTCAGAACGTATATAGTAAAAGCTCTTTCGAGAACTTTATCGCAAGAACTTTTTTAATAAAAACCCTTCCAAGAACTTTTTTGCCTACACTTTTATAATCATAAAAGTTCTCGATAAATTTTATCCTCGAAAAAAGGATAAAGTTCTCGATGGATTTTTAAGTTAGATTATACTAAAAGTTCTCATTACAAAGGTCTCACAAAAATGTGGATTACACTTGTGGTCTTGACAGTTTTTTTTATTTTTAAATGTTATATCTTTAAATAAACATTCTGCAGATGATTTTAATAAAATTAAAGCGATTTTTCTTTTGAAATTAAAAATGTGATTGCCTTTCTATTTCTATTTTTTTTTTAATTGTATTCATACGTATGGTTTTTGTTTCTGTGTGTGTTTTTCTGTGCGTCCGTTTGCTCATCTAATTAGGTTTAAAAATTTATTTTATAAAAAATATTAATAATACTCCTGTCTCCATTGGTTTACACCCATCTTCTATCTCCCCCAGAAGTTTTCCATCAAGCTGGCAAACCTATCATAAGTATGTGAAAACTTATATTTGAGATCTCATGTTCTTAATCAATTTTAATTAAGGATTCATTAAAAGGTTCCAGTGAAAATGCCTATTATCAGAACTTTTATATAAAAAGTTTCGGCAAGAACTTATATAAACAGTGCTTCTAACTTCTAGCGATTTAAATTCTCAACGAACTTTTTATCGGCTGGTTCTTTTGTGTTGAACTTTATGAAAATATTTCAATTGTAAAAGTTCTTTAAAACTGTTAAAATGAAACTTTTTGAAAAAGTTCAATAACTATTTCGTATCATGGGATAGTGCAATGTACTTTCTAAATTTGGCCAGTCTATTTTTAGATGGTGATGCAAGATGTGCTATCCCTTGTCTTCACGTGCGCGATCTTATCTTTTTCTGTCCTGATAATGCCGGAACGGCGAAACGCTGATTGGTTAGTTATTTACAGGTATTTGAAAACTTCTTGATGCTTTGCTGATGAAAACTTTTAATTATATCTTAGCTAAAAGTAAAATATTTTTCAAATAGTTCAAACTGTATCCAGAAAGATTCATCTCAGGTCATTACAATTTCTGTTTCAATATCCCTTATTTTTTAAAATAATTTATAGTAACTTCTGAAACGAAGCCGTTACTCGGGATTATGACGGTTTAAATGTTATCCTTTTCTATCCCATAGATCCTTCACCACCTCCAGCCAGATCTGTGAATTTGAAAGTTGGATAGTGACGTTTGATTATTGTCATCTACAGGTTCTGCCACTTCAATGATAATTATTTTTAATGACTTGTAAGTACAAACATTCAGAGTTTGGTCCAATCTGTGTTATTTTTCAAGCAAAAAAACAATATGCGTACAATATAGAAATAAAATTTAATATAATATATAATATAAATATGATTTTAATGTGTATATATTGATGCATTATTAGTAATTTACTGTTATTTGAGAGAGTCTATTTTAAGAGAGTTTTCAGTAATTTAATAATATCCTGATTAACGTTATCATCCCGCTTATTTTTATTTATTTATTTTTTACTTTTTATCTTATTAATTATGTAGTCTTTATTACTGACAGAATATCGGGAAACGTTTTAATTTCCATTGATGTGGAAATTAATGGTCTTAAATAATGGTTTGGAGGGTTTGATATATGAGGAAAAAAAATTAAGCATTACATACATCTTCTTGCAGTTAAAAATCTATTCAAACTCCCTGCAAGATTAAATTACTGCCCAGGACACAATTTTTTTAATGAGTTGGATATATAAACTCTAAAAATCATACATTTATATTAACAGAAAAAAAAAAAAAAAGTGCTAACCGAAATATAATAAAAGCGCAGAGACGAGGTGTCGGAGAACGGCGCCAGTAGGACATTTCCATACAATCGGCTACCGGCACAAAAAGCAGACAATGATATAGTGACGGCAATAAAACTAGGAGCGGGCCAGAATGCCCTTTGAGCTAGCCGCCGCAATTATACAAACCCTTATTGCTCTCTCTCGCGATATATGAGCTACTCCTCCCAACTGTTTGTCTTTGCTTTCTTCTGTCACCAATCAGCTTATAGGAATGGAATACACCATTTTCCATAAATACCTCCGAAATACTATGGGCATTGAATTAGGTCTTGGCTATCGAAAGACTTAGTTTCCTATGCAATCAAAGAGGGTTGTAAGTACCTAAGCATTACACGTCGCAATTTTTATAAGCGTCAATTATATTCTTTGACTGCGCAAACGAATTAAAATGCAAGCACTCAGGAAACTCAATTCAATTGCTTTTGGCACTAGGAACTTGGTTGGCTGGTATTCAGACAATATCAATTTCACAATCAGCCGTTAGAAGAAGACTGAGAGAGTTAAAACTTGGCTCAAAAGACCTGCGAAATGACCTCTTCTTTCTGTATAATCAGAGACTATGATTTGCAAAAGAACATTAATCTTGGGCTGAGAAGATTGACTGGAAAGATTTCCTATTCGCTGAAGGGATGAGAATATCCCTTAACAGTCGCGATGATTGTATAAAACTCTGGAGAAGAACTGGAGAACAGTACAGAGTCAGAAACTGTAGCATTTGTAGGAGGCTCTATCATGTTCAGGGGTGGCAATTATTGGGAGGCACGTACCGGGTTGGTCCCAGCCCAAGAATGGTCCTTGAATTAGAGGTATGTGGAGTTGAGCTTACAAGATCAAGCAATGCCTTAGATGCCTGTGGTCGAAGCTAAATCATTGCTTAAGCATGATAATGTTCGGCCCCATAAGGCAATAAGTGTCTCTGATTAAATGAAAACAGTAAGTATCCGCAAATTAGAGTGGCCAGCAAGAAGTCCGAACCTTTATCTAATCGTGCATGTGACAACTTAAAAGGTATTTAAAAGGTACTCATCCTGTTACGTTTGAAACGCTAAAGACGACTCTATTGGTAAATGGACCATATCTTGATTATTGATTTTTTTTTTTTTTTTTTTTTTTTTATGAATAAGCCTAAAAAAATGGAAACAGTTATTAAAGCTATTGGAGGCAATTCTTCTTGATGAATGTCATAATGAAACCATAAAGTTTAAATTTTATTCAAAAAGAAAAAAATGATTGTTGTTTATTTTTTTTTAAAGAACCCAGTTCAATTTTAATGTTATATTTGATAAAATTGTTTAATTTGGATTTATAATAGTCTACTTGTAAATATAAAACTTGCTGTTCTCGGGAAATCAAAGAAAAAAAAAATAGCGACTTTTTTGAGGGGGATTGTATGTTCAATCATATTTCTGATAAACGCTGGTGGGTAGGCATGTTTCTTTTCCAAGTTGATGAATAACGTATGAATTTAATTTTATCATAAAATATAACATTGCTTGATTTGGCCCCATATAGGTCAGCCAGAATCGTATATAATATTAATTAAAATTATATTATATAAAATTAAATTATAGTGCTTCTCTTCCCATTCTAGTATATAATAGATATAGAAAATTAGGGTTGTGTCAATTTTATGGAAAGTGATATAAAGACTCCCGCCTTTATTACGAGAATGGTTATTTTTCGAATATAAAAAATAATAGGCGCTATGCAATATAGCTGCCTCTTGAATTGGAAAACATAATCAATACAGTTCCATATCTACGAACTTTACGAATTCTATTGAAGGGATTAAATCTGGAGCATGGTTTGCTTGCTTGTTAAAGATTACGTGGTTACTTTTCGAATAACGGAGTAGTGACAAAACGGAAATTTGTAGACTAATCTCTTTCATATAGATATGTCGATGATTCTTTTATTATTCTAAGGTAAAGACTGAATATCAGAAATAAATATATGGATGTTGGTGTCGGACAATCAACCCAGCTTTCAATACACTTTTCATAGTAACAATATTATGGTTCAATAAGAGACAACTTGGTGTGTAAATTGGTTTACATATTAAATAGAATGGCTTGGAGCCAAGACGAAAACAAGCGATTTATCAGAGAATTAACATTTCTCCCTGGAGTGACGCTACCCCGTTCCTAACCTTAATCTTCTTTAATCTCTACGAATGCGTTGGTGGTACTAAGTAGAAACACGGGTAGCTTAGCTTGCACCGTGTCAGCCAGCTAATATGTTACTGTTTATTTTAGTCCTCTTCTAGCCTTAATAATTTATTTTAAGAAGTGCATCTTCCAAAGTGATATAGTGTTTTAGAAGAAGAGAATCAAGGCATTCTATTCTTCATTATAGCTAATCATGTTAGATTTACTTTAAGTACGAGTTTCTTAAAATCAATGTCCTACCCCCTATATACTTTATCATTTTTCGTTCCTACCTCACTAACAGATCATTCAATTCAGTAAATCACAGTAGTGCCTATTAATCCCTCTTTTCTCATTCTTCTAGTGTTCCTCAAAGTAGTATTTTAGTCCTATCCCCTATACAGCTGACATCCCAACCCATCCTAACACGTATGTTGATGAAACATGTGTGCTATCTGTCAATAATGATCCATTTATTGTATCCCAAACTCTTCATTCATATTTCACACACCTTGAAGAATGGTGTCGAAACTGGAGGATTAAAATTCCAACAAATCCCATCAAATTACCTTTATTCTTCGTCATAAAAGCTGTGACTTTCTGTACTATAATATATTTTAATAATAACCCACTTATCCCTAGGACTCCATCTTGACAAACGTTCAACTTGGAATCCTCATACAAGACTGAAACGATGAGAAACCGCTTGCATTTTCGGCAACTTCAACACTTTCTAGACAAACGCTCTAAGCTTCCAACTAATTACAAAAGGCTCATTTACATAACTATAATCTGGCCTATTAGGACTTATGGAGTTCAGCTTTGGGGCTCCACTAAACCATAGAATTCCTCTCGCATCCTTACAATCCAAACTCCTTCGTAAAATCTCTAACGTACTTTGTCACGAATAAAATCATCCACAATGACCTTACTTTTTCCTTATCTTGCCGATTTGTCCCGAATCAGATACAAATCCTTTCATAACAAACTCCATTCCTACTCGAACCAAGTAGTTTTAAACCTTGCTTTCTCCCCGATAATACGCCGAGGAATCCGAAAAGAAGATGGCCTCGGGACCTTCTAGTCTAGAATTCTTAGTGGAGTGTTACCAATGGGTAACAATCTCTACATGTCTTATATGTCATTAATTCATAATCATTTATAAATTTTAAAAAATAAAATAAAAAGACCGATATCGGTTCAACATAAATCAACTGTTATATTATATAAAGTTGGCATTAATTTTCTTTATATTATATCATACATATCATTCAGTACAAAATCAGGCATTTATAATTATAACATCACAGAATGTAAAGGAATTCATCCAAGATGGAAGTATGAAATTCTCAATATAATTAATTATACCCAAAAATGTCTTCGGATTTCATGGAATGGACTAAAACAGTTATTTAAAATACAGAATAATGTGCGCTTTACTTGTTCATATCATAAATGATTGCAGAAACCTTATTACAACAATTTATTGAGAAGAAATCTAAAATTTCCCAATTATATTAAATATTTTAATTTCCCCAACTATAATATAAATTATTTTTATTTTCCCAGCTCTCTTGGATTTGAATTTTTCACTTATCTGTTGCGAATGTTGGCACTCGACAACAATATATTTTTTTTGCTATTCAAAATATAGAATGTTTTTGCTATGGTGCTATGTCGATAGAATCCTTATTTCTTAACTCAAAGGGTGGTATTAGTTTTAAATTTGAGTAGCTCTTTGATTAAAATATTTGTTCCCAAAATTTTATAAGTTTAAAATAGGTTCTCAACTCACAAATTTTTGGAGTTTTCGAATTTTCAAAACTACGTTCCTGCATGCTTGTTTAGGATCATTGAAAGGAATGGGCAGATTATTTGCTGAATCGTCAAACTTTGTGTGATTATAGAATGCACGTGGTAAAAACATTTAAAAGCTTTGATCATTATGGAGTTTACAGAATATTGCAATTAAGATTATTATTGGAATATCTTAAAATAAAATCTCAAGTCTCTAAAATTGCAGGAAAAAACAAAACAATCAACGTTTCTTCAATAAGCTGTCATCAGAACGTAGATGTTGAACTGCTATCGGGCAGTAGTATCCCTATTTGGTTAGTCATTTTTAGGCTGTTAAAGTGAGATGTGCTGTCTCTAGAAAAAAATAAGATCACTTATGTGGTCTTATTTCTTTCTTTTTTAATGATGTCTGAATTAGTGAAACGTTGGCTGGTTGCATTTTAACGGTATTTGATATTATCAATAACATTCAATACGATGAGTCTTTTTTTCTTTAATCAGTTATTTATATTTGTACAATATATAATCCTTAAGCTTAATGTGAATGGAACTGTGCGCTTTACAGCAGTGGTGCTCCACCCGAGAGAAGTCTGGCTGTTGAGCGCATGCGCTCTTTGGAAGCTGCGCGAGAGACTGCAGGAAGAAGGAGCACTGCCGATCTTACAGTGCCTGTCCTTGCGTGGTGGTGGAAGCTAATATATATATATATATATATATATATATATATATATATATATATATATATATATATTTGTTTACTCAGCGCTTGTTGTGCTTTAAAGCCGTGTAACATATTCTTGTATTTGATAAAGTGTAGAATTAAATTGTTATCCTACTACTCTATTTCATTCATTTTTTATTTTTCGTATTTCATAGAAAACTTCAGTTGGCATCCTCACCTTTATGCGCAAATCACAACATGAAGAATGGATCTCATTTTAAAAAAAATGGATCAAACTTGAACTGCAACAATTTATGTTGCAATAAGTAAAAAAATTTGGTTTTGTTCTTATAGGATCTTAACAAGTTTCTGATTAAAATTTCTTTTTATACATGTTTGTTTCTTTTTACATTTTCTGAAGCTGTACCCCCACTAATTTTAACAACGAGCCGCCATTTAGCACTAGTCCGGTAGATTATTTCAATTTGAGCGTAAAACGTTGTAGTGAATTATCAAAAACCCAGTTCACCTAGCACATCTAAATTTGTGGAGCAGAAAGCACTCGGTATTTCTCTATTGCCCAAAACTATACTTTTAATCAAGAATCTACTTGTTAAATATAACTATTTTACAAAATAACGTAAAGAACTCTGTTAAAAACTAATTTTATCAACTGGCTTTCAGTTCATCAAGAACGATCAGCAGATGCGCTAGATAAAATTATTCATTCATCAATAATAAAATAAGTTGTTCAACAACCTTCTTTGTATTTTATAGGTTGAATCTTTCTTAACAAACTATAAGTTTTACGACCACCGATCAATGGTTTGCTCATGCTTCCATTAATAACAATCAACATATTCTTATTATTCACGCGATTGAAATGAATTAAAGATCACACGAACTTGTGAATAGTAGAAAATGAAAGATTATTTGTAAATTGATTTTATAAAAAACTGTTATCTCTGCGATCAATACTAAAGAATATTTGCAAATGAATAAAATCGTTTTTGAAGCAAATTTTTGGAATAGCCAACTTCGTGTCAGTTACAAAATGTTAACTAGTTATGTTGTTTCATTTTGAAATTATTTCGTCTTTTGGAAATATTAAAATGTCTTGTTAAACCGTTGTCATAATAATGTTTCATCAGGTGGATCTATAAAATTTCATTTTCTCCAATCCGCTACCTCAGAACTGCTGCTTTGTATTCGTGCGCTCTTATCTTAAGATAAAACCTAACTGTTAACTTCTAAACACTCCCTACTTCCATTAATTTCAGTTATCACGAAAATTGTACATTTTCGTAAGTCTCCAGACGATGAAAGTATATTTTACTAAACAATGCCTCGCTATCTATGGTCACGAAAATACCGTTAAATTGTAAACAATAGAACTCTGTTCACGGGGTAAAAGTTATGTGAAGGCGACATGAAATTTGTAATTCGTTCAATTTGATAATAGGTATTTTTCGTTTTTAGGAAATTGTATTGTAGTGGTCATCTACTTTTCTGGTAAATTATGTTACAATAATCACAAATCAGTTAAGTATTCTCATTTTATCCCATTTTGATTATGATTGCCTTGTATATGGTGGAATGTCTGGTAAGCAAAAGATGAAACTGAAGAGACTAATGAATTGTTTCACTAGATAAATCTTCGGGATCCCCAGGCGTTCCCATGTCCCCAGTTGGTATGTCGAGTTTAAGTGGCTTTACCCTGTTTTCCGACGGTAATTCTTCCTGAGTGTCTATATATTCCGTTCCTTTGGAACAAACAAGCCTTCCTATATTCTTAATTTGTTCACACCGTGTTTCTCTGTGCACTCTTTAAACACGATCCTAAAATAGATCCCAAACCACAAAATTGTATATTCTTTCTCATAGAAATGCTTCCTTCTAAAAAAACCTTCATCATTCGTGTGCTATTTCGTTTTGAAATTCCTTACCCATTTCTATTTGTTAAGCCTCGTCTTTAACAATTATTTCTCCACCTCTTCTCAGTTATTTTTAAACAGAAAAAGTATCTGTTATAGAAAAGTATCAGTTAATTAATCAGTTTAATTCATATATATTTGAATATATAAAATATATTACATGAACATCTATTAGCAGATTCATTTAGGTTGCAAACTGAACTCCTTTAGGTTATACTACAGTTTGAATAAAAACGAGAGGGAAGGATTTAAAAAAAAAATATATATATATATATATATATATATATATATATAGTCGCGAATCAATAGAGATAATAACACGAAACGAAAACTTAGAAGTCTAAAAAAAAGTTGGGTGAGAGATCTATCATAATTAATCAAAATATATACCGATGAAAGTCTTAATTAGTAAATATATCTGGTAAATTTTAGTGCCTGATATTGCTGTTACTGAAGCCTCTATAATTTTTGCCACTTACCAGTTATCCTTCATTCTCGAAGCACAAAAAGAAACGACGGGTTGTCGAGCTGATAGGTCGAAATTTACTCCGTGCGCCCACCGCGAAATTAAATTAACTCTTGCAGGCCGGACTCGAAACGGCGCCGCTTCTGACTCGAATAAATATTTGAACCTCTTATATTCACGCCTGTCAACTGATTGTTCCGAATAGACTCTATTAAATAGAATTGATTGTTATGTCTTTATACATGTTCTTGCCGAGTGTCAATAACTACATTAATTGTATTAGTTATCCAAGGTAAAGTTTCATTCAAAATGAAAGTTCATTATTGAAAATATTTAACTTTTCACTAGATATTCCGTCTTACGAAAAATAACAGATAAATCATTCTTTATTTCAGAGGATCTCTAGTAGAATTGTAGCATATCGCTGCCGCAGTTTAACTGTGTAACATCTCAAAAAAGGTTAATATTGAGATATGCAAGTATTCTTAGGAATTAGAGCAAGGTCTATAAGTCCTAGTCTATTACAGCAGCACTGTAATAACCGAAAAAATATATATAAATAAATAAATCATTTATTTATTAACGTTTCGATCATCATTCTTGGTGATTAAAAAAATATAATTTTTTTCATCTTATTCGAGAAAGTCATTTAGCTTTAAAAATCTGTCTTTAAATGCAATTCCTGAAAAGAGCAGCCTATCAAAATTTTGTAAAAATATGTAATTTAAAATTTGATACTGCAATAACATTATTGATTTTAATACAGCGGACAGGCAAAACATTAATAATATAATTTTGTATAATTATATTAATTATTGATATAGAGCATAATTTACCTGTTAGATGACCTGGTCTGCCCTCTCCGAAATCTGTATTCAGACAAATAATTTTCATAATTATATTTATTCTTGCTAGAATATAATGAAGAACTTTTAAAACAATTTTGATAATGATCAGGAAGAATCGTCGAAACGTTAATAGACAAATCAATTCAACATATTTTATTAAAACAGGATAATTTCATTCTAATGGAAAAGTTTAATTTTCTTTTGATGTATTCAAAAATATTGCGTCATTCCGTTTTACTATATAATGATTATTCCCCAAGGTTTTGATCTAGATAAATTACAAATATCAGACGAATGCATGTCCATTTCGTTTTTTTCCGCAAATCGAATCACGCCCACGTGGCGAGAGCAGTGACCGAGTGTTGAAAAAGTGGGTTGTGAATACTTTGCCAGGATATTGTTTATGAGCGAATCGAAAAAAAGGGATGGAAGGGTAGGATGGTGGCTGGAGTAATGTCTTTCTCCTGTAGCGACTGGAGAAATTTAAAAAATCCGGACTGACTGTTATTGCAATGAGTTAGGGAGCAGCTGTCGTCAAAACACAACTTGACCCCATCCCTCTTACCCTTCAGACTTGAATAAACCGTCCTCGTAGGGGAAATGTAAAAATCAGAGTGAAAACTCCTGTCCTCTGAAAATGCTAATCCCTTTTTTTCCTGCCTCCTCCTCTCCTGCCGGCTACTCTGCATTTTCATCAGTTTCGGGTGTCTCCGTAGGGCTCACAGCCGGCTGAAAAATTAAATAAAATATGTATTACCCCGGGCGGAGAAAACTGGATATTGTTTTAAGTGTTAAAAAAAAATAAAGGAAAGTGGAAAAGAGAAAAGTGTTGAGAGATGGAGCGCGGCTGATTGAATATTGAGATTGAAGTAGCGAATTCAGGTCAGCACCTTCTCCGAGTTCACCATTGAGTTTCAGGGGTGAAAAAACTTCAATTTTACCGAACTCTTCCCTTGTTCAACATTTAAGTTTCTTCAACCATAAAGATTTTTTGAATTATCCGTTTTTAACGTGTGAGACTTCAGGACATTATATAGATGTAGTATTGTATATATATGGGATTTCACTCGCGTTAAATTAAGAACGACTCCAAAATACAAAATAACCTTAAAAATAATAATCTAAAATATGTTGTTCAGTCTCAATTCTTGCAGACATTTTCAAGAGACAGAGTCAAAACGGCAATAAATAAGTTTTACGTTTTCACACTTTTTCCCCTTTCATTTTATCTACAAAATGAAGTTTTCATCAAATAATTTCAGACTTATTAATAATTTTAATTTAATGATAATATGTTGAGGGTGCTGACAATGAAAAGAAAAACACTCTAATAAGTTCTACTTATTTTTTTATTGTTTGTTAATGTAAATTGTAGGCCTTCATCAGGCTAAGTATAACATAAGACATATGATAACACTCATCAAAGTATGAAAATTTAGTTGTATAAAACATAAAAATTTACGGTAAAATCAGCTGCGGCCAATTGTTTTCTTCTTACCTCCCCTCCCAAAGTTAAAAAATATCAAAATCATGTATCAAATATCAAAGGCAAATATGGTCAAATACATCTATACCAAAATTTGAAAAAATCGTATCATCAGCTTGGTTCCACAGATGTGAAATATTCATAACAACGAAAAAGCTGGACAGTTTTTCTCTTGGTAATATATTTACGGTTACTGCTCCGTTCCTAAAGACCATGATGTGATCAAACCTAATGTCTCATTGCAGGCCAATCTAACGCAAAAAGAATTTTTCAAAGCGGACAGATAGTTCCTGAACTTGGCGCTTTCAAACACACAAACTCTCTTCAGCATCATATAATAATATATATATATATATATATATATATATATATATGTGTGTGTGTGTGTGTGTGTATATAAAGTTCCAGAGTCTGAGGTCTGAGATCAAATATTGATAGTATGTATGGATTAATAGTTTCTTTATTTTATTTATGTTTGTCATGTATATACAGTACGGAAATGAGCCTTAGAGTTATATTATTTAATGACCAAAAGTGACAGATTATCATATTTTCTCATAGAAAGTTAATTTTAAAAAATATTAATAGTAGTTATGCTATATATGTAGTTATCATCTTTCAGCTCTGCCCATATTTTCTTTAATATTTTCTACAATTTATACTAAATTTAGAACCGTGTATCTTGCAATTTTTCAATTATTGGCAATATATTTTTAGTTAAAAAAAATAACTAAAAAAAAAACACAATAAAAACGGTTTGCATTATGAGACTTTATCTGATTTTTTATTAATGTTGCTATTAAACCGAAGGGTCAGGAATTCTAGTAGTATGCTGCAATTTACGGTTTGCGTGTCATTGCAACTTCGGCTGGCACATTGCAACAACAAATATTTAAAGAAGCCCAAGAGAATGTTGAGGGAACTTTAATTAACGGCGTGCGGCTTAACAACATCGGATATGGACAATACGCGGTATTTACAAATATCCAAAGGCAGACATACAACGGTCCAATAATTCAGATATTATGGTGTGGGTTTAGCCGTAGATAGAAAACGAAAGCCACTTACAGGAAAATATGAGGTTAAAAGCAAATATTTCTTGCTGGCTGGTCGATGTTCTACTTTATACCTAATGGTTAAAAATGAAGACTATATTCATTCTTTCTTTGTTTATAACTATCCTAGGTTTAGAATGTTTAATAATTAGTAGTTCTGTGGACAGAAGACGCGAAAATTATAAAATCTGCTCTTCATTGTAGCTTTTGAAGGTTTAGTTAGACAAGGGGTTCCCAGATCATTGGTGATATCCGAACAACCAGATAAACGCCGTGGATAAAATCATATTTTTAACACGTTCAATGAGGGATAGCAATTTGTTTTAAATTATTATTGAATATATCAATTCTATGAATATATCAGTAATCACTATCTACAATTAATACAAATAATTCCGGAACTTGGTGCTATCATGGAACATATGCTTTCAACTGAAAACTATATATCCTTTTCTTAAAATGTCCAAGTTTCTTGCTTTTGGTGGATACAGTTCCATTTACAGTATTTTTTGATTTGTTATGTGAATCTTACTTTAGCTGTTGTTCCGTGAAATTGATAAACTTTATTTTCATTTTATTATTTCCTTATGTAAATTTAGTGCGGTATACATTGATTTATTTGTTAGATAAAAGTTTGTAAATCAGTTTGAAGACGAATTTTTAATTTTTAAGAATAATATCAGTGGTACGCCAAGCTATCTGAAAAGTAGGCTGTGACATGAAGTTTGGGAACCTCTGGTTTAGAAAATATAGTCAATCATTGAGAAGCCATCATATTTTACATTGTAATGTATCTTTCGAGGACATTACCTACCTGCTTTGTCCCTTTATTTACTATATATATATATATATATATATATATATATATATATATATATATATATATATATATATATATATATATATAGTAAATAAAGGGACAAAACAAATATATATATATATATATAGTAAATAAAGGGACAAAACAGGTAGGTAATGTCCTCGAAAGATACATTACAATGTAAAATATGATGGCTTCTCAATGATTGACTATATTTTCTAAACCAGAGGTTCCCAAACTTCATGTCACAGCCTATATATATAATCGTACGCATTTTACTTCTGTTCGTTCCAATCACAACACAAATGTGATGAATAAGAACATGGCTTTTTATTCCTAATCAGCACATTCATACGCATGTGGCTCTTTCGCCTCAGTTCCC
Organism: Rhaphigaster nebulosa; assembly: GCA_948150685.1. Lineage (NCBI taxonomy): Eukaryota > Metazoa > Arthropoda > Insecta > Hemiptera > Pentatomidae > Rhaphigaster > Rhaphigaster nebulosa. The sequence goes on from OX411306.1 coordinate 131,177,101, forward strand.
TTGTAATGTCGACGTCAGTAACATAATTGCAAATCTCAATGTCGCCTGAATTCGATAAGATTCGAACTAGATATATCAAAGAGAATTCCCAAATAATTACAGAACCTGTTGTACAATTGACCAATTTTTATCTGTTGATTCCAATCACAACACCAATGTGCTGAATACGGATGCGGCAATCCGGCGAGAATTTTCTAGAACCTACAGGAGGAGATACAGGTTTTAGTGTGGAAGTAAATCCCAAAAAAACTGGGTTTGAAATTTCTAGTTATTTTTTGTATATTTTTGAAATACTAAAAGGCTAGAAAAATCTGAGTGTGCAAAATAATTTCTTTTTTGTCACCATCTGACATTTTTAAAAAAAAAAATATATAAATTGTGTATGGTATCAAATTACAGGAAATTTCAGGGCTAAAAAAAGAATATTATATTAGGTTAAAAAAATATATATATATATATATATAAATTACATAATGGTGGCCGAAAAACTGATTTTTAATTCCGTGCTTAAAAACCACCAACCACTAGAAAAACATTGAAAATACCTTCATTGAATTAAAGTAAATTTGTTGAAATTGGAGCCCTCATATAGCTCTTTATGTGTACTAGTTAGCGAGATTTTTTCCGAAAAAAACAATTTTTATCTAAAAATATCTTTTTATCTAACACATGACTTCCTTGTAGGCCTATTAAATTATAAATCCGTGGCTCAAAAAGTGATACTGAATTTGGTTTACTTTTCCAAAGTTTGCAGTAAAAACGACATACGGCGTCCCGATATTCATTTATTGGCACATAAATACAAACACAAAAACATACTCTATTGTTATGTGAGGTCTCATTCCGTTATTACATATCGTTTTCCTTCAGTAGGTAACTAGTTTCCAAGATATTTCTTCATGTTCTGTGACAACAATAAAACTGTATATCAATGGATAAAGCATTGGAAATCGACAGTTTCGACATTTTAAGCGGAAAAACCCACTTAACTAATCTCTTATTCTCATGCGGCAGACTGGTTGATCACATAAATGGGGAGGAAAACCAGTATTTTACACTCAATTTTAACACTTAAAACAAGTAATAAAAATATTTAATTGGACTGGAAACCAAATTGCGTTTGTAACCTTTATTACCGAAACATATGATTTCTCTTTTAATTTAAATATAATTTTTTATGTAAGCTTATTACTTGACCTTCAAGTAAAGTACTCTTTTTGGGTCACCAATTTTAACAAAAATCTAGTAAATATATCTATAACGATATAAAAGTCCTATTTACCAAATTTGAAATGTTTTACATTATATTTTAATTTTCTATTATTCTATTATTCTATTTCTATTCTATTCTATATTCTATTCTATATTCTATATTCTATATTCTATTATTCTATTATTCTATTCTATTATTCTAATTTTTGATGAAAGTCTAATATAACCTCCAAGTAAAGTACCGCTTCCGGTATTCCAATTTAGTCCAAAATCTAATATGTTATTTAAATTAATATATAAATTATAAATACTAAATTTGATATTTTTAGTAAATACCATGGAAAATGTTCTCCCTATGAAGATCATCATAAACTACTTCAAGGTGCATTTAAATAGCTCTAAGTTGAGCTCTAATAGAGCTCTTTATGTTAAAAACTTTTCGAGTTAAATTTTTCATAAAAAAAAATTGTTTTCCCAAAAAACGAGAAATCGCCTTATTGTTACTTTGTTTTGGTAAACACCATGAAAACTGTTCTTGGCTGGTACTGTTCTTGCTATATGGTGCATTTAACTAGCTCAAATTTGAGCCCAAACAGAACTCTTGATATTCATTAATTTCCAAGATAAAGTTTTTCATATTACCATTTTTTTTTCTCTCCAAAAAACAAGAATTCATAATTTTGTTAATGTTTTTGGCAAATATCATGGAAACTGTTATTTTTACGAATATAATCATTATAAACTACTTTATGGTGCATCTAACTAGCTCCATGTTGAATGGTAATAAACCTCTGGAAGTCTAATAGTTCCCCTGATATCTGACATTTCGTGAGATATGACACAATGGCATAATCTCAAATTCTTGTACCATATATTTTTTGATAAACTTTATCTCAAGAACAATTTGGCATACAGATATCCATTCAAACTAGAGCTAGTTAAATCCACCACAAAGAAATTGATGATGATTATCTACGGTATTTTCATGGTATTTGCCAAAATACATTCACAAAATGGTGATATCTGACTTTTTGGGAAAAAAAAAAGAAATTATTTTGAATATTGCGGGGATCTAGTAAACATATAATAATATATGATCTGTATATATCCCTTTTCACCTTAAAGTCGACAAACATACATGGCATTATTATAATAAAGATTATAAAAAAATTTTCTTACAGGTTGAATTTTTTTTTTTTTTTGGCTACACCAATGCTTCCCTTGCCGACTGCTTCTTTAATCTGCCGTTATAATCCTCATGACTCACATCCTTAAAATTTGTCGAATTCCTTAGGCAACCTTTTTAATTCAAATGATAGAAGGTTACTAAACCGTTGTCTGAATTATTAGGAAAAAGAACAATCAAGGGGATGGTGGGGTATCATTATATCAAAAAAGTACCGATCGCAGCTGTTGCGGCCCCAGCCAAAGCGCAAAAAAATAGCTGACGGCACAGAAAGAGTTAAGAGGTTATGGAGAACGAGAGGACCATAAAAACAAAAGATGAAAACAACAACAAATACATTTTTTTAAAAACACTTTTAAGGACTCTGAAGTGAAAATAAAACAATTCTTGTTAGATTTAAATTAAATTAGATTTAAATAAACAAAAGTTTAAATAACTGAGGTTGTTTAGAATGTAAAACTTAGTCATCTGATATAATAAGGATCAATACGGATTTAGTGATGTAGACATTCCAAGTTATACAGTTATTACTTGTAATCTATAACCAGCTGAAAGATCTACGAAAAGTATGGAGGGTGGAAGTTCACCTGAATGCAATACCAAGCTATAAATTCCTTACATGAAACATAATAATTTCTTCTTTTATCAATAACCAAATTCATCCACCTAAATATTCCCGATTGATACAACATGCAGGGTAGTAGAAGCTGCGGCTCAAACTCAAGTGACTGCATATACGCTGTGTATATATAGCATAAGCTGGGCACACGGAGGATCTGTAAATCATAGGAGGAGACAAATGTCCACACTTACAGACGAGTAAATGTTAGATATAAATTACCAGGAGACAAGGAGCAATCAGGAGCCTACAGAAATAACAGGAGCCCTGTTTGCTAGCTGTATTCACTGCATTGTTTTTTACAGGGCTAGCAGGCTGCGGTATTAATCTTTCCACTCTTAGTCCAGGATCCGATGAGAAATGGTTCCTGTCTACTGCTACACACCGCGCGGCAACCGTGTATTTTATTTTTATACAACGCTGTATAATGAGCACACCTCATATGTTTAAAATGCGAGAATTTGTATGTCCGAACCCACCGCTTCCACGGATACCTCGCCGAAAACATGTTTGGACATATCCTTGTAGAACGTTTTGACAACAGGATAGCCTTTCATTGAAATATAGAATTGCTCGGAACAGATAATGTTCTCATAGGTAACTGACCTCTCCCTTCTTCTTTGCTTACATCTATTTAAAACATTGTGGTGTTTTTGATATTTATTTAAGCAGAATTTTATAAACGCAAGTAATTAAATTTATATATAAAACATGGCGAAATTTAGGAAGAATATTTTATTTTGAAATTCTTAAAATTATTCTTCGCCACACATACTTGTATTTTAGTTAATACAGTTGTAAATTTCAATAAATAAGAAAAAAATCATAATGCCTCAGTTTTCGGTATTACTTTTTTTCCTTGCGATAACATAAGTTTCACAAAAATATTAAAATTTTGTTGCAGAAATCGTATCGACAAATTTTTATTTTCTCTAAATAATCTTAACTGATTGTAAGTTCCACCAAAATTTGAATACTCATTTTTACTTTCTTGTACGAAGTAAAGGAAGTATTGTAATCACGAAAATTTTCGATTTTTAGATTTCAACGGAAATACCCATTTTGACATAACTTAATCCATTTTGACTAGTTTCGTAGGTAAGTACGTTCGTATCTCGCATGACTCAAAAACGGTTAGCCGTAGAAAGTTGAAATTTTGTATTTAGGATTGTTGTAAAATCTAGGTGTGAACCTCAATTTTTGGTCATTGCTTGATCACTGAAAGTGGTACTTTACTTGAAGGTCATAATTGATTTTCATCAAAAATTATATTAAAATACTATGCAAAACTTCTCAAAGTATTTATAACTTATATATTGATTTAAATAATATAGTAAATTTTGTTTTAGCATTGGCAGACCGAAGGTGATACTTTACTTGTAGGTCATAATAAGCTTAAATCAAAAATTATATTTAAATTAAATACAGAAATCACATGTTTCGATTATAAAGGTTACAAAAGCAATTTGGTTTCCAATCCAATTAAACATTTTTATTACCTGTTTTAAGTGTTAAAATTGAGTGTAAAATACTGGTTTTCCTCACAATTTGTGAGATGAACAAGTCTGCAGCAGGAGAAAAATATATAAGTCGAGTGGGTTTTTCCGCTTAAAATGTCGAAACTGTCGATTTCCAATGCTTCATTAAGTGGCATAGAAAGTTCTAATGTTGTCAGGGAACATGAAGAAATCTCTTAGGAACTTGTTACCTACTGAAGGAAAGACATATGATAACGGAATGAGACCTCCAGAAACAAGAGTGTGTCTGTGTGTGTTTGTGTGTGTCAATAGATGGACGTCACGACGCCGAGTGTCGTTTTTGAGATACTGCAATCTTCGGATAATAGTAGCCAAATTTAGAATCATTTTTTGAGCCACCGATTTATAATTTGATAGGTGTACAAGTAAGTCATGTACTGTCCACATCAGATATTTTTAAAATAAAAAAATCATAAAAATATTTTATAAAAAGTTGTACATATTAAAAATATTAAAATTGGTAATGTTATTAAATTCTGAAATAATGCTTATTCAACGCTTGACACAAAATTTCCCAATCGCAATGTTTTTCCTTACTATATGGTAAGTGAAAGTAAGAAATCAAATGATTCATCCCTGGAGCCAAAAAAACAATTTATAAGTATGCAAGTAAATTTTTTTTATAAATTAAGAAAGTAAATTACAAAAAAAATATTCATCTTGATATCATGATATTCCTTATGTTAGGTTTAAATTAAAAATGGGTGAAGCTTTAAATTTGAAAACGTTTTATAAAAACTTTACTCTAATTATATATTTATTGTAATTTATTGTATCATGGAATGACTCGTAACGATGATGGTCGCTATTTCTTCATCACGGAATGAAACAACAAAGATTAATACTAATTACTAAAAAATTACAATCAGACGCCAGACCGCTATTGCAAGAATCATATGGTGTGATTAAAATGGTATTTAAAATAGTTATAAATTCATGAATATTACTGTTAAATAAATACAATGAGACATGATATGAAAATAAAATGTTCCACTAAGCCCGAGATAATTATCAATTCTCTAGAGGGAATGTCCAATATTTCGGAAATTCCCTCGGATAAGGGCATGCTATTATAACACTAAAGCATCCAGTTATTTGTTCAGGCTGAGAATAAACAGACATAAAAAGATACAATCTCCGACTCGTTACGAGATATGATCTCATCGATTCTGAATAATTAATAAGGACAAGGGCCGTTTCTTGGGGTATTTGCATCGCCACCTGTCAATACCTCTCGTTCCGACTCGTCGCAGTGAATTGTTGTAGATTCAGTAGGTATTTAAATCAATTATTGGGTATGGAGAACCAATTTGGAGAAATAAAAAATCTTATATTAGAAGAGTATTATATTTAGCTTGTTCCAAAGTTCGCGGAGCTAAATACCATTTTAATCGCACATCCACATCCTTACTGAAATATTCTTGATAATTTCAATGGGTCATATAGGGTAGATCGACACAAAGCCATAATTAAAATGATTTTTTTAACTTTCCTGATTTCAATCTGGCACTTAAATGGCAATACAAAATGTGAAAAAAAAAATTTATACACCTTCACTAATATTAAAAACATGACGCAAGTATGAATACATATGGATTAATTATAAGGATTTAAGAATGAAAGCAAATCATTATTTTAGTGCGATTTATCGTCAATTTTCATAATTTTATAAGGTTATATTACTAATACCGGCGTTGGTCATCGATATATCGTTTTAAAAATTTGGGACAATTTGCCTTGACGAAATAGTTATCCCCATTGTAAAAGTACGAATGTGAAAGTTACTATTTTTCTTTAAAGCAAAAAACTGTTACATTATTTTGTGTATAAGGACCGATTTCCAGAGAGAGAGAATTTATTAACAGCAATGCTGCTCATATACCTTGGTTATCAATTTAATCAATCTAATGCTAGACATAATAAAACTCTAAATACATTTTTCTCATCGCTACATTACCACACTATATCTATTCTTTTTTTCCCCTCTTTTGTTTGCTGTAAACCTCCTATCACTCTCTAGTCTATCCCTTACTTCCCTTTTCCAGTGACCCTCCACTATTACTTCAAAAGACTTTTTTTATAATTAAAAAAAATAGCTAATAAAATAAATTAATCAAATGTTCACATTTAGACACGCACACCTAAGCATCAAAATTAGTCAAATCAAACAAGAAATAATAAATAAATAAAAAGATATCGATAAATAGCAAAGGCGACAAATATACTTAAAGAAAAATAAATGAATAAATAACGAATATAGACTCAATTAATCACCATACAAGTGATGGTGGATAATCCCCAGGGAGTCAAGTATAATATTCTCGGCCAATATCGTAACATCCTTTTGCTAACACCTAGATCTTCCAGAATGCTCCTTGTTCTGTTAGGAATTGTTCCGCAAGACCCAAACCAGAGGCCTCTCGCGCTGAATTCTCTCTCTCCGAAAGTCTCGCGGAAATTCTCTTTTAGGAAAGGGATACACTTCTCATAAATTTCCTTCTTTTCCCTTTTCATCCCACCTGCTTGATCAAAGTCGTTCATTTCAAACCTCACCGTCGGACCAGTGCTGTCTTTCTGGTGTTGAGTAATGCGACAATATCTGCATATCTCGCGGATCCGTCAGTGTCGATGCAGTATACCGCGTCGAAGCAAGTGAAGTCCTTTTCTCGAAGAAGTCCTTATCAGCTCGTGCTTGATGCAGTGTTGCTGGCGTGTTATGATGAGGGAGTTGTTGCGGCATTTTTCCAATACACGGACTGGTATTCCAGACACTGCCGCATTTTCTACAGAGGGACCCAACTTGAAAGAACTTGCTTCTCAGATATGTATTTGTTGGCTTTCGAGATCTCTTTGAAATGACGAACGCCAACGCCCTGCCATCTGCAATTAGCCCTTTCCTCAGAAGCGTTTTCTCGCAGCGACTGTCATAGAGCATTTACACTTCGGTTGTCCTAATCAACGCCCAGTCTTTCAGCACTTTCAGTTATTTCCGCTGTATAAACAATTGTGGACTGGAACAGGGCATCCGATACATTCGACAGTCGTTGAGCAATGGACCAATGTTGTAATGGAGCCTCCCATAGAGGGCAGATCAGTACCAATCCTCGATACCTCCTCGGTGCGTATACATCGCCCGTAGAGGTATTAGCAGGCCTTGATACTCCTTGATACTCCGTATTTTTGTAAGAGATGCGATCTGGAGAGAGTACGTAAGTCGCGGGAACAAGTATTAGTTAACAACGTTGAGTTTTTGCTCTGGCTTAAGCAAGTAAGAACTCACTAATTTGTCAAGATTTGTATTTAAATTAAAGCGCCTCCTCGCTGAACACTATCTCTCCTGAGAATGTTTATAATGAATATTTGATGGCATCTCCATTCTCTAGGGAGAGCGTCGTTGACTGCAGCGCTCCTTTACACACTATGACAACCACACTTTTCTGTGGGTTAACAGCCAGACCAATCTCCGCGATTACACTTTGTACGCCATTACTCTTTCAGCAGCACCCTTGTCGCGTGCCGAAACAGCTTGAACGTCCGCGAACCCATTGAGGACCACACAATCTTGGTCACTTCTTAAGTTGTATCCATAACGATTGCATAAATCGTGATCACGGAGTTCGCTGTATAAAATGGCTGCATCAGTGGCCAGACTGAATAGCGAAGACGACAAGGGTCCACCTTAAGGTGCTTCTCGCAGCACATTAATCTCGCTTGTCGTGTGGGCTCCTAAAGAAATCTTAATTTTGTTAGTGCACAGTGAGAGCTGCTTTAGCGTTTTTTCAGGTCCGGTGATACCTCTCTCGCTTCTACTGATCATGCTCAATGTCAAGGAACACCACCGCGCAATCATTTTCCTTTTTTGTGGCATCTTTTATGATTGCGTCAATGACTCTCGCGCTGGCGTGTTACGGTCAGGCCCTTAACGAAGCCTCTTAGATTTTTGCTGAAGATGACCTACTTTCTTAATTCGTAATCAGAAACCTTCTCTGTGATTCGGCGCACAATTGAGTAGATGGTAATAGGTCTCCATTACTACAGCTTTCATCAACCGAAATACTATCGAAAAATAACAAAAATAAAAAATCGAATTTTTCACATTCGTAAGTGGATCATGAGACCTACGATGTTTAGGTTTAAGTTTTCATTGGCCTAGAAAAAAAGTGTGTTTTGATCGTTTTTGTCCTACCGTCGCCAATATAATGTTTTTTTCATAAAATTTGTATAACTTATTTTATTTTTATTATATTGCACTATTGTTTTTATATGTAGATAAATCATTCATAAATATTGATATCAACAATATTTTCAATAGCGTTTTCTATAATAGACTACAAACAATAAAACATAATAACGCTCGTCGCCAGGAAAACAAATTTCCCGAGTGTTTCGTGTTCCTTCGTATAACACCTGTTCACGTGTCCATAAAGGCCAAAAATGAATACTGTTATCGAATATCTTGCATACGTTCCATAGTTATTAGGGACCGGGGTTGAATGCAAAATGTATGTGCATTCTTTGTTATGTTTCATGCTGCATATTTTTTCTGTTGTTTCGATAGTTTCTCTTCAGTTGGCCGCTCTATGAGAAAGAAATCTTATCTCTTAAAGAAGTTCCTGTATGCAAAGTTTAGATAACTGTTTTGTTCAGTATGTTTCTTCTTCCATGGCTGGCTGCTTTATCCTTCGCTGATTAAGACGATTCTCGTCAACAGTATAAGAATGATGTTATTGCAACATTGTGCTGCTGTTGCTTCTTTCTGCTGGAGAATGATTTATTAGCTGAACGAGGAAGAGAATGATGCTATCTGTATGATTAAAAATACTAGATGAATTATGGTCTGAGATGAAACAACGATGATGAACGCAACCATAAACCTGTTTTTGTGGCATGTGTCTAATCCTATTCCAGAAGTTAGATAAGTTCTCGTATTTCTAATCCTTATGCTGGTAAAGGTAGTCCATGCTGAAAACAAGGAAAAAGTAATCCGTTTCAACTCCATTCACAATAAACTAGACCATCAACTTGCCATTGGCTATAACAATAAAAAAATAAAAAATTAGTTTAAATAAAAAACCGAAAACGGAAAAAATCCTATCCGTCCTATGACACGAAATGTACTTGCATATCTTCTTAAAAATATTGGTAGTTTGTTAGTGAATTTGACATCTTTGAATACTGAAACTTGGTGTGGTAGTCGGTTGCCTTCCTTACCCAAACGAAACTGTCTTCTGATCGTACATCAATTTACTTTTTGTCTGTTGCCATGCACAGATACATGGAAAAGGATGCATAGAGCCATAAAATGTATTAGAACCAGATTAGTGCACCGAGTTTCAAAATTCATAGTCGTCAACTTCACTATCAACCCACCAATTTGTTTAAGTAGATGCAGAAGTATATTCCGTCTCTTAGGACGAATAATGTTATTTCTGTAGCCAGTTTTTTTTTTTTTTTAATCTAAATTATTTTTGATTTTAAGATTTTTAGGTTTTCTAGTATTAACAATTTATATTTTGTTACATATGAAATATGATATGAAACACCATAATAAGTCGAGAATACTTAATTTATTATAAAACATTTTTTCAATATTTTCAGCTCAAATTGTTTCAAAACATTCACGGGAATTAACTCATGTCAGTAATTTGATCCATCAAACTTGAAAATTGGTTGATCCATTCGCTCAAAAAATCGTTACATACCTACAAACGGTTAGGCTAAACACATTCTCAGTCTGCGCCTATGATCCTAACTGTTATTTTATTCAACTGCTAACCTTTTTTGATATTTATTTTCTTTTTTCCAAACACTGTTTCATTTCATAATACCATCAGACTTTGCACTGAGGCTTTCAGATCTTCTCCTGTTGAGAGCTTCTATAAGGAATGGGTATCCTATACTAAGGTATCCTATGTATACCCACGTAGGAAGTGGAGAACCAACAAGTACTTACTTGACCGTGTCATATACATCATCAATTCTTTCCAATATGGAATACTCTAACAATAAATTCTTTACTGCATCCAACACAAACCAAGCCACTAATGAAATAAGCATCAGAGGAAGAGTTTCCAAACTTCTGCATGACTTAAACGTATAGCCCAACAATATTTTGCCACTAGATTGGTTGGTCAACATAAATATTGACACTACTCTTTCAAAACGAGATAAAAAATTATTAGGTCTCGTTTTTGTGAAAGATCTGCATTTAGAGTTACAACAAAAGTTTGCTAATTTTTCGACCATATTTACGGATACCTCTAAAACCAATACAGAAGTTGGATGTGCTGTGGTAGGAGAAACAGTATCACATTCATCTTGCCAGTAACCAAAAGTATATTTGCAGCAGAACTATTTTCAATGTACAAAGGTTTGCTTTTAACAAAGTCAATGGAAGGAAAACACTTTTTCCTTGTATCAGATTCATTGAGTTCATTGAAAGTAGTTGCTGACACATCAAAAAATGTATTAGTTCGGAAAATAAATAACTGCCTTTGCTAAATGCATGAGTTTGTGGACAAGAAATTTGTGCTGGCATGAGTTCCAAGGCACTGTGGTATTGCAGGCAATGAAACCACTGACAAAGAGGCAAATTGGGCAAGACAGAAAGAGCCAAAGACTGCAACTGTGGATTTTATAACAGCGGAAGACTGGAAGCTCTAAACAGGTAATTATGTACAAATGGATAACAAAATTCACCTTGCAAATTACAATAAATAAAAAAAATACATTCTGCCTAGGAAAACTTCCGTCAGAAAATGCAGAAAGAAAGAAGTCATTCAAACAAGATTGAAGATTGGCCATACTGCCTTCACGCATGGATTACCTTATGAGAGGTCTTAAATCGCCCTTCTGAGACAAGTGCTTATCTCTAATATAATCCTATTGGGATACGATAGCATTCTGCCATCGTTTTAAGATGATGTAGGATACCTAACAGAAGGTTAATTAGAAGCTGCTTTGAATAAAAAACTTCTAGTGATGTCGTTTAATGAATTTTTAAACTGTCGGCTTAGAGTTCAATAGATATTTGATGCTTTTCTTCAGAACGGAAGTATGTTTGGAAGTTTTTCTTATACTTCGTTTCTGAAAGTTTTGTGCCTTGGGCAGAAGAATATCGTTAACCAATGGTCTTACGAGGAGCGATTTTCACTAGTGGAAAACTTTACTTTGTCTGCTATCTCAACAGCGTATAGTGTTATTTTAAATACTGATTGTTATAATGGGAAATAATTAATAATTATTTTTCTAAAATAATATATTTAAATGCTTTGCATGAAAACTAGCATTATTTTATTTCATATAAGTAACTTGAATTTAGTTTGATAAATCGTTATTTATTTTTCAATGGTAAAATGTGTTTCATAATAATCATATATTTTAAAATAAAATTTAACCCTTTCATCAATTTACTCGGTCTGAACATTTTGGGCTTTTTGTCTATGTTCAAGATCTTACTTTTAATTTATTCTTAGAATTTTGTGTTGATATTGCAGTGCAGAAACACTACTGCTCACTTTTTTTTCAGAATACTTTATACTTCTACATAATTTTAAATATTTATTTTTGATGTCTTCTCCATTTCATTTTATGTTAAAGAAAGAAAAAATAAAAAAAAATATGGGTTTGATTATAGTTGAATGTATTTAACCTGAACTTTTTATGCAGTAGTAACTTAAACTAATAATTATGATAGCATATTCTCAAGATGCCGTTTTAGCACCATAGAAGATCAAGAACACCTGAGTATTCTAGATCGAAGTTGAGATGGCAGACAAGGCATCCTTAGCTATTTTGCAATCATGGGCAGAGACGGACGCAGACGGACTGGGAATTAACTGCCAACTAATAATGACTATGAAGAGGTGACAGTTTTACAAAACAACTGACTTCATTAGATATTCTATTGCCCCCACGAGCCCTGTGTTCTACACTCCATTCATATTTCTCCGACCAGGCGTTTATCGTAAACTTTATGCCCTTCCTTTATGTCCCTGCCTCATCCAGTCGGTTCTATAAAGCCCTCTTGTATCAGTTTACTGGATGAATTTATTTTCTAGGCCTTTATTTTGTTTGATTTTATTCCATAAAGTATAATTTATAGCTTTTAACTTTTACGAACAACTTTTTCATGGTTGAAATGGAGCCTATTTCTTTTACCTATTGAAACCCTATGAATTAGGATTTAAACAGTAGAACTATTTTACATACAGTTTGATTTAAGTTCTTATCACATCAATACTTAAATTAATTATGTACCGTAAAGAAAAACAAAATAATAAAATGTACCACTACTACCCGTTCAGGGTCTTGGGTTCAGTAGGTACCCGATGAAAAGGTACCGTTTCTTGGTCAACTCTTGTGAAAGGAGGTGATCTGGTAAGCACCCACACTCAATGAAGAGCGAAGTAGACCCAACTTTATAGAGGCAGAGTAAGCTCCAGGAAAGTTTATCCGCAGGTGATATAAGCGAAAATAAATTCTCTGCTTCAGCTAGATTTGAACCTCGACCAATATTCCAGAACCTGGAATTAATATTCCAGTGCCTTATCCTAATCCACTCCCATATCCATTTACTACCAATTTTTCTGATTTAAGAGGGAGTTTGAATAGAAATATGACATATAAATGCTTATTATTTCTTGAAAGAGAGCAAGGACTACTAAATCAAATAGATGTCTTTAAGTTGTATATATATATATATATATATATATATATATATATATATATATATATATATATATATATATATATATATATATATATATGTATGTATGTATGCATATAAAATCGAAAATTAATACTCAACTAAGTATAAATTATAACTTATATCACAATATCTGGAATCAAGTATTCTTCTAAACTTAGAGCACCACAAACAATAATTTGCATAATTGTATAATCATCGTAATACAGATTTATAATGTGAGGATCTCTTAAATGAATCAAGAACTAATTCTGGCATTAACCAAGGCCGAGATGAATAGCTATTTCCTGAGAAACAATCGTAAAAAAAGCATTGCATGGAATTTAAAAATTTCGTCAACAAGATAAATTTTCAATTGTTAGACCAATAGAAGAATGATGGACAATATTCTATAAAGTGGGATGTACAGTACAAAATGGTGTGATAAAAACTCTGCAAATTATTACACAATGGTTTATTATTTCCAAATAAATAATTATTCTCAGTGTTTGACTTTCGATATTTTTAAACATCGATGAATTTTTAGATTCTATCGTCCGAAATTTGAAATAACAATATGTAAAGAAATTATAAAAATCGACTTTATGTGTATAGAAGTTAATTTCATGAGAGAATAAGAAAAAGTAGAAACTTTTTAAAAAAATGATCATAATTGTATTTTATTTCTTATCCTTCCCAACTATGAAAAGGTAGTTCATTTCAACATTTTCGTTGTTCATGCCGTTATATTGTATTAGATGTTACCAATGTTCATTCATATTACAGTTTTATTATATAGATCAACAAATTATATGTAGAGGCATATTACAATTTTTCATAAATTTAATAATAGTACAGTGTATTAAAATGGCAATGCAATAAGAAAGATAAATTAGAAATGATTTTTATAATGAATTATGTGGTTATTATAGTGATTTAAAGTATAAAAAATAAAGAAGTGATTTAAAAATAATTTTTTTTTTAAATAATTATTAGAGTGATTTATATGACAACATTATAAATAGTAAATAATATAAATAAGATAAAATAGTAGTACGTGAGTCATGTCTAGAGATGGTAAATTTAATGTATCTGTAACATCGATGCTTGATTGTTCATCATGTTTCAATTTTTTTTTTTGCCATTACTATGTATGGAACATGGTGTGCTTTCTGATACACAGCTCTTCCGTTTAAAAAAAAATTCTAGCAGATTAGTAAGAAAATTTATTAGGTCAGTGTAAAACATAATCCGGCAGCCGACTAGAAGATATTTTATGAAGAAGTGAATTCTATTAGGTACTCTATTAACTTAAATGGATTTGAGTGAAGCAGATTAATAGTGATTGTCCGTAATATTCATTTTTTGGTTCGATGGTTAGTTTTTATTATTCATTAGTTTTATAAAAAATCAGTTTTCTTAGCTACTCTCCTCCAGTAAGTTTTTCAGACAGGACTACCGATTCTCGAACCCGCATATCTAGGGTAAGAGGAGGGCTAAATATATGAGCAGATACCCTAGAGGAGCGGATGATGTAGATGCAGCGATTACGGCCTTGAAAGTCGGACATGTTTTTCCGCTGATCCGAGACTTCGCGGGATGATAAAAAGGCGGGAGCGGCCCGGGCAGCGATAGCATCTCCTCCCGGGCTCGCAGGTTCCTTTATACCTGTCATTTTATATATTATTCATTTAGAATCCTCCCTTTTTTCCCTTTAATTCCCTCCTATCGAGGCGTCTCCCCTGGATGTCCTCGCCTTCCAGGGAGCATTAACAATCTCGATGACAGGTCGCCACTTTTTCATTAATATTATTAATAGCGCAGCTCGGCGGTGGTGCTAACAACCTCCTGGTGGCGATTAGTTGTACCAATTTAGTGTTGCTGGTTCTGCCTTTGACAAATCTAGACACAACACCTGAGTTCCATCCGATTCACTGGCGGTGTCTTTTTTTCTAATCGCATTGACCTTTCGCTATATCGAATAACATGTTTATGGAAGTATTCAGCGCGGTTGAAGATGGTAAAAGTCCCTAATCCTTATTATAGAATAACATCTCAAGAAGATAGGGATTGGAATATAAGAACCTCAGATACGCTTATGATAAAGCATTCTTGAAAACTAACTAAAGATGGCACATAGAAGCTTCCAGAGACTTTAATAAAATTCGAGGAAATTACCTCAAAATTAATGAACATGGGACCAAATCTATCACAAATAAAAAATCTGCTACACTACAACAATGAAGGGTCATTACGTGTAATTCAGTAATTACGTGCGGCACTAGACGGAGACGAAATGGTGAACCACGCATTACCACTATGATTTTTTCCACAATCACTTTATGGATCAGGTACCAACTCCTAGGCTGGATGTGCCACAGAAAGATCGCAAGATAAAAAATATATAATATCAAAAACATCTCATTGGCTTAGATCAGCTTATACGAAAAAATATTACCTAGCATAAACAAATAACCTCACCTCGGTTCTGATATGAACTTAACTTCAGAATCTTCTCTTGAATTCAGAAATTCGATTTAAGAAGCATTAAGCTGAAAATGTACAGTGTCGGGATAAAATATATTCTTTTATATGGTTAGATACTTGATATGTGATCGGCATTACAGAAAAAAAATTTAGAAAGTTTGATAAAACAGTCCTCTTCCAGAACTAAAGAGACCGGTGTAAGAAATGTGAGAGAAAGAAAAATCAAAAATTTCATCCACCTGTTTGTGAAACTGCAATGGTACTTCTGGATTCTCTAAATTGCCGATAGTCAAGACTATGATAATTATAAAAATTAATATACTTGCAAACAAAGCTCCTGGGGTATCTAAAACCAAATGGATAGATACAAAAACAATGATATCTTCGTTTCTTGTTTCTTTTCGTTTGGAGCATAAAACGAAATGAAATAGTATTAATTAAGGTAGAAAGAAGTGGGGTAAGATGCTAAAGGTGGAAAAAAGTAATAAGGTATTTGAAACCGACAGAATCTAGTGCGGGAGTTAGGAGCCCGATGCCTTACCCACTCAGCTACCACACTCCCAATAAATACAGCTTGGTAAAATTATAAATTATAGAGAATTGAATGTATAAAAAAAAACCAACAAGAAATTCTGTTATCGGGATTTACTGATGTTTTATTAATACATTGAGAGTCGTTAACCCGTTTTAAATCCCTTCCGTGACTCCGTCTCGGGATTTGGCAGTCTTAAATATCTCGCATATTTATCATCTCTGCTATCAGCGTTTATCTTTATAATGCTCTCTCCGATATAACGAATGAATACAATGATAAACAAATGTTCAACATACGTTCTGTCAGCTTTTAACTGAAAACAAATAACGCCGTAAAATGTAGGCATCTCGAGAGGCAGCACAGCCATAAAAAGAAAGCAGAATCTACGAATCGGCCCTAATTTAAATTAGAGTTGGTTCTCGAGAGGAGGGTGACTTATAGCCGCAGCTCTTCCCCTCCGGTAGATCGGGATACAGGATCTTTTACAGGAGCAGGATGTCCCATGTAGCTGTCCGTGTGGTCTCGTCCCGTGGTTGTCGGCCGATTTAAATCAACGGTATTTCATATTTTCTGCCATCAGCGATAATTATCGCTGTAAGTTGACGTTTCTTAACTCTTTCTTTTAATTCTAAAACTGATATTTTAACATATTTTTTATTATTGTACGGAGGAATAAATGCGCAGCAGCAATGCTAAATAACATGTCCCAACCTTCCGAAATATTGTTACTTATCTTGGACTCTATCTATACCGTTGACTTGCTTGAAATACACATATCAGGCTCGGACGACAAGCATTTTAACGTCTTTACGGACTAATGACGTACATACTTGACAACAAATCTCCACTGAACATAAAAAACAAGAAACTACCATCCAACTAGTTAAAGAAACCCACATGCAGTCGCTTATGGAAAGGATACAACCAATATATATTCCAAACTATCTAGTCATAAATCCATGGAAAGATTTACAATGATTTACAGATACGATTCGTTCAAAATGCATAAAAATTAAATACATCATTCTGATCCACAAACAATTTTTTCCTTTCAGCTATCTATAAATCGGAGACGTTGGCTTATGTGAACCCTACCTAGTAATTAACTTTTGTTTATTTATTTTTAATAGGTTCCTTTATCCTATCTAATAAATTGGTGTTTTCCGGAAACCTGAAAGCAAAATTACATCATCAGATTCACTGGATACACATCACTTCCGTATTAAAACTTCATCTATATATTAATAGGCAAGCAGTTTTTTTGACGTACCGATTACTCCGTCTCGGTGACATCCCGAAGTGGGGAAATAAATATCTTTGGATCTCTAATTCTTTGTTTCTGACTTTTCCACGATTATTTTTTGAACGAATGGACGTTTTTTGATACTTTCTTTTTTGTTTTGTAGGGTTTGGACCCGTTGTGCCCATGTACCAAATCGAGAAAAAAAATTATAAACCACCTCGAAACTACTTCATTTTATATCTCCAGTTAGAAAAGTGATTGTTTCCTGCAAAACATTTCTTTTTTTAATGGATATTAAAGGAAAAATGTTAACATTAAAAAATAATTGATTTTTGGTCAAACGAATTTAAAAAAGTTTTTAAAGTATTAAATAAACTAGCCTTATAGTTTTTTTCAAACCAAAATTGATGGCAGATTTTGACTCATTACACGAAAACCGTTAATTTTAAAAATATCATCGAAAACCAAAAAAAATTGTTATTCAGTTCCGAGGATGCTCGAAATTTTAGAGCCACGAAATTACGTACGGATTTGAAGCTCTGTATCTCCTCTTCAGAGTATCTGATATCGACGTTTTTAGGCATTTTAGAAAGAGGGAAGTTTTATCTTTTCATACATACGAACAGCTATTGAATTATCTAAGAAAGTCTGTGTGAAAAAATTCGTTAGCAAAATAAAAACAAAATTGAGATTTTTTGCTTATAATGTTGGTTCAATTTTAAATATAATCAAAGTCTCTACAAAACAAAAACAAAAAATGATCTAAATCGGACCAATATTAGTAATGACATAGCGCATTGAAAATTAAAACAATGTGTTTATATTCCTACCAGTTCTAGGTTAGGAATCTACGGTAAAACTTCGATTAACTGTCACAGTAATTAATTGACATATTACAGAAATACCATCAGAAATATATCTTGTACCATAATCGTAATCAAGCGGATCACTGTATACTCAATGCCATGTATGCATAAAAAATATTTCCAAATTTGTGAATTAAGTGCCATACTGATATCGGATCAGTCACTACTGAAACACTTTAATATTTATTAGTCTATTATTTTCTTAAAATCTCCTTTTCTCATTCTTGTTTCTTCACTTCCTGTCGAACTGAGTAATTCCGAGATTTTTAGCATACGAATGTATTTAATTAACTTATTTATTTATGTATTTGTCTTCTTTTTTTTAACTAATTTGAATTTCTCGAATTGTATTTTTTTCTACACCTCTACCCTAAAAGATCATTGGCGTCAAGAGATAATATATATCCTGTTGATAATATATATCCTTAATGCTTTTCATGAATTTGAACAGAGTGATGACTTTTTCTTCTTTATCAATCAGCATTTCTCTTAACGTTTTTGATAGTCAAATTTTGTTCCCGATTCTTTCAAATTGGGTATATTCTATCAGTAAGTGTTTTACAGTTTGTGGGGTATTCTTCACTTTTGGCATGTGGGTACTTCTTATGGGAGACGTCTTGAAAGGTATCGATGTGTAAACTAACAGTGTCTCATCCTCAGACGGTACAGTATTATTTCTTCTTTTCTTGACGTTCTGGAGCTTGTGGGCCATTTGTTACAGTCAGGTTTTTTTACTTCTTGTAGTTTGGACTCCTTACCTTTCCAATTCTTCTCCCAATCTACCCGCAATCTTTTCTTTAATTGGTGAACCCAGTATTGCAAGGTAACATCTTGCAGTTCATCTGCCCCTCTTAGTTATTCCATTCTGGCCATTGTTAGCTTTTTCATTGCCGAAGATTTCGCTGTGGGCTGGAACCCATACGAAAATAACTAAATAAAACGAATTGAATTTATCCAATTTGAATATTAAATTGTTGATAGTTTTTATTAAATTTCAGGAAAATTTCCCATATCTACCTACTCACTTTATTCACCATTTTTCACAACGTTTTTGGAAGAATTATTGATAGTATTGCTACACGTTAGCTGAATATAAAAAGTAGAGAATTACTTTTTTGTTAATATTTTCCTTTGAAATTAGCACACCATGAATTAAAAAACACACTTTTTTTGTGTTTTATAGCACCTAAGGCTAATAGAAAATAACAGATAAACGAGCAACGGTTAATCTAAGTTTTTCTATATTGTAATAGGACCAAATTTTCTGCGTACGATTTTCAACAGATCATCATCTTTTTAACTGGTTTACTATTTCTATTTTGAACTTTAATTAATTCGGTTTTTTAATCTCAATTTATATTCAACAATAGCAGACAAGCCGTTTTCTGCTCATTTTAACTGTAAAAATAAATCACAAAACGTATGTAATATTGTATTTCGACCGCTGGGCGGTCCTAATTTAAATAAATAAATTAATAAAAGTTTTGTTAAAAAAAAAAAAAAATTAAATTAAACTGTCTTCTTCTATGGTTTATTTAAGCTAGCGAATCTATGGCTAACCATTTAGATATGCAGGTATTCCATAATTGGTTAATACTGATGAACTATCAGCAATTTTTTACTGCTGTAAATTAAAAAGAGATTGATCTCAGTAAACAATACAAAAATTGAGCTTTTTTTAATAACATTTGATACACATGCATAGAGTGAATTTAAAAACATTTGGCCCACACAGACTACTTTCCTTAGAATTGCTTTTTTATTATGTTTAGCTATGTAGGAAATTTAATTACCTTTCATATGTACAGTTTTCGAGATGTATAGTACAGTGCGGAATATAGTGTTCGAGTTATTCGAAAAACTAAAAATGGATAAAAAGTACAATACGTCATTTATTATATAATACTGGTAAATTTAGATTTTTTTTTTTTTGGTTGTGTAGACAATTTTATTTATTACCCTTCAAATAATTATACATAATTTTTCATAAATTGTTAAAGTTTTTGAATTATGAGGAAATTAAACTAATTTTTGTCCTCTGACTTGAAATGTTCCATGTACGACAATATAAGTTTGATAATCACAGCAAAAATCAATAAAATCAAAAGTAATATTATAAATAATAATCATTTATACAATATTAATACCAAATATTTAACATATATATGTACAGATTGATACGGGTCAACAACCTCTCGCCAATGTCCACTTTTCAGGGTAGTATTATCTTTGCACTGCTTAATATACTAAAATCAGGTGGTTCTGAGCATAAAGCCTAATTGAAATTTCACTTACAGTCTACTGAACGACAGGCGTTTTGATAATATTAAAATATTCAGTAGTTATTGTAATCGGGACATATGATTAAGAGTTCTTGTTTATTGTTGCGAAATAACTAGTTTTGTGATCTTACTATCAAAAATCTCATATCAATCTTAACTTTAATGATTTTTCTCCTTATTCATTCATTCTCCCAATCACTTCCCTGCACAACCCAGATGATCTCATCCAAGCCAAACCTTAAAATCAGAGGTTGAAGGAGATGGTTGCTGTTATTAGCGGAGTGCGATGGCAGTTTACGACGAGGACTCGTAAAGCGGACCACCAAGAGGAGGAGGATTACCATAATGTAAACATTAGGCTTCCTTCATCAGTGTCTCCCTTCCCTTCCAGATAAGGTTTAGCAACCGCCGCAGTCGCTCCTATATCTTAATACAGGACCTCGCTCTTGGCGGATAGTGGCTTAGAAGCCTCTGGTCCGTCAAGTAATGATTCAACATTGAGAACGTAAAAAGTATGTTTATAATATATTCACATTCCAAGATGACTTGGTGATTAATCACAAAAACAATAGTTTATATTGCATAAAGTACATTTCAAATTTGAAACTACTTTTAAATTTACGGTTTAGTTAATATTACTGTACTGTAATATTTAACTTAGTATTTAAAACTAATTTGGAGTCTACCTTTTCATATTTATGACGTAGACGAACATTGGTATTGGTTGGGGTATTATACCGGCAAGTGAGCCTATTACCTTAAAAATAGTTTGAATATCAAGCTTCCCACTCGATTGGAAATAGAATCCACGCTGCTCATAATCGGGAACTATTGGATCCTTGTACCAACGCGCTCGGCCATCGTGTCTTTGTTCATATTTTATGAATTTTTTATGTTATAAGATTCATTTAGTAAGATTTTATAAAAGTAAATGAGTAATACAATGAGAAACATTGCCACATTCAGAAGATATAATTTTAAAATAAATAGGTGGTGTGCTTCATTTTCAAGATAGATCTTCAATCTTATCAAAAGATTCAATCAAATTCAAACCCAAACCATCTGGTGTAGTATAATTCAATATGTTTTTTATTTACATACTGAAGTTAAGCTGTGTCTGTGTTTATACACCACTATACCTTATTTATTTATTTTTTTAATTTTTGTGGTAAGAAGAATCTCCAAAATATTTTGCAATTTACACTTCTTCCTGACAGTTTTCTATTTTTTAAGTGCTAGTCCGCAGTTGCCCGGGTAAAACATGATAGCAGGGACAAGTGCAGATAGATCTCTGCTGTGGTGTTAACTTACACCTACCATAATACTTTGCCGGGGCAATTCCGGACTAGCACATTGAAATAAAACTTATTTATTCAATATTTATATTTTATTATGTTCCACATTCCACTTTCATTATTGTCACTGTAAGTGTTGCAACGTTTAAAGTATGAATTTTTAAAAAAAATTTACTTTTTTCGATTATAATTTCAGTATAATAATCCTCCGGAAACGAACCATTTCGCTTGTACCAGATACCAAAATCCTTAAGGCAGAGGCAAATACGTACTAAGTACTACTAAATTAAATGATCAATGTCATCAAAATGGAGGTAGTTGAAACGTGGGTTTGCATGTTATGTTTAAACATAATCGTTGGTGGGGTATAGACAGTTCCTCAAACCCTTGATTTTATTTATCAAAACTGTCTATTTATTCATGTAACATCTCATTTATAAGACTAAGAAGAAACCGTTTCGAACTTCAACTGTTATAGATAATCGTCTTCTGGTCTTCATTATTGGTTGTCAGGGATGCTAAACCGAACTCCACCAAAAAAAACCCTACTGAAATAGCCTAATAATTCTTTTATTCTTTATTATATTTATATATTAGATTACAAATTAAATAAATAGTATCTATTAAATAAAAATTTTATAACCACCCTATGTGAATCATTTTAATATACAGTTCCCTGCTACATGATTATCGCAATGCTTTACGATCGCAAGTAGTTTCACTTACTAACATGCCATTAAATTAAAATACAATATTTAAGAAACTTAAAAATTTAAGGAACTTTAAAAATTACAATAATTTTTCTATGAATAAATGATAATTTGTTGAACAGTTTGAAGTTGGAAAAAGGCAGGTAGAGTCGCGTGTAGGTGCTGTGGTAATAAAAATTGATTAGTTCGTTGGGACATTGTTTAGATAGGCATCCAATAACGTGAGAACATACAAAATAGGCTGACTCCATTAAAAAAAATAAATGACATTATTTTGTAGCAGAACCTACTTGTTTGCTAAACCTTCCTTTTTCATGTCTATACTGATTATTGGCCATAATGGCATTTTTAATTATATTGTTTTTCAGTGTAATATTTATATTTCTTCCTTCGAATTTTAACTTACGTGAGGTATTTTTTAGGTGGATCCACAACATGTTACTGGTTCATTGCTTTAACTAGAAAATAATTTTAGTCTCAAACATTACAATTTTTTCGGTCGGTTCAACTGGTTTTTGGTAAGTTGAAACTCAATTGATCCAGTTTGGTTGCTTTCATTATATAACAACGTACCTAATAAAAAAAAAAATAAAATAAAAAAAAATATATATATATATATATATATATAATTGAAAAAAATGATAATCGGAATAATAACTTTTTTGCCTTTATATAGGGGAGTTTACAATGTATAAACACAGGCCAACAAAAATATTTTTTTTGAAAACTTTTTTAATTTTAATGGTTGATCTTTATAGATTTTTAGGAGCTAAATCTAAATCTGGCCTTAGCTTTTTTATATCACCCATAGTTTTTCCGTAGGTTTCAGGCTCATCAAACATCCTAACTTTTTAAACTTCTGTAACATGTTAGCTACAATAGAAACATACTCTGGGTCTTTTTCATTTTCTAAGAACTCTGTAACGACTTGCTTGATAATACCCATGCTTCTTTCTCTTTTAAGGTCATTATGGATTCAAAGTTAACATCAAACATCATTTTTCTAATATCAGGTCCGACAAAGACGCCTTCTTTTATTTTAGCTTCTGAAAGGCGAAGAAACTTTTGGCAGAGATACTTGAAGCATGGTCCATCTTTAGGCAAAGCCTTTGCAAATTGTTTCTTGAGGCCTAACTTATATGTAGGTCTTCCTTTTTCCGGAAGACTGAAAGCTGTTCAATTTTTTAAAAATCGCTTAATTTAATAAATTTAACTATAAAATGTGAAGAAATTGTGTGTGATACAGCTTTTTTAATATCATATTTGGATTCAGTACCCTAAAAACTATAGGAATAAGGTATTTTCAGTACAAAAGTTTTTTCATCGTTGGCCTGTGAAATCAATACTTTATTATGATTTCTCTTCTGATATATTAATAAGCATTTAAAAATTAATTCCAACGACAAAAAACAACAAAAAATGCCAAAAGAAATTCTTTTTATACATTTCTTGAAATTATTGATGAAGAACGGTGATAATTTTTTCTTTATTCCTGCTTGTTGATATAATTTTTCTTTTTTTTATAAAATAATATCAATAATCAAAGTTTAACACCTACACCATTTCAAATTCCTTTGACTTTATATTCCTTATTTAAAGTGTAATTTTTAGCCTTTGACGAAATCTACGTTTTGAGCAATTAACTGCATATAATTAGCCCTATTGATGATTATAATATACGTTTTACGTTATTTATTTAAAAAAAAAATCCTTTCTCTTTAAAAATAAAGTAAGTATGGAGTATACTTATATAATTTGTCACAACGGAAATATCTATTGCATATATTAATATCTGTTCAATATATAATTTAACTCCTGAAACTAACCACCAACTCAAATTTCCATATATTACTCTACAGCACGATAAAATATCATTAAATAATGAAGCTAATAACATCACAAATATTTGTCGAGCAAATGCAATTATAACAAATGAATGGATTAATAAAATTCACAATCATTATTGTGTTATTATATTGTATACATGCATATTAATGAATTTTATATAAATTCAAATTTTTTATTAATATGTACATATTTCATTTATATATTTGAATTTTACAATAACTACCGTATAACTTGTATATCATTATAGTTCGGTAATCATCAATGAGGCAATTATAATTGTTGTTGATAATTATTTAAAAAATAATCTTTATATTATACTCTGCCGATTAACTCGATCTGTATGGGGCTCACCACAAAAACAAATTAATGATCTAACTAATAGATTCGTATAAGATAATGTTGTGACAAAAAAAACAACATAAACTTGGATGTAGTTGATAAATTCTACTAAATTATGTTTCCATGGAAACTAAATGAAATTTAATAAGAAATCAAATGAAAACATTTTTAAAAAATGTTAAGCATAACAAACCAAAAGTATATAGTGCATAGAATTGTAACACTAATTGCTTAAACAAATATTTTATTGTACTTTTGAGAGACAAGTTGACAAGTTTAAAGGTGAGAATTAAATTGAAATGTTGATGCAAAAACCGAAGATAAGAACGGGTACGGTTTGTAAATATTTACTTTGCCAATTAGAATATTTTTTTTCCAAAATTTTTATTTCAATTTTGACAACTCAAAGTTTCAGTCTTGTGTGAATTGTTCGTCTGACCACTTTGTCCAAAAATGCGAACGTTTCTAGTGTTATAAATCTCATAAGAATTTTTTGACGATTCTTCAACTTTGGAATTGATCTAAGAAAAATCTTTTAGATATCTTTTTTTTTCATAATTCAACCAAAATGAATTCGTTTCATTATTTTTATTTTGATATTTAGTTTATCTGCCTCTGGATGTCCCTTCGCCATGATTTAAAAACCTATTACCAGGTGCATGAAGTCTGTCGCAGTAATCCAGTTGATAACAGGTATGATGTTTTATCTAACAGGATTTTGCCCGCATATAATTTATGTGAATCTTCGGATAAAATTAAGGAATACTTAAGGAAATTTGTGAGATAATTTTGTCAGTACATTCAAGCAAAATGTTTGCAATATTTTAATTGAGGGAAACTCTACACAAGCATGTTAAATTTGTTGAGCTACTCTTAAGCTTAGGAATGAAGAGATGATCGATAATTTACCACCTAAAATAAATTTTATGAATGTGACCTTTCTAGTCAACATTATTGTTGAATAAGATCATTTGAATGCTTACCTCACGTCGCTTACAGGCTTCCACTACAAACGTGACAAGCCAGAGGAGAAGTTGTAAAGAACTTTTTTGAGGAAAATAAATAGATAATTCAGCTTGCATTAAAAGAGAAAATGGGAATTTTAATCGGCATGCCAAAAACTGGTTTTGGTTCTACTAATGACGGTAACACCGTAAGAAGATTTTTTGAAAACCCGCAAGTAAGCAGCGAAATTACAGGTATAGACATTTCATTAATTATTAATTTGGGAACCATTTTGAATGCAATATCAAATGGTAAATTAATTAACATCCCAAAATTCACTGAATTAATTGGTGAAACCACCGATTTATATTTGAGGCATTATTCTTACTATAGCATGTTACTCTCATTGCAAAAATTATTACTACATGGACCTGGCATTATTTCCTTTTTTATCACACCTATGTGACAGTGGTCAAAAGAAGCATTAAAAGGCCGTCAATAAGATATTTCATGGAACACCACACAAGAAAAACTTCTGTTATTGATTCCAATATTGATCAAATGTAAATACTTCTTCTTTCATCAGATCCCTAACATAAAAAAATTGATAAACTACTTTAAAATAAGATAATGAGACAAATACTCTTATTTATTATTATTAATAATATTATTAAAATTGTCTTATTTATCTCTATAAATAAGACAATATTTATTCGCAAGTAATTCCGAGGAGGAATAGTTTTTTTTAAAATTTTCTGCATGTATTTTTTAAAAGTTTTTTTAAGGTTCTATATAATTCTATATAAGTTTATATTGCAATAAATGGTTATCTTACGATGTTTGTGTCTTTAAAAAAATAATAAATCTTGCAAATACAAAAATACGATTTTTGATTTCTTATCCCATGCATTCGTGACACTGTGCGTCGGCATTTAACAATTCACTACCCATCACTTTAACACCGACTGAAAACACAGAGGTTATTTATGGATTCATAAAGCCGTATGACCTTGAGAAAGGTAATAACCGTAAAAACTGTATTAAAAATTAATTATATTAATCAAGTTATGCAGATCGTTCTGACAATTTTTCATCAAGACTTATCTTCGTTATTTAATATTCTGAAATAGTGGGGCTATTCAACCATATGTGTCGTATGTGTTCTTAAATTTAAATTATGCTCTCGTGCCATTGTGCATTAAGCCCACTCCGAGCCCATATTTCATAATGTCTAAAGCATTGGATGGTGTTTTATAAGAATTTTTATAATCAACTAATTTTTCATCCTCCCCATTTATTAGCAGGGGTCGTGTAGTTTGTGCGATAGCTGGAGTATCCGTCTTAGTAACACGAACGAAGAACAGATTCGAAACTCCTAGCTGACGTGACGATATTTATTTAACACCGATGAGCTGTTTCTATATTCGAAGATGTATACAATATAATAAAGGCATGAATTATACATGGCCATTTAATAGTCAGAAGCAGGTGTTGCTCAAGATGACCAATGGCCCAACCCTTTGATGATTATATAAACTAAATATACGCTGAAGATATTATGAAATATTGATGTACTCTTAATTTTATTGATCTTAAATTTTATTATTTTATGGTAGTTTCACTTGTAATTTAGAAGCACGGTGACCATATTTCCTGAATCGTTATTCGGGACAGGTTATCCATTCATGGGGTGGGAAGGAGCAGGGCTGGATGAGTAAAATTGAAGGAAGTTACGTAATATATTTTTTTAATAGTTAAGGCATAAAATTTACTAAAATATATCTAAAAAATTAGATGTCAAAACTACATCTTGCTGTATCTTTTCAACTTGTTTTTGGTTGATATGTACGGCAAGATAGAGACAGAAAGGTTTATCTATTTAAGATTCAACCAGAGTAAGCTGCTAGCGAAAAAACTATGCTCATCTTAAAGAAGCATTTGAAAGGAGGATGGTAATGTTTCGGATGGAAAGATGGCTATATTGCCATACTTTTTTACTTGTGGCTCCAGCAAAATGCACTAAAATACTCAGGTTGCCATCGTGTATGTTCGTCCTGATTTTTTTATGTACGTTACATTGTCTGAAATTGGAGATGCCATAAAAGACGGACAAAAGAGTCATGACACACTCGATATGACACACTCTAGGGATTTTATTGGAAGTTGATGCAGGTTTTGAATAAAGGTTCCATTTTCGGTTGAAGTAGGTGTTACATGTGCACTGTGGAATGACTGAAACAGTGGCGTGCTAAGGTGAGGACGAGGGACGGAGGAGCATTCTGCCCAGAGATTATGGGAGGAGGGCGTAGAAGTGAAAAAAAAAACCGCATTACTGAAATTAGAATTATACATCAAACTGAGGCCTTGGTGGACGAGAGTTAAGGGATCACCTCAGCAACCTCGAGACTGCTAAGACATCGGTTCGAATCCCGCCTATGCGCGTTGAAATGCATTTCGTCGAGTAATGAATCTCGGAACTGTGGTTAGAATAGAATGGTAACCTATAGGATAATCCGATCTTATTGCCTACATAGGATAGGAAAGGACGTTAAACCCAAATAAAAAAAGGTTTATTTCAAACATTATTTTTGTGGTTTTATGATCTTAAAATTATCTCATAATGTATCATTTTACGATGCAGGCCACTCTTATTGTTTATATATATATTGCATTTTGTAATATAAAATTCAAGAGAATGAATGATTTTTAAATAAAAATAATTACCTGAGATCTGGAATCCTTTCCATCGATTGTCTATCGTTATCCCATATTTGGGAGTAAAGTAAATAAAAAAACAACAACAAACGAAACATGTTTTTTCATGGCATGCCGTTTGAAGAACAATTCTGGAATAAATAAACATATTTATTATAATTCTTGGTTCTACCAACTAATTATAAATATTGTTGGGCCTTCCAACCTTTACTAAACACCCTAAATTGGTAAAATTTATAGTTTCTGATATGCTCATTAACATAAGTCAAAGCCAGCAGTACGGTCTGTTGTATTGGCTATACACAGAGTATTGGTAACAAGCCAGGGGATATAGTCGAAGGGTGGACTGGCTGACAGAGCTGCATTTCAAAAACCGCATGTGCAATATAATAAATAATTCAATAGTTTACTTAACAACTAGGACTGATCTATGCGAGGGAGAATGGTTGAGGGTTGCACTCATTCAGTCATGGCTGAATTCAAATCATTTCCTAATCTAGAATTATCTGTGCCAATCCTATTCAATCAGGCTAAACTTTTAAAATATTTGATATGATTGTTATGTACAAAAATATAATATAATACACCATAAGATCATAAAAAAATATTCAGATTAAAATGAAAATTACGACTTTATGAATGTTTTATATCTGTGAATTATTTTTTTTATTTCTAAGGTCAATTATTTGTTATGAATGCCCCACATAAATGAATTTTCTTCATTTATCTGTATTTCATTCTAATTTAATAATTATAACTGAAGTTTCATAATTATATCAACTTTCGGGGAACCAGATATGGTTATTTCGTATATGGCTTACATGGGACCTGTAAACAAAACCGATAGAAAATATCATTGGTTAATGTGCTTTCAGAACCGCTTTCGAATTGAAATATTACTCATTTATTATCATTCATTAATTATTCATAACAATAAAAATGAAAATAGTGAATAATTATATTCCACCACAATCATAAATCCAAAGGTATGGGTGGTTAAGTTACTGAAATCTCAACTCTCTCACCCACTGAATTAAAGAGCCTTAATGGGTTGTAGTTATTCTTCTAAGAAACAATGCTAGAAAGCGATGTTTCACGATGTCCAACGATAGAAGAGCCCACCACTGTGGAAGTATGTATGTTTATACACACATACACACACACACACACACACACATATATATATATATATATATATATATATATATATATATATATATATATATATATATATATATATATATTGTAATATTAATATGTCGAGGACTCAGCCTTCAAATACCCGGCGCACTGCTGAGATATTTTACGAGTGAGAGGAATAGTTTTTCGACTCGTTTAGGCTTATTTGCTACTCTCTAAGATCCAAAAAATCCTGAGAGAGATAAAAGGTAGGATGGGAGACGGCGATCAGACCGAACTCCAGAGCGAAAAGGTTTTAGGAAGGAAGCCGGTGTTCAAGCCGAACTTCCCAGAGAGAGATAGAGAGGTAAAAGGTAGGATGGGAGACGGTGATCAAACCGAACTCCACAGTGAAAATGTTTTAGGAAAGAAGCTGGTGATCAGACCGAATTCCTTCTTCTTCCATCCTGTCCTTAGTGAGAGCAGGGTGGAGGAACGGCCTCGGCCCATCTCCCCCACTGATCTCTTTCGCTGGCCCTTCTTCTCATATCCACCATCGTGCTGCCTCTAGGTCGCCTTCCTTATGGTGCTTCCAAGAGCCATTTAGCCTTTTTGTTATCACAAATCCTGTAAAAATTTCAGTTTTCGCCAAACCATTTCAGTTGGCGTTCTTCTATAATTTCTTTTACTGGTCTTATATTCAGTTCCTCTCTTATTCTCTCATTTCTCCAGCAATCTCTTCTTGTTTTGCCAAGTACTCTCCTACGGTACCTCATTTCTATGGTCGTTACTTTGCTAGCGTGTTTATCAAATCCTGCTCTCCGCACCATATAGATTCAATTCGTTCGCCTGTGTTCGTTTTTGTTATGGTATTTCAGCAGTAGAAGAACTACTTACTATTCTGAAAACTAATAGAGCTTAAAGCAACAGCACTTGGATTATTTAATATCATAAATGATTTTCTAAACGAGGCAAATATAGAGTGGAAAAATTGCGTCGGAATATGCACCGATGGTGCTCGTACAATTTCTAGAAGATTCCTTACTGTACGAAGTACAGGCAGAAATACTTTTTTAAATAAAGCTATTTTCGTTTCTTTCTTTATCTCCTGTTTCTCTAATATTGTAGTGCAGGAGTAGAACACACCATTACCCATCTTGACTCTATGTAGAACCTCTTGGTCTATTCTCCCATCACTGCCAAAAATCGTGCCCAAGTACTGGAAATTATCAACCTTCTTTAGCGGCTCATTGTTGCATGAAATGTGAATTGGGTCTTCCACGTCTCGGCCGATAACCATCACCTTACTTTTAATAGGTGACCGAACTCCAAAGAGGTAAAAGGTAGTGTAGGAGACGATGATCAGACCGAACTACACAGAGGTATGTGGTTGCAGGAAGGAAGCCGGTGATCAGACCGAACTTCACAGAGGTAAAAGGTAGTTTAGGAGACGATGATCAGACCGAACTCCACAGAGGTATGTGGTTGCGGGAAGGAAGCCGATGATCAGACCGAACTTCACAGAGGTAAAAGGTAGTGTAGGAGACGATGATCAGACAGAACTCCACAAAGGTAAAACGTAGTGTAGGAGACGATGATCAGACCGAACTTCACAGAGGTAAAAGGTAGTGTAGGAGACGATGATCAGACAAAACTTCACAGAGGTAAAAGGTAGTATAGGAGACGATGATCAGACCGAACTCCACAGAGGTATGTGGTTGCAGG
Organism: Rhaphigaster nebulosa; assembly: GCA_948150685.1. Lineage (NCBI taxonomy): Eukaryota > Metazoa > Arthropoda > Insecta > Hemiptera > Pentatomidae > Rhaphigaster > Rhaphigaster nebulosa. Next base: position 131,208,451 of record OX411306.1, read on the forward strand.
AAGGAAGCCGGTGATCAGACCGAACTTCACAGAGGTAAAAGGTAGTGTAGGAGACGATGATCAGACAGAACTCCACAAAGGTAAAACGTAGTGTAGGAGACGATGATCAGACCGAACTTCACAGAGGTAAAAGGTAGTGTAGGAGACGATGATCAGACAGAACTGCACAGAGGTAAAAGGTAGTGTAGGAGACGATGCTCAGACCGAACTCTACAGAGGTATGTGGTTGCAGGAAGGAAGTCGGTGATCAGACCGATCTTCACAGAGGTAAAAGGTAGTGTAGGAGACGATGATCAGACAGAACTCCACAAAGGTAAAAGGTAGTGTAGGAGACGATGATCAGACAGAACTACACAGAGGTAAAAGGTAGTGTAGGAGACGATGATCAGACCGAACTCCACAGAGGTATGTGGTTGCAGGAAGGAAGCCGGTGATCAGACCGAACTTCACAGAGGTAAAAGGTAGTGTAGGAGACGATGATCAGACAGAACTCCACAGAGGTGAAAGGTAGTGTGGGAGACGATGATCAGACCGAACTCCACAGAGGTATATGGTTGCAGTAAGGAAGCCGTTTTTTTTTAAATTACAATAAATAGTTATAAGGAAGTATCTTTTTCAAAGATATTACGTATTATATGATGCTGAAATAATAGAAGGGCCTTTTAGAAGGTATTATACAGTATTTAATAATATAAAGGGAAATATTATGGATATAAGATTTTATTAAAATAATTAAGAAAAATTGAATCGATGACGGTGGGAAGCTATCGATTTTCGATTCGAAATCGCATGCTAGACATTCCGTTTTAGCTTTAAGGTGGTAGCTTATATTATTTATTCATACATAATACACACATATATATATATATATATATATACTATAAAGTTATGTAATATATATAAAGTTATGTGACGGCGAACATATTAAATGTGCCCTTCTTTCTATTCCGCACTCGAAGCATCTAGTGCGAGGACTTTGCCACTAGATGTCCTGGCCTCCCACAGCCATGGCATTTCCTCTTTTTATCGGGTACCATTCCTCGGTTGATACTGTCCCGATATTTTCTCGCCTTCCGAGGGCCTCTCTCTGTTCATATATGCTGTTTCTCTTCTCTTCCTAACTATTGGCGTGATCCTGGGGTGTCTATCGATAATCCTGCTCCACCCCGTTCCTTCCAACTCCAACCTGGTTTCTTCTTCTCTTGCGCTAGTGTCGATCATATCCAGGACACATTCGACAAATAAGCGGTCTCTTGGTAAACTTTCCCTCTTTCCAGTTTCTTTAGCTTGCTGATAGCTGATAGCTAGCTTAAGGATGGTCGACAGGCACGCCATCTTGCCTTCTACCTCACCCATACTCAATGTTTCACGCATTTTTTCTGTGATCCGATTAAATCGCGCTAACAGCGCTCCCGCGTAATGCACGTTCGTCTTTCGGGGTGAACGCCTCTTCTTAATTACCGGCCACGGTGTTTCCTCGTCTGCTTGTATTTGGTTCAGAATACTCCTTTTCACTCAGCATACCAAAGCTGCCTCCAATGCTTCGGCGTCCAGACGAGATCTTCTGATACCTTGGCTTCTATCCTTGTCATAAGGGGATCACCACACTTCTAAAAAACGTTTAACTAAGCTATTTAGCCGCCGAAGCGCTCCAGGTCGGAAATCTCCCTCCGCAGATCCTGCGATGTCTCTGTCCTTATCTTCATCCATTCCAGAGCGTTGGCGTGTGCTTCCGCCATGGTATCTCTTGGTAATGGAGGGAAGTCCTGTACGTTCAACACTGCCGGTCTTAGCACGCCTTCTGGTGTCATCTCGATTTTTCTTCATTTCTGTTCAAAAGGTAACAGAAAAAAAAAACGAGGAGAAAAAAAAAATCCCCAAAAGAAAAGAAAAGGTATGCATTACGACCTCCCGGGTTTCGGTACCAGTTATGTGGCGGCGAACAAATTGAATTTAAAAAAAAGTAAAGGGCTGAGAAATAACTAACACGACTTCTGAATCAAGACTGTTTATTCATAGAAGTAATCCTCCTTGTATACGCTCGGAATGTTGTTTACATTCCAGGATGGTATTAAGGTTGATACTGCCACGCTCCGGTCTTTAACTTATATATATTTTCTTTAACCTATTTGATTCTCACCCATGATATAAGGCTGGAAATGAACTATTTATATTTTAAAGAGTGTTTCATGTTTTATTTTATTTTTCATGCTTTATATTATTTACCTAACTTAATGCCTACTGACTTATTACTCTCTGCTTTAAGTTGATATTTGCATTCAACGCATCTGCTAACGCTAACATTTGTACCGAAGAGCGGACATATATTAAATATTAACGGATAATTATTGCAGTATTAGCCTTCACTGGAATTTTCTTTAGCCCATCGAAGAGATCGGTAATAAAATTAAGTAGACAGAAATCTCTAGATGTAAACAGTTTCCGATTGAGAGTATCATAAATAGGTAGAGATGATAGCATTTATAGCTGCCTTAGGATCCACTACGAGGAGAGAAGATACGGGCAGTTGTAATACGACGCCTTTTATTGCTGTCATAAAATATTAACCTTACGGCTACTTGCGAAGATATTCCTAATAGCCGGTTTGATGATATTAAACGGTAGTGTTTGGGTTCCTGTACTCCGCCACTAAAACAGAAAGCAGATGTCAACGGTATATTTTATAGATGGATTCTTCAAATGCTTTTCTGAATGACTAAATAATACGTGTGGAAATTATCTGACATCAAAATTTTTGACAAAGCCAGTGTTGAAATTCTAAAGTTCCACACGGGCTATGTCAAAAATTTTGTTGGGTCAGATAATTTCCTCCTGAACATACTAAATTTGGTATATGTGCCATTCTCACAGGACTTCGCGTCTTTCGACTTTGAGGTTTTCTTTACATGAATCTCATTATTTTCTAGTTGGTTATAATGCTATTCAAATTTTTTAACATTTCAATGGTTAGAAGGTCATCATGAACTTATGTCTCCCGGGCATGGTGAAAACGAGTGTTCAAGTATGTTACCACTATCAGCTGTAGGTTCAGTTTGAAACTAATTCTTTGAGTTCCAGGATAAAACTGCTACATCATGAGATGTTGCATCGCCCAAGATCAGAGGAGTTCAATATTACACCACGCAAAATGAACATTACCCTAAATATTCGTTTTCACCTGTTTCACCGCTCTCATTTTCACTATTCCCTGGAGACCCCTTTTCTCTTCAGGGAATGGTGAAAACGAGAGCTCAAGTTTGATACCACTATTATTTCGTGTAATATTTTCATATCTCACATTAATGACATGAATTCTATGAAATTTTCGAATATTTCCTTATAATAAGTCCTGAGGCTGAAAATAAGAAAAACCAGAAGCTGATGACAAGAACAGTTCCAGAACCTTCCTGAGCGGTCACCCCGGAGATCCTTGGAAGGGATGTAATCCCCGAGGAACCCCGTCGAACGAGGAGTTGCCGGCGATCCGTCTTACTCCGCCTATTTCGGGAGCGAGTCCCGCGGGGAACGGCTAAAAAAACTCGGCCGGCCTGACGTTAAGTAATTGCTCCTCCGGCTAATAAAGGCTGATTTGTCTTTGGAGTGTGTATGACAGCCTCTGGGGTCCCTCTCTTTATTTATAGACAGTAGCTATCTGGGCGGCCGGTTGTACACATTGTCTTTATTCTCTTCTGATTCCCGTGGCCCCTAATCGGGTGCCCATCCCAATCTGAAGGGATATTAATTGTACAATTGGGAGGAACAATTAGGTAGGCAGATGCCTGGGCGGGAGCCAGCTCGGAACTAAGTATACTTTGCCTCGCCATTAGTTCATCAATCGACGGACAGGTGTTGGCAACCGCAACCTGTTTTTTGATTGTCCAGGAGACGACTTATAATTGTTGTTCACATGCGATATCGCGTTCAGGATATTGATTCGAATCAAAAGATATTTGAAAGGAAAAAAAAAATTGTCACAGCTGGCTAATAAAATTAACAAACTGACACTATAAACCTGCCAAATAGTTTCTTGATAAATATGAGATCTCATAGATTATAGTAGTGCCTGTTCAAATTATTTTTTAAATATCTCATGGAGTTTATAATTAAGCTAAGTTTACAGGTTTTTTCAATGAATGTACTTGAATCCTGTTGTTTTTTAAGAAAAGTAATCCCAGGAGAAATGTACTTTCTAGTCTCAGTGTTAATACAGATGATAGACGCTTAGTATAATATAGCCGACGAGTGGAAGCAGCCATAGGTGATATCATTTACATAATGAGTGCTTGTTGTTAATTTTGTATTGTTTTTTTACGAGATAACCAATATAAATAGAAGTTAGGAGGATAAGACTTGTTTTACATGTTTTCTATACTATCGTTCTATATTTATAATGCAAATTATTTTTCGGAATTGTATTTTAATTAGAATTTTCGAATTAAAATTAAATTATACCTCAATTTTTTAAAAGATATGACTGGGTTGACTATGGTTATTTATAAAATTGATGATAGAATTTTTTTCAATAACCATGCATGAGTGCCGCGTTATATGTTTAATATGTACATGTGCCTTCATTTATGTCGGTTAAAGACTATATTTATTTATTAGTAAATGGATAATAGTATGTAATGAAGGGAATACACAGATATGATATGAAAAAAAAATAAAACACAAAAATATATATAATTAAATGAAGAAAAATTATATTTTTCTTGCTTTATATGGTTTGAGGATATACAACAGATTGGTCATCAACGCCCGCAGTTTAATAACAAGAGATCACTTTTTAATTTTATAGACATTTATTTACCACATTTATGGTGCTTTCATTGTCTCTCAGCGCAACAGATTTGTTTATTTAGTGGTACCCCTAGGTGCTTCAAAGCTTTGTGATAATAGCTGCATCCTTCACAAATATGTGCAATTTTCAGGTAATTATTGCATTTCAGACATTCCGTTTTTGTTATGATATGGATATGATCCTGATTGAGCACCTATACACAAGATGGAGTTATCCTTAAAATACTATATGCAATGCGGACTCCTGTGTTGTGGACCTAACTCAACAGCTCGGCAAGAGTCTCAAGATAAGCAGAATTGTATTTAAAGCTTCCGTAATCTAGCTTACAACACATCAAGGCCTCATATATTCTGAGCGTTGTAGATCTGACCGCTTCCCAATATGTTTTATTGAGAACTTTCAGCCGATTTAAGGCTGCTTGAATTTTTTTATATAAATATTTTTTATAATCCCAAAGAATTTCCCTGAAAGGAAGGAAGTGGTAATACATACAAGTCATTCAGGGTTCGGCATCGATGCACCCGGCCAAAATGCTTGGCTATTGAAAAAGCACACTGAAAAAGAAGTCAAAGTCATCTACTGTGATTTCAGGAGGGCAGTGGTACAAAAATGGTTCTTCGGATTTGCGATCCCACCAAAGATTTTTGCGAAAAAAAGTTATCTACTTCATTAGTAAAGAATAAAGAATTTTCCCTATCAATTAGAAAATTGCGTAAAACACCGACGCACAGTATAGCGCTCTTACGGTCGACGTGGACAAAAGTCGTTCTTGACGGGTTTTTAAAGAAAACTCCGAGCTGATCATTAAAAAAACATATATTAAGGGTCTTTGAATAAAAAATAAGTTTTTTACTTCCTTGTACGAAGTAAAGGAAGTATTGTAATCGCGAAAATTTTCGGTTTTCAGATTTCAACGGAAATATCCATTTTGACCATCCCTGAATCCATTTTGAATAGTTTCGTCGTGGCGTCTGTACGTACGTTCGTTCGTTCGTTCGTATTTCGCATAACTCAAAAACGGTTAGCCGTAGAAAGTTGAAATTTTGTATTTAGGATTGTTGTAAAATCTAGTTGTGAACCTCTCTTTTTGGTTACTGCTTGATCACTGGAAGTGGTACTTTACTTGATGGTCATAATTTATTTTTATCAAAAATTATATTAAAATGCTATGCAAAACTTCTCAAATTTAGTATTTATAATTTATATATTTATTTAAACTAGATTTTGGTCTAAATTGGAAAACCGGAAGTGGTACTTTACTTGAAGGTCATATTAGACTCGTCAAAAAAAATATTGAAATATTATGTGAAACATCTCAAATTTGGTAAATAGAACTTTTATATCGATATAAATGTATTTACTAGATTTTGGTTAAGATTCGTGAGCGGAAAAGGGTACTTTACTTGAAGGTCATAATAAGCTTACATCAAAAATTATATTTAAATTAAAAGAGAAATCATGTTTTGAAAGTAAAGGTTACAAATGCAATTTGGTTTCCAATCCAATTTAACATTTTTATTACTTGTTTTAAGTGTTAAAATTGAGGCTAAAATACTAGTTTTCCTCCCCATTTGTGAGATCAACAATTCTTCATCACGAGAATAAGATATTCTGTTAAGTGGGTTTTTCCGCTTAAAATGTCGAAACTGTCCATTGTTATCAGTTTTATTGTTATCATGGAACATGAAGAAATATCTTGGAAACTAATTACCTACTGAAGGAAAACGACATATAATAACGGAATGAGACCTCCAGTGACAAGAGTGTGTGTTTGTGTGTGTGTGTGTGTGTGTGTGTGTGTCAATAGATGGATGACGGGACGCCGATTGTCGTTTTTACTGCAATCTTCGGAGACTAGTAAACAAATGCAGTATCACTTTTTGAGCCACGGATTTATAATTTAATAGGCGTACAAGGAAGTCATATGTTGCCCACATCAGATATTTTAGAGTTAACAAAATAATAATGTCACAAACAATTTTTTTTACAATACATGAATTGATTAAATTACATCAGAAAATTAAAATGAGCCGCTGCTCATTGAAATACTCTCTTCGGATGACGTAGATGGGGATACGTTCTCCAGTTCAAATTGGAATGAATTCACAGAGCTGTCAGCGTCCAAAAGATATTTTTTAATGCCCTATAAATAAAGCTTCGAATTTGAGTGGCTCGCTTTGCTGCTTGCAGAAATTAAAGGGTCCGAAGATATTAAAATTTGATTTAAAAGATTAGCATTGGAACTGGCACTACTGTTCTTCCGCGTGTGATTCAATGTATTTTTTCTGATGATTTATCGGTAGCCTCCAAAACCTGCTGAGAGAGCATTCCAATTGGAATAAGACGAAAGAAATTTATTACTTTGCGACTATGAAATGAAACGTTATGCTCACTAGACGGCATATAATACCAATCATTGTTTTCTGAAACAAACAAACACAGAACCATCCAAAGCAGTTCAAAGCAGGAAAGATTTGTATATTTATGCTGTATAACCGTTATCAAAATATTTCAGAAACTAAGAATGTTTTGGATCTAAATTGAAAATTTTTCATTTGAAGTTTTTTTTTTTAAATGTTATTTAAAGATATTAATCAAAAAATTGTATTCAAAAGTATTATCAAAAAAATAAATATTACTTACTTCTCTCGATTCCTTCCATACTAAAAATTAATTTTCAGTTGATGTGTTCTCAACATGAAAGAAGGGCCTACTAAATTGAAATTGCTTCGTTGAGACAGCTATACGATCTGCCACTTGTTCAAACATGAATTCTATCCTTTGTTTTTATAATATTGGATTAAAATCTCCTATTCCATATCACTGAAGTCATTATGAAACTATCATTAAAGCAAAACAAGTTGGAAAGAATATTCGCATTTTCGGCATTTGTCCACAGGCTAGAACGTATTTGATGTGCGACGCTGCGCCCAATGCCATAAACAAGAAATAAAAATTTGCAAGATATATAAGTCGGCCTATACCTCCTGGGTTCTCATGAGCACCTCACAAATAGATGGATAGAAAAAACCTTATTCTAGGGCGAAGTCCCATTAGAATAACAAATATGAACGAAAATATTGTTTCAGGCCATATATTATATAATAAATAAAAAAGCATAAGGATTTATATCATAAGAAAAAAAAAAATATAAAAATGGGATAGAAAATAAATTCATCTAATAGGCAAGAAAAATAAAAGAAACGATGATAGGAAACAAAAACATATTTACATCTGCAATATAAACATATTTAAAAAGATGTATAGATATATATTTCTGTAGCAAAGATTAAAAAATATAAATCTATATACAAAATCTTAGATGAAACATAATTATTATAGTTAGGTAAAAAATAATTCGCAAGTGAAAAAACAGAAAAACAAAATAACATAAAGAAATTCTTGTAGAATACATTTAAAAAAATAGAATATATGAAGGACGATGTGAAATATATGTAGTATCAAACAAAAAAATAATAATATAATTATTGGAACCAGATTCTTTTAACATAGTGCATATATGTCTCCGGAAGGAGGGAAAGAGCCCTGCGACTTTTACAGATTATTTGAAATGTCAATTGTTTATTTTAACTATGTACTCTATCGTATAATAAAAGCATCATTGATAGTTATCATATTAATCCCAACATCAAACAAAGCCGCAGGTATCTCAAGTTGTCTATTTGGTTACCCAATTTCTACTAAAATGATTACTTATTTTTAACTAATACTAGTCTAAAAATCATATTTAATTTTTAAAAACTTCATTTAGAATGGTCAGGGGAACTGGAAGGGGTTAAATTAACGTATTTTGACAATAGAAATAAGTGATTTACCTAAATAATAGTTAAATGAAGAAAGAGGAAGACAAGTTCTATTTATAATAATAAAATCTATGTATAAGAGATATGTAATCGCATTAGACCACATGAAGTTGCCTATATCAACGAAAAAACTAATATCCACGGAAAAATACATTCATACATATAATACATACATTCATATCGATATAAAAGTCCTATTTATCAAATTTTAGATAATTTACATTATATTTTAATATAATTTTTTATGAAAGTCTAATATGACCTTCAAGTAAAGTACCACTTCCGGTTTTCCAATTTAGACCAAAATCTAGTATGTTATTTAAATCAATATATAAATTATAAATACTAAATTTGAGAAGTTTTGTATAGTATTTTAATATAATTTGTGATGGAAATCAATCATGACCTTCAAGTAAAGTACCACTTCCGGTAATCAAGCAGTGACCAAAAAGGAACGTTCACAACTAGATTTTACAACAATCCTAAATACAAAATTACAACTTTCTACAGCTAACCGTTTTTGGATTATGCGAGATACGAACGTACGTACGTACAGACGCCACGACGAAACTAGCCAAAATGGATATTTCCGTAGTAGTAGAAACTATAAATAAGTTGCATCTTTTTCCAATTAATTGTACACAAATTTCCATACAAATCTTGCAAAATAAACATCATACAGTGTCCAGAGTTTACCTGGCTTTAATTGTCAAAACTATAAAATACTTTTTTCCACAACGTGGCCAATCTTATAACCTATGTGACCGTAATTTCAGTATTATTAAACATCCTACATGGAAATGCGATCGCATCGATACATCTCGAACTTATGCGAAACATATAGCTAGCGCAGTAGCAAAACATCCAGTGACTTATACTCATAAGACATGTTTCCAGTAACCAAACACTGAAATAAATTGATGTATACATTTTCTCATGTAAAATCATTGCTTTAGGTATTTTCATGCCACACTATACAACGATGTGAGTACACGAGCACTTGTAGGTTTGAGCAACTGCGTATTTTTTTCTCATGAAAACCGATACAGTTGCCTAACCAAATCGTAAATCTAATCCTCAGAATAAAATACCAATCCAAAATAAAATTAAAATATGATCTAAAAGAAATAGTGGCCTCATTTATTTTGGAGGAGCACGTGGAATTATTATATGAAATCATCCAATGGTCAGCAACCATTGTCGTTTCGGAGGATAAGGAAGGAAAAAAACAAGATTAAGTTTCCATTATTTTTGCTAATTTAAATTATGATTCTACATTATCTGACTTTTGAAACAAATGTACAAATAATATTTTTATTATTTAAAAATGTATTACGAATGTATTAATAATATTTTTACATAATTTTCAACCAAATCTTGAACTAAAAGTTTGTTGGGTGTTTAAAGGGACGTAAGTCGGTAAAGTTATTTTTTTTTTTTTTGAGAACCAGACTTATAATTTTTTTTTTCAAACTTCAGATAAATGTTAACCTAATCTACCTGAATAGCTAGTAAAAATTTGATACGTGTATAAAATAAATTATTTAACTTAGGCAGTTTTTCTTTTTTTTTTTTTTTTTTTATCAAAAGTATAAATAAGTTGTTAGATCCCTTTTTACAATCACCTGTTCATTTCCAGTGTCAATAGAAAATATCGTATGTGCCATCAAATGTCCTAAGCGATTTTTATATTTTGGCTTTTATATTTTTTAGAGTCTTAATTAATATGAAATGAGACTCTGTTAGAATGAACCAAAACATACTAATGTGAAAATTAAAAACCTAACATAATTATTCAGTATAACTTAAGAATATAAAATCCAGAACATAAAAATCATATACTAGAATGTTTTTTCGTGACAACGACAATATATATATATATATATATATATATATATATATATATATATATATATATATATATATATATATATATACATAAATGTATGGCTTTTCATTTATGTTTAGTTTTTCTTATTTATATTGCTTATGTTTGTATACACAAATTACTTAATACAGTATATTATGTTCATCCTTCCACATTTATATTTTTTAATAATGATTCAACAAAAAACCTGACAGACGGATGCATTTAAGCTAAAACAAAAAAAATAAATAAAATAAACCCATTTTAAAATTCATTCAATCTTATTGCATTTCATATAAAAATAGCAATAGTTATACAAACTTCAATAGTTACTTAGTACTAGCTTATGTCATTTCAACGAAGGAATGTGTAAGAAAAATACGATATTAATAGTTGTAAATTATGTTTTCGTGAAGTGGTTCCCTGAGACACGAGAAAAATTAAAACAAAAAGTAATTTGTTGGATGGGAGTGCGATAAGGGCAGCCCCCCACCGGGCGAGGCGAAGAGCCTTGTTATTAGTGAGAACAAGCAAACAAACAAACACGCAACAAAGAAACAGAACAAACAGGAGGCAGTCATTAGTGCTTAGATGATCGGCAAAGCATTCATTACACTTGAGTCCTTCCAGAAGAGCCACCAAATTATAGCCTTAACATGCAGTAAGGGGCACGCGTACCTCCACCTCCACCTCCACCAGCTAGCGTGTTACTTTCGTTAAAGATTTCTGAGAAAGACCTATGCACCAAATTTTTAGGGAGGGAGGGGATTTTGTACAACAGTAGAACACTCTTCCCCCTTCCCTACACTCAATTGACCTGGCGAATAGCTGAACTACAAATGGCATGTTTTTTTTTTTCATTTTATCTTAATTGTGAAAATGTTTATTTTGGAAACAATTTGAAAGACAACTAAAAATACTACATTTCATATTTTATTTTTTATTTTATTATTTCATATTTCATAACCTTACTTTTTAAAGATTCTACGGGCGTTAGTTGCAACATTGTGCCGCAAGAGTTCGCCCTCTGTGGCGGTTCTAATATTCTCGTTTTATTGAAAATGAAAACTGAAATTTGGCGAGTTCATTTCAGCATTTTTTTGGAGGGAAGGAGGGAGTGGAAAGAACTCGTTTTACGGTGAGAGTTCAGCAGTATTTAAAACTGTAGATTAGCAAGTGTTTTTAAAAATATTGTCACAAAAATATTGATAAAGTATCTCATATGAATTTAAATATTTATCCACGTTCAATTTTATTCTGAGCCTGGCTTTATACCGAAATGTTACAGAAACATTGCAACCGGCAAAATTTAAATAATATTTTTCTTATTAACATTGCTATTAACCATGTATCTAACATATTTTACTTCGGGCTGTCTGAATAGAAAGTAATGAAAAGATATTGCCATTGTTATTTGTAACATATCACTCAAAATGGAACAAAAATGTATACATCTTCCATTCTCTTCAAGCAAGCTTCAGTTCAGCCATGGCCCCATGGAAGTTGGCCTTGCAGTTGTATGTGTCGTGATTAATTTATTTAATTGATTATTCTTTAACTTATCTTTATCTTTATAATTTTATAAATCTAAATTAGCTTTGCCATATTCTTCTATAAATTTTATGGCTTTCGCCTTAGACCACTCCATTGCGAAAATTAACTATACTTTAACTAAAAATAAATCACTGGACTTTATTGCACTAGTTTCGACTCAGAACTAAACCATACCTCACCACCGACAATGTCCCTTCCTCAATCAAAATGTTGACCAGTACTTCAGTACTTATACAAAATAAGTTAGAACGATATTTTAGTAACTTTCTTTGATCCGAACCATTCCCAGAAGGATCGGGTAATTTATGTTATTGAAAATGCTATTAATATGTTACCGAAAAAAGTAACAATGTTAATGTCAAAGGTTATTTGCAAAGTTATAAACAAATGCAATCTTAACATTTTTAACGAATCAGTATTCATGATATGAAATGTTATTAACAAAAGTAAACATTTTTTAGAGCAAATTTTTTAAAAATTTCCTAACATTTTAATAACTTTTTTTTTAACGAAGTGTTTTATTCGTTGTCAATCCATTTTTAGAAATAATAGATTGAGAGTTCAGACTGCGAACTTGCATAAATATATAAATATATAGAGAGAGAGAGACAGAGAGAGAAATAATTAAAATCAACCATATATTATCAATAAAAAAAATAAACCTACTGCAAAAGTCGCTAAACATCGGTTCGGATTTATTTCTGCTGCCATCGCACAGTGGTTTGTACTTTGAACATAACTCCACCGTGAAAATCTCCGAGTTCTTTGTGACACGGGACAACCAATGTCTAATTCTTACACATTTTTTTAAATACTTTCGGTGTAAAGCATTCCATCACCCAATGCTACGAAATGTCCACAGTATTTCTTTCAATTAAACTAGTAAAAAATATTGTTGATGACATATGTACACTGAATAAATTGAATTTTAGATTCAGTATGACTTGTAGCAGGATAACAGATGATAAAGATGATTTTTATTCACCAGTCTGAAAGACCAGTTTGGCCTGTCAATATAATGTCAAAGATTTAGAATTTGATAAATAATTAAAAGCAATAAGATTTTTGCAAAGATATACAATCTGGAATATAATTTCATCCATTTTGAAAAAGTCTTTGAGCTGTGACTAATTTTTTTTTTAAAGTATTATAATTTGTTTTTCTTTCATCTCGTTCCTTTTTTTAATTATTTATCTTGCAATATATATATATGACCACTGTCATTGGGCACAGTGCCTGTTGGTGGGCTATTGTAAATAAATAAGTAAATAATGACTGGTCCCTAATAAAAATTTGTAATATAATATAGATATTTGAAGCGGTATTCATCTGAAGCGGTTCAGCAATTTACCATTATCATACATAGTGGTTAATGTTAGAAGTATAAAGAGAGATGGTCGATGTGTAATGATATTTATTTTATTATCCTCGTATAATATAATTACAAAAATTATACAGCATACTTTCTAATTACCCTGAAGGAGAAAAAGATGCAAACAGAAGAATTGAGTGAGTTAAATAAACCCTTGTTTAACTTGCTGGGATGAGAATGAATCCACAAACTTTTCCGAAATATTTCTCCCAAATTAAATAATTTCCCCTATGGCGTGGGCGCCTCGTTACCTCCCGTAATGCAGATGTTCTCTTCTGGGAGTTGGTAATAATTAGGAAGTATTACGTACCCTGTTCTAATTCCGATCTTGAGGAGCTTTACAGGATTTTTATCTTGTTCCGGATTTGCCTTCGGGCTGGTTCCATCTCTTCTTTTACTTTGTTCTCAACATGTAAAATTAAAAAATATTCCTCATTCAGACTGTAATTGCATGATTATTTGTTTCAGTTCGGCTCTTGTTTAGAGAATATTGTAATTGGATACTCGAATATAAAAATATTCTGGATGTTTTACTATAAATTGAGAGACAGAAAGGAAAAGAGAGCGAAAGAGAAAGAGATGTTTTCATGATCATTGTTTTGATGTTCGCATCATTCCAAAATTTTCAATAAAAATTTATATTATTATTTTTTTTTGGGTTATCCCATTTGGGATTTTTTTATTTTTTTATTTTTATGTATTTATCTAGAGTTTATAATTTTCTATCAAAGTTTGTTTATTTTATTAAATTACTTGGTTTATGATTTTGTTTAAACGTTTATGTTCCTGCTAGATTAAAATAACCCCACAAATTTTCATCAAAAAAAGAAAAAACTTTTTGAGACTATTTTGAAACTAAAAAAAATATTTAAAGTTATTATATTGCATATGAATTTTTCTTACGTTGTTGCACGTTATACGTACCTTTAATTCAGAGGATATACCTCACGCACGATTAGATAAGCTTTCCATTATCATTAAAAATTAAGCAAAAAAGATAATTTTTATAAGTTTAATGTGTTTTTACAATTTTGCATATTTTGGGTTCTCACTGCACAAATTTGCATAAGTTGTATTCCTGATACTGATAAAACATTAATTAACTTTCAATGAATTTTTAGTTTTTATATTCAAGGTTTTTATTTCGAATTTTCTAAAAACATTCCGATAAAACATTTTGAACAGAGTTAATTAGCACCAGACAGATCTCTTTTCTGGACATATTTATTTATTGTTTTTTTTTTTTTATTAAAAGTTATGAAATTATAATGATGATAATCATGATTTATAATAATAATTTTATAAGTTTGATTATTGCTGAAAAATTTAGACAGTAGTTGAGAGGTACCTTTTTGACTCGTCTCTAAAACATACCACCTATAACTATTGTACAGCCTTTTATTTAAAGTTCATGAATAGTGTTATAGGAAATATTATCGAAATAGAACAGATCTTGGAAGTATTTCAAAAATATTTCGGCAGTGGTTGGAAATCTGACATAAAAGCAATGTTTTGTGTAATTACAATTTTTCTCACGTTTTGCTTTCCACGATTGTACAAAAATATTGGATTTCCCTCTAATATATGCAGTAAGCTTTGCTTTTTCTCAAACTTTGTTGAAATAACTGATTTACGATTATTTTGAAAATATTTTAATCTTTTCACTTAAAAGAAGTCTAAAACATTATAATTAGGAATATTGATGATGTTTATGAATATCAAACTATTCCGGCGTGTCATACCTTATTAAGTCCGATTTTATCTTCTTTAATAAGAGAGTTTAATATTCACTTAATTGTATATTTTAACATGATTACTCAAAGCAAAGGAGACGGATGAAATTGAAATGTTCCCATTTACTAAAATTTTATAATAATATCCAATGATAGAACAAAATTTTGCTACATCTTCAAAGCTCGAAATTTTACAAAACCAGTAGTTGTAGCATTTGCTGTAAATCTGGAAAGAAACCTTGAAATAGACTTGCTGAGAATAATTAGAAGATAGGATCAGATTTGCAATATTATCACTAATTATGTAGAAAAGACAAATAATTGTATGAAGAAACAAAAAATAAGTTGAACATATTATCTATCATTTTGTTTGCTAATTTTAAGTTTTAATTTCAATTCCCGACAAAAGGGTAATGTCGAGATTTGAAATTAAAATCTACCATATATCCCAGTTCCATTTGTAATTAAAATGAACAAGCTTAATTTAGCTTGTTAATAAGATTTGTGATATTAGCTTTTATGAGTTATGCCTTACGCCCATTTTATATTTATATAATAGAATTTTGTATTCAATTAACTTAATTATTTTTTATTTACATATTCATTTTTTAAAATTCAGTTGTGAAAATTGTATAGTATATACAATATACTAAAATTGAATAGTATCTTAACATCAGAATGGTATTTACCATAGGTTTATCCAGCCAAAGACAAATCCAGCTCAAAACAGAGGGGAGAGAGAAATCTAAATTTAATTTCTTTCATTTGGAGAGGTATCATGCAATAATTTTCAGTGATATTAAAAAGAACATAATTTTTTTTTAATAATTTTTAAACAATAAATTAGGATTAGCTTTGAAATTATAAATGTTTGATACTATGGGAGTGAGAAGGAGGGCAGCTACTCTACTCTGAGAAATACTGGCTTAGGTAATTATTATTAATTTATTTATAATTAATTTTTTTCTATCTTACAAATATGTTTTTTTCTTTGTTTGCTTTATAATGAAAGTTTTAATGATAAGTTTGATTGGTTTCAGTCATTATTAATTCAATGTAATTTCCTTCCTCATTTTTTTTAATTTATTTTTTATATATTGAGCTGTTTAATTCATTTTTCTGTAGTTCTTAGTAACAAGTCTTTTTAATTACAAATGTTAATACATTCACAAATTTTTAGTAATTCATTCAATATTGATTTTTTGTCTTCCTTTTTAATTTTTTCTATGAGCAATGTAATTAATTTTTTCCTTGCTTCTAGTAATAAGTTTTTTTTTGTTTATTTTATTGACAGGTGTAATAAAATTGATAATTTTTTTGTGACAAGCAATTTATAAATATTTAATTGTTGCTATTAAAGCTATTACGTATCTACTATTTGCTAATTTATATTATCCTAACTCTCAATTAAATTAAACCTTCTTACTTACCCTTCTTCCCCTTTCAAAAATCGAGGCCCGTTATATCGATATATCTACATTTGTTATTGAGACATCGATCTATTATTTCGTTATATTTGAAAACTATCGAAACGACATATATCGATATTTTTGTTCAATATTTACACTACCGTTTGATAAGATCACATTTACAAATTTTCTTAAAATGATATTTGTATATATAATGCGGTTTCAGAAATAAATTTCAGAAATAAGTATGGGATCATTAGAACACTCCATGTAATAAAGTGAACTCAAGCTAATAATTCATAATTATATAAACAATTATTTTATTTATGTGGACCTCAAATATATTCCTGGGGACCGCTTGCGGTAAGAATTGGTATTGAAACATGAAGCAGTAAATAATTGGATGAATTCAGTGTTCCTCGGTTCAATTCTAAGAAGCAAGTTATCCCCAATGCTGAAGATGTGTGTTGCAATCCTCAACGAGCAAGACTCTTAACGGAGATAACAAGTTCCCCATTCTTCAGGCTAAATGGCAAGTAGACAAAGGTCTAAAAAATATAAATAAGAAATAATAAATAAATCTGAAAAATAAATAATCATTTATCATAATTACCGTATATGAGGAAGGTGGATTTTTGTCTAGAGCGGCGGCACCCTATAAAGAAGCTATAAATCACCGCGTCAGCCGGACAGTTATTGCCGCTCAAGGAGTCGTCTCCGAGCCCTTTTTAGACTCCTGTAATCGTCTCGGCCAATTAATAAAGTCATGCTTTTAAGATTTATACTTACTATAAATGTTGAACAGGGCCGAATTTAGATAACTGCATTGCCTTGAATCATTGCAGGTGAAATTGTAGATGGTGAGCCTAGGGCAATGTCAATAAGGTGTAAGAATAAACTGGATATAGCATGATAAATGGCTCTCCGTTCTACTAATATTATTCTAATCTCGACTAACGTAAATTTAGTCTTGTTGGATTTTCAGTTGACATCCTCAAAATAGTATAGAAGGATCAATCTAATTAGGGATTGATAAATTATTTGCCACTTCTATAAATTTGTTTTTATTGAAAACTAGTTTCGAATGTTATACATTCATCTTCAGTTCAAGGTTTAAGTAGATTATATCAAACAGAAAAGTTTATATTGGTTGTTCTCGCACTGAACTAGCAATCAGTGCAAGAATAGCAATCAGTATCAACATTGCTAGTTCAGTGCGAGAACAATCTATACAACATTTTCAATTTCAGCCATCATCTCATAAAATTATCTAGATTTCAATCGGTGGCAGAAACTCTCCTGGTACCCAGCTGGTTGAAGCGATCATGGGTGACCCGGATGATATTCCTTTCCAACCTAGTGTGGGATGATTAGGCTTTTCGCTACCCCATTCATAACAGTTTTTCCCTCGGGACAGTTTTAAGACTTCTTCAGGAATATTTCCATCTTCATTCACCAGTCTTCTTTGTTCGGCCTGCTAGGTCACCTTCGTCGAGATCACTGTCGTCATCAGAGGAGTCATAGCTACAATAATTTTCTTCATCTTCAGAGAGAATATAATCTCTATAAGAATCTGTATTTTCGACTATTATTTCTTGATGATGAGGGATATCGCCAATTTCATCCAACTCACGTAATACTTGACGAATTTAACTTGCGAAATTCTGTTCGTCTGATCTACAAATTAGAAAGGTTTGTCTGATATCTAAATATAAAAAATACGATCTATTAGCGTGATAATGGGTTACAATGAAAGAAGAGTAATTAGAAATTTCGAATATCGCGCAGATTGAGGATCTTGAGAATTTTTTTTGAGTATGAACAATAAAAAAAAAAATCGATTATCTAGTTGTATTTTCTGCTTCCGTTGCTATGATAGATAATTTAGTTAAAATATAACAGCCAATATATAACCAAGATACAGTCAGGCCTCAATAGAGAACCAAATAAAATTAATTGACTCAAATCCTGAAATTAATAATACAAAAAACGAGAAAAAACGGCAATGACCTGTTTCATGTAAAGAAAATACAGTGCGTTACATGACTTGATGATGGCTCAAGATAACCGAAACGTCGGACTAATTTGAAATAAAATATAAATCTTGGTAACCTATTAGTTGTTCTATTTTAATTTAAAAAATAATTTAAATGATACATTATGTATTATATATTTATATATATTATATATTTCAGTCAGGTGAGTGGGCGCCGTTTTCGCCTGTTTAAAAGCAGCGAAAAGAATTGTGTTTCAGGTGCAAGAATCGAGTTTTTGAAACCAGAATTAATTGAGGCATACATAGATAAATGTATTTATTCATCTAATTATTTAAATATGGGGCTAAGTGATAACCATGTGATGAGAATTAGAAGATATTCTGCGGAAAACTGACAGAGACACTACAGTATAATGAAGAAATTAAATCCTGAGGATAGGGATGGAGGTTTGAATAAAACCATAGTAAGGACGGTTCGAAACTTTTACTTCTTATTATTGATAAATAATAATGCTTCCAAATTTTCAAATATATTATTTTAATGAATATTTTGATAATGCTAAACAGCGAAGGAGTGATTGATGATCTCGTACTAAGTGATATGTGAATATAGTTGTTTCGTATTTTGCTTTAAAATTGTAATTTAAACAGAAAAATATACTAGTTTCACACAGGAATTGGTTTAGAAATTATTTAATAGCAATTTTTAGCAATAATGAATTAGCCTTTAAAACTTTGTCACTCTTAATTCTTAATCGGCTACACTGTGAGAGTCCAACACACTACCTACCACCAACCTACAAACTTGTAGAGCGGTATGAGGGATTCCGTCCACAATCAAAGGTTTACGATTATGTTATTTGTAATAAATTGTTAGTTTGCAGCGTTTGTTAAGTAAATGTTGTATTAATCGGTACCTAAGAGCAGATACTTGTCGTTTCAGATTAGTTTGAAGATTACATGTTAGTCTCTTGTCTAGATGAAGTAATAATAGGTACAAAAAACGTGTTTACTGTAGTAGGTTGGAATCGAATCCTCATTGGTCCAGACCAGGACCACGGCTCCAACGCTCTTCATTACGGCATCCACCTCTGGCGGTAGCAGTGACCCAGATACCAGCGTGTGCAGTACATAAATAGATATCGCTACACCGACAAGGCTGCACTCGGTACATATGAGCTTCTACAACAATGGAGCTAACAATGTTGCTTACGATAGCACAATTACTAGCGATCTGCTAATTGGCTTGGCGGAACTGAGCACACAGTACAGTTATGCCGGCACACCGTGTCCGTCGGGATTGTGGTTTTTATCACCAATTATTCTCGCCGAGATGTGACAGGTGAAGATGTTATCTCTGCAGCCGACAAAGGTCCTGGGGTCCGAGGTGTAAAAACCCAATGCTCTTTCTTTCGGCGGTCTTCAGCCTCTTCATCTTTAGGGTCAGTCTCGCCTCAGCAACACTCTGGCCAGCAGCATCTCCGATGAGCACCTGTAGGTAAGCCATCTTTTCAGTCATCAATAGAGAAACAAGGAATGGTGCACTAGAGGAAATGATTTTGTCTATTTACTATTCCTGTTGCTAGTCATTCAATGTTTTGAAGAAAGATTGGCAGCTTATCAAGTGTAGTTTATTGTTAAATTTAATTTTGGATAAAATATTCAATCTTATTATTTATTTTATGTGTAGACTAAAGTGTAAATGAGCTTACCCAAACGTTTTCATATAATGACTATTGTCCAGAAAGAAGCTGAATGTTTAAATAACTTAATACCCCAAGCCCCATTTTATATATTTTATCTCTAGGAATAATAATTATTTAATGTAAAGGTATTTTTTTTTAGGACGTATATAATTAAATGTAACGTACGCCAATAGGGAATATTTAATAGTCTCTACTAATAGGTTCACTTTTAAATTATCGATTTCGCAAATTGGAATGCCAAAAGAAAGAAAATGGTTCTGAATGAATAATTTCTAGTTGGATGAAAACGTCCTTAAATTTCAGGTAAATCCTTAATAAATTAAATTTTATTATGATAATTTAGTTTTGTTATTTATAGCTGAATTTAGTCTTCAAGTGAAAGAACGGCAATAATAAACAAAAGCAAATAAAGACAAGAATACACCTAAAGTACAAAAGGAGATTTTTATTTTATAGTTTTCAAAACAGACCGCAACAAAGAGTGCCAACCAAGTAAATCTCTTCCACCCTTCAATTTATATCAATATTTTTTTTAAAAAGGCCTTTTAAATCACATCGCTTGTATGTTCCTGGATTATACTTTTAAAAAAAAATGTTTTTACTTACCTCTTAATTATTTTCTAACGAATGACACAGTCATAAGTATTTCCGTTACACAGCTGAATCATTAGTCATTGCGAAGAAAAATAAGAATCTTCTGTTTCAATCTGAGATTTGAGGTTCAATATTAATTTAACCAACATCTCGTATATTACGAAATTACCAAAAACAATACGCCAACATGCGGCAGTTTATCTTATTAAATATGAAATTAACTAATATTTGTATAATGTAATATTTTATTTGTAATTCTCAATCATTCACTAATTTTTATTGTAATTTGACATTAATGGGTATTTAATGATATTTTATAATTCATTATTTCGGTCTATATTTTCTAAATTCAAAATGTGTTCTGACAATCAGCGGCCTAGCAGAGGAAAATATGAGTTAAATTAAATGGTATTTTGATTTAAGTTATAAAATGTAATAGGCTAAGTATATACTTATACTTAGTAGTAATATTTGCCGTTGAAAGTGTTTTGGAAGAGATATCAGCTTGTATACAGATTATTCTTGGATAAAATATATATAAGTGTACAAATTTGGCATGACATACTTTCTGATGTATGTTAAATATGCTGCCCGTTAAAAGAACACTTAATGTTCCCTGGTTGGTTCAACTGAAGCAGCAGAATATAATAAGTATGTGAAAGGTTGTGTGTTCTGTATGATAAAAATCTTGATACTACTAGTCCTATGCAACATTACTATTTCGGGTAAAGCCACCAACGATTTCACAATAACACTAAATCAATTCAAGTAAAATTAATTAAATTACCTTAAGTAATAATTTAACCATATTCCATAGTTCCTTCCGAAACATGATATGGTAACGCGAAATATGAAAATTATCAGTTGACCATAATCCCATACGCCAGAGTTAAACTGTCGTAACGTTATGAAAGTTTCTCAAGAGAGAAAAAAGGAGTTGCAAATCGCAATGCGTTGCTTGTTGTGGATCTTTATATTTAAATTGTTGTATATTTTATTACCCCATAAGCTTATTTACTGTACTTTATCCCTCAGAAAAATTGAGCTTACAAAATCTGTTGCATATTTTTTTGAATTTTTAAATATTAGTAGTAAACTGTTAGGTTGTAAATCCCTTTGGCCGGTTCTAACAACTTCGTTTGGAGAATTTTTATTTTAGTTAATACAAAAATTTTCATTAACTGAATTTAAACAGAAGTATTAAATGAAAAACTAAGTTTGGGACGATTTTAGCAACAAAATCTTGAACATTTCAGCTAAATTAAATTAGATATACAACATTACATAAAGTTATTATTTTTCTAAATTTAGTTATTAATTATTTAATTCTTACTTTCTTTAATAAACACTCATCGAATGCTCTATTACTTACTGTTTAAAATGCATGATGTGCGATTTTCGATCGGAAAATGGACGTAGACCGCATTCAAAACCTTGGAGTTTTTTTGAGGGTTTGGAGGTAATGAAAAATAAGGAGACTTATTTTATAACAAATACTTTATTCATTTGCAATGTCTTCAACTTGCCTATAGGACTACAATGTTACATACATGAATATACATAGAGTGAACGTTAGTACCGCCTATCTATACATTTGACACTGGGTTGTTCCAATTAAATTTTTTAAAACAATTTTTGGTTATGATGTGATGATTAGTTTTTTTTTTTTTTTTTCCAAAATTGTACACAAAAGGGGAAAGGGCGTGACAAGGCGTAATGTACCTAGAAAGATAGGAGCAGGTTCATTCACTTCAGCTATACTTTAATATAAGAAACAATGCATATATAATTTTTTTTTTAAATAAATAATTCCTTAAAAATTAACCAGCTCCTATATAAATAATATAATAATAATAATAATCGACCATATAATATAATACTGCAAATAACATAACAATATACATTCCTAATATTTACAAAAGTCATTTTGACACTTCCTTTAAGTACATATAGTTTTTTGTTAAAAATTTCGTACTAAATTCGTAATATCAATAATTCTTAAAGCTCATTACAATGGAATATACAATTCGCAAAATTTCTATATAATACAAATCCCTACGAACACGAATATAATATTTTTACAATACATTTTGGTGCTTGGAACAACCCAAATGGACGTATAGTAACAAAAGAATCTATTAATTTTTTTTTATATATTTTTTTTTTAATTTTTATTTTCAAATACATATATCATACAAATAATGTGAATTTTTTTCTGAAATAAGTGGTGATAAAATTTCAATTTCAACACCATAAAATCAGGTATTTTTTTTTTAGTTTTTTTTTTTGTTTTTAAACCATGACTAGCCTCAGCCTCGTGTCTATTGCTTGTTTGTCCGCCCGAAAACATTAGGCCAAGTTAAATAGTCAAATTTCAATTTATTGCAGCGGCCTAACGTGGCGGGTTCGGAGGATCTCGATACACAGGAAGTTCTATTTTCGATTACGTATCTGGTAGAGGTAGCTATTTTCGAATAAGGATTGTGCAGGGTGTGGAATTGCGATCCCATGTATTAGGTTCATAACCTGTTTCAAGGTGTACTCATTTTGCATCCTGCAGTTTTTTAAAACCCGAAAGATTTTTTTAATATTTATTTATGAGATATAACATATAATAAAAATATTTTAAAAATTTTGTCTGCGTAACATATCGATAAATGAAACAAAATGAATACTTAGAAGGGGTTTGAGTAACTACGACATTGTGTACATTGCAAATATTGTAGGTAAAACTGTATGTAAATTGAATTCTTATATTCAACTAATAATGGACTGCGAAGTCTTTGCTATGTAAATAATATTTATATATCCCTGTTAAAATATAGATCTGTCATATAACAGTGTAAAAAAATAATATATCCGGCTATATCTGTATAGTATCTGTCAGTATGGCTCTGTAAATGATAAGGCCTCACAGTAGGGCTAGGTTTAAATAATGTCGCCTCCATTCTAGCCCCGAATCAGTTAAGCCCTTCCGGCACTAAGGTGATAATATATTATATTACTCTATCGTCGGTTTTAGTGGTCGGTGGAGAGACTCTATCTGTGCATAAATATTTCAACATTAATAGAATATTATTTACAATTGTATTAAATAAACAATAACATCATCAATACTTATTTACAACGCTATACTTCCGACACAAAATTAAATAGTTATTAACTTCTAACAATTATTGTATGAAGTGGGCAGTCTTTATTTCCTTTGAGATTTACAGCTGTATTATTTATTTACAAGAACCATTCTTTTACCTACGCACTAATCGTAACATCACTCAGATCCGAGTTTATCTTAAAATATACTGCAATGCAAAGGTTTTTATTGAGTGAAATGATACAAAAATAAACTTTCAAATTATTTAGTCAACTCAGCTATACAATGGTTCAAACGCTGATTTGAACAATATCAGAGGGAGTGACCGTTCTATTAAAACTATTAATCGCAGAGGTGACAGTGAGGTCGCATGCCGTTGTTTTTATCCTCCCCTATTACGGAGAATAAAAACAGCGTCAAAGCTGACCCGAGAGGTAACCTTCGTGATGGAAAAAATATCTGTAGAGTGAATCATATCGAGCCATGTCCCTGTTAGGTAAGTCTATGCCATGCTAATAAGTGACTAACAGATTTAGGACTGGCATCAGATATTGTGCTCCCCAGTCGTCATGCCCGCTTAGTTATTTTGTTCGCGGAGAGGATAATGTTACACGTATTTAATGCACAGCTGGTCTCGCCTTCAATGTCACCGACCACGAAAACCGACACACATCTTAACATTACTGTATATGGATGATTCTCACTTCATATACTATAGTATATATATTATATATCAATTCAATCAACATAAATAAAATGACTGTCGAAATAAATCTGCACTCTCGGTCAAGATGCCTTTAGCGGTGTATATGGAAGTATGTATGCAGAGTATAGGTCCAAAAGGATAATCTGATTCCTCGGAAGAGGATTCGATATTCTTCGAGCTTCGTTCTGATGTACTTATCGAAACATATAATTCTTCACAATTGTGCAAAAAATACAATCCAAACCGTGCATTTTATAATTTTGTGCTACCGAAAAATTCTATTGTCCAATAAATGGACGTTTTATTTTACTACTCGCATATTCAGCCACCGAAAAGGTATGATACAAATAATTTACCTCTCGATTTGTTTCAGTGACTTAACGCCAGCAGTTATTTTTTAATTGTTTATCGAACAGAAGCTCGCTGAATTCCGAATCGACTTCCCTTCAAAGTGCACCATTCTCAGAGGAGCAGAGAATCCTCGAGTTTCTCCTCAGATTGTACCATTACTAAACATCGACTGAAAGTGATCACACGGCAAACAACAGAAACGAGCTCTCTTATAAATAAAACCTCAAAACTATATATATCACATATACATTCATACATATTGTTTGCTCTGTACAACGAACCGGCACTCTGCCCTATCTTACAGCAGGGCGTTATCACAAATAAAACAAATCACATGCGCGGTCAAGCCCTGGTTTCGGGCTTCTGCTCCTGTGATGAGGAGGATGGTGACGGCGGGGTGATGGAGGACTGGGCAGCGGCTATTGAGGCTGAGCTGTGCGCGGCCAGGCGGGAGTAGAGTCCGGCCACGGGAGGGTACGGGTAGGCCCGCGGCCGGCGGGGACTGTCCGGCTTAGCCATGTCCGCCAGGCTCCAGATCCTCGGCTTGGGGGCGGGCGGGGAGTACCGGGGATAGCCCGGCTGGATGAAGAGGCACTCCGGGCTGTCCGGCCGTGACTCGGACCATTCTGAGCCCGTGTCTCCGCCGCCTCCGCTTGCGCCGCCCTCCAGCCTGTTGGTCCGTTCCCCGTCCTCGCTGGAGGCGGTACCGCTGTCCTTGGAATCTGTAACAATAACCACATTCTAAACATTTGTCTTTGTCTTCTTAAGCTATTAATAAAATAAACAAGATAAAAAAAAGAAACAGAATAAAAATCATATTCAAAATATTTTGGTGCAAGTGTCCCTATTAACTTTTTTTTTAATTTATCGATGGGGACTTAAAATGGTATTACCAAAATTTATACAAGAAGTAAATATCCTATCGGATCAATAGAACATGGCAAGACTTGTGAAGAAATTATTTGTCTATGGCACACCAGGAACATTGGACTTGAGTGGATATTGGGCTTATAATCGATCGGTAATGACTTCGCGCAAAATCAGCGACATATTGGGTCACTATTGATCAATTTAAAAAATATTAGGAATCAATAAGAATAATAAGATGAATTATTTATAAAAATTTATCAACTTGGCTATCCTTTTTAGACGATCATCTCCACCAGGACTAGGCTTACGGGATTTCTCTCGGGCGGGCCGATTTGTCAGTTGTCGCTATCTATCCTGTCCGTTATAAATACGAACTCTAGAATACCAATACTCTCCCGGGGACTGTCATCGGCGCAATAACTCTTTGGATGATCCCCACTCCGACAACCGGTACAATAAATACAGAGAACTTACAAAAGAGCCCTTTCACACCGTTTAGCCAGGATTATACACGGCATAAACATTATTCCCATCGGTTTATAATCTTATTTAACAGCTATTGTCGACCGCCTTGTGGTCTCGGTCGAGCAACGAGGTTGATATATGGGCCGTGGGATTAGTCGGTCTCAAAAGGAAACAACACCTAAGGCAGCCTCAGCCACTTTCAGGCAACGAATTTCTTTGTCCCGGCATCTGCTTATAAAATTCTAATTGATGCGTGCAACACTATTTTTTCGATATGATATCATAGTATAAACTCTATTGCAATACAAACCAAATGTAATTCGGTTACAAAATATAACCGAAGCACCCAAAACCGCTCGGATTATCCTCTGAGAGATTGAGTAATATTATATATACAACCGGTCTCATTTACGAAATCGGATGTTTCTTGTAATTAAAAAAAAAAAAAAAAAAAAAATTCGAAGCAGTTATGACAAAACGAACTCCAATATAACTTCCATTGTGAAAATATCCTATGAAACGTATGAAAGCGATAGATTTTATTGAATAGTCTAGCCTTGACTTTATACTGCAATTTACTCCTATAAAAGCCGTTTAGAGAAATATCAGATGACTGGGATACCACTAAACAATCATCTAAAAGCTAACAACTCCCTCTCCCTCCCTCCTCAGCCGAAGCACTCGTCGGCAAAGCCACACTGATTAGCCATTAATCAAAGGCAGCGACGATAGGGATCGGCAGATGGCAGCACACTCCTTGGATGGGAAGCTGCCATGAGATTATGGCACCACTGACAGCAATAACTGCAGCTGCAATGATTCATGGAGTCGCGCTTTAATTACTTACGAGCGCGTGTCGCTGTTTGGCCGACACGTGCAACCGAGACCGTTTTATTCATGACACCAGCCGGAGGGAAAATATTTGGATATATCGGACACTCAACCCTGATGTTATTCCAATAAGCTCCCCCAAAGGGACTGGTGGTAAGGCCTATCAAATACCCGGGATTTTATTCCATCTCCCATTCATCGGTGGCCGGCAAATATTTGCTCGTCTTGATCTCCGAATCATTTGCAGTTAGAGTATGAAAGGATGAACCTGCTTTCATGATTTGATCTTAGCTAATCTCAATCTGCTAATGCAAAGTGACTGATTCGCGAGTGGGACGTAAAAATAATAAAATATTTTCTGAATAGATTGTAACTTAAGTGTTATAACAACTAATTTTAAATGAATGAGTAAAAATAACATTATTTACCTAAGTTGTCCTTGGTCTCGTCCTTCGACCTGGGTGGCGGAGACTCCTCATTATTGTTGTCTTCTTCGTCTACCCTGTTTCTGGGTTCCCAGGTCATCTTGTTCTCTTTCTTGAGCCTCCTCCTTGCGTTGGCGAACCACGTCGAGACCTGAGTCAGCGTCATCTTGGTGATGATGGCCAACATGATCTTCTCCCCCTTCGTCGGGTACGGGTTCTTCTTGTGTTCGTTAAGCCATGCTTTGAGCGTGCTTGTTGTCTCCCTCGTCGCGTTTTTTCTTCGCGCTCCGTTGAGGTCCATACCATACCTTTAAAAAAAAATATATAAAAAATCTATGATAACAAGTCAAAATATTTTTTCTAATTAGGTACAAAGTGTTGGGTGTAATTTAATGGTACGAATCAAACGTGAAGACAGATAATGTAGAAGATAAGGTTGTTATATGAATATATTTGTATATTACCTATCAATACATCAAGGTTAGACAATACTTTTTTTCATCTTAAAGTTTAGTGGAATAAGAATGTTTACGCCCAAACGAATAATGAATCAAACGTATTAAGATAATTTGTAAACATTTATATAAGCATATATTTAATTACATTGTTTATTTATAGTGAAACAAGAGAGCGTTGTATTATCAATCGTTCATCTTTGAGAACCCGGTCGTTTCAGGCATCACTCCAAATTAATTTAAATCTATTTATGCTTCTTTAGTAAACAGAAAAATTATCAGTATTGACTGAAATAAATTATTTGACATGATTAAGGCAGCTTATCATGTTTGAATTTATGAGATACCGAGGGTGTTTCGTAACGCCTCGTCTAGTATATAGATTAAACAGAGTAAGTAAATAACAGGGGCATTTTAGATTCGTTATATAAGGGCGGGAGGGGAGGGGGAGGGGGAAAGGATGCCAGCGACTTCGATAAAAACAGCAATTAAGAGAGCTGTCACGTATCGTATGTAACATATCGCCCGATAGCCGCAATCATATCTCGTAGAAAGGACAGATTATCGGTGCAAATATTTTTAATATGTTTTCAGAAGCAGTGTATAGACAAGTTATGGCTGTGTTTATTGGGTCGTAAAGTATTAGTGGAGACCAATTATATACAGCTGTTGACATCAGGGAAGATAAAATAGCAACGGGAGATAACACTTGTCAGCTAATGTCTCCTCCGAAGAGCTGCTACTGCCATCATATGTTTTTATAAAGAAGATTTAATTAATAAATAAATCTTTTAAAACTCGGCGTTGCTTCTTATAATTGATTATTAATAAAGCAGATAATGATAATGTGTTAAATGAATAAATGAGATAGCAAAGAATCTAATGAGAGTAATCCTCTACCGTTGTACTCAAAAGTTATGATCTCCTACATAATATGATTGATTCCTCGAGAGATATTTGGTTGGTGGGATATGATGGTTCGATTTAGTGAAGATATATTCCAACCATAAGCAGATAAATTGCACGATCACAAACACTATTTATAAAACTACTAAAACGTTATTATAATAATAGTATACATTATTAGGTTCTAAATTTCAACTTTACACTAAACGATAGTTCATCATATGGCTGAGAGAAGAACTGATCGTGTAAGTAATGTTAAAATACTTACTAAAATTAAGACATTGGCTTGAACCAGCAACCAACAAAACAATGCCTTGATAGCTTTTATTTCATTCTTAATAATTTGTTTAGTTTTTCTTATAATTTTTTCTAGTTGTTGAAAGCACTTTTATCATGGGGTATGTTAACTTATGATATGATGGGGTATGTTATGGTGTCATTTTCTGAGGTTATATAGACAGAGAAATAATGGGGAGAGAGTGACTACCTTATCAATAATTCAGTAAATGACACAAATAATATTTTATAGTTATTAAAATAATAATATAATTATTTGTTTTATTATATTTTAATATTTTATATCAGAAAACAAAATATACGGCGAGTACAGAAACATAAATATCTTGATGAGAAAAATCATCTATCTTATGTAAAAGTGTTTAAATCATATAGGTTGTTTATTCCATAGCTTACTTTTCTTAAAGCGGACAAATAAAAAAAATAAAAAATTATAAAATTTATAATTAAAAAGAACTTTATTAAGCTCTTCCTTTATTTTAATAATATTCCTAGCATTTCAGATTTCAAATTTTCAGGAATAAAGCCCACAATATATTGATCGGCTTATTGTTAACATTATTCACTTTTTCTTGGTTGAACTATGTACAAATAACCATAAAATTTTACTCGTTTTATGTCACATCCTAATCTATAATATATAATTTTTTTTTTTAATTTATAAAAACATTTACACTTTTGCACAGGCAATAAAAAACTAATACGAGCATCAGAGATATTTCACTGCTACGCTGACCCCAAACTTATTTAAAATGAACTCTTATTCAATAATGCCTCCCAAAAAATATAGATAATAAATGAGAAAAAGAGGAATTGATTCAACGGTCGGTCTGGTTGCCATCATATTCCAACACTCCCCCTCAGCATTCCTAAGCCAGGACACCCACCCTGAAAGTGGAGGGTCGTAAAAGGCCTAATGAAACGACGTTTAATTTTTCCGCCATTAGCACTGGGAGGAGGGTGACAGACAGATCACGAGCAGGCATCATCATCATCAACAGATGCCATAAATCGGGAGCCCTCCAGCTTTATGGCT
The DNA here is from genome assembly GCA_948150685.1 of Rhaphigaster nebulosa. Classification (NCBI taxonomy): domain Eukaryota; kingdom Metazoa; phylum Arthropoda; class Insecta; order Hemiptera; family Pentatomidae; genus Rhaphigaster; species Rhaphigaster nebulosa. Next base: position 131,238,743 of record OX411306.1, read on the forward strand.
CCGGGACCAACTCGCTCATCCGTATAACAAGCCTCTTATCCAGCCTGCTAGAGGATCACCGTCTCATTTTAATATCACGCCGGATTTGGCTTCAATTTACTTTTCCAGCGATATAGCTAATTAAGTGAGTACCCTTCCATACGGGGGTTTCTGTGGGAGAGGAAGAAAAAACAGGATTGAGGTGGCTGTGTTTGTAAACCAAAGATATCTATGCTATCATGTTCTACACAACAAATTGGATAAATATAAATATATATATATATATATATATATATATATATATATATATATATATATATATATATATATATATATGGCAGGTGATGATTTTTATTAGATTTATAATAAAAGTTAATACGAATTTCAACAAAATAAAAGTTTTCCATCTTCTTTTATGATCTCTACTATGTGTACCTTGTTTATTGATATGAACAACATATTTCGTACACTTTTTATGTTGCTGGTTTAAGCCAATGATGCAGAAACTAACAATGTACTATTTTCCGTCTGTAACGCTTTATAAAATATTATAATCAAAACTTAAACTCAAAAAAGACAAGAACTTCTAAACTGTAAAATGAAGTAAATCATTTTGGATCTTAAAGAAAGTATTTACAATTACTGACAATAAACGGTCAAAATATTGCCAATTTGGATTAAACATCAATATGTTATATGCATCAACATACTGATTTCTCCTTTCAGACATGCATTAGAATACACAAAGAGCAGCGAAGACCTGAATGTTACAAAATGGTGTTAGCAACTACCCTACAGGCTGAGGAATCTTCCATTCCGTACATAAATGGTAACGCTACGTGTAGCATTGTTTTATAATCAACTTTCTAATAACTTATACGCTAGGAATGAGGTACTGTACAAAGCAGAATCGATATCCAACTGTCTATTAACAATTATAATTACTTATGATCAGTGCTGGTAATACGAGTATATTTTATTAAAATTTCGAAAATATATAAGTAAAATAGTTGTTTGAAGAATAAATTATTTAATTGAAGACAATCTTACTTTAAAAAGTATTTTTTTGAATCTCGCAGTTTATTTTTAAAATTAATAAAATTCATAATCAATAATCATAGTATTTAATATTTCATTACATGAAATTCAACTTTTGAAAAAGAAATAAAAATAATTGAAATAAATTACATTTAATTCAAAATTATTTGCGAAAAAATAAATTTCATCGTTCAAGATTATATGATAGTTAACATGATGACAGTTAAAATCAAGGATCACTAAAAAAAATTTTGAATGTAAATACCTACGTGTGATAGACGATTACATAAAAAAAGTCTGTATAATGGCTTGCATACGTTACAATTATTATATTACATACGTTACATACATTATAATTTTTCATAATTAAATGTTAACTAAATGACTAAAAACCATATCATTTTATTCTTCTTATATCTCTTCTGTTATTGATTTCGTTTTTGTACAACTATTGGTAATAAAAAAAAATTTTTTTCGTTAAAGTTATAATTTTTAATAGATTAAATTTGGAGTGTTTCATGCATAAAAAAACAAGGTAACATGGAAGATTAGAGCTTTAATAACAATTTTCTCCAATAACGGTGCACGAAAGAAAACGATATGCGACATGGAAATGGTTAGTTATGACTAACAACTTAATGTGCCTGATAATTGGTATTTTCCAATTAGAGTATTGTCTAAATGAAAAGTTTTGAAGCGGACCCGAGAACCGTGTCATCTGCCATTGGACTCTTCCACTTCAAACTGATTTTCGGATAGATCAGAGAAAAATGGAGATGTGAGCCTCGGAAAAGTAAATCACTTTTCTTGTAGCTGGTTTTTCCGAGGTTACTTTATCCCACCTGTATCAGCGTAAAGAGGAGATACAGGTGGTGAAGAGAGAAAATTCAATTTTCACCTGAGGGCAACATCCTTATCTGAAATTAGGGCGGGAGGGAGGCCAATTTATTCAGGGTGTACATCAGCAATTCCTTCCTTTTACCCCACATAATCCGACCAACCCTCGAGTAATTGACTTCAGGAAAGCGAAACTTAGAGATTTTCTTCCATCCTTGATATCCCAGACAAATAATTTTTATATCAATTCCAACGTTTCCTTTTTTTTTCTCTTTCTCGTTCTCGTTGGTTTCGTTTCCTCCCTTCAGCTAAATTTAATCTGCTTTACTCTGCCTGTCAACAAGCTAAGTTAATGCTGTCTACAAAAAAATAAAATATATATTCCATTAAAGACTTTGCTACGGAGATAGTCTAAGCGCATTCAAGGGCAATTTAAATTACTACAAAGCTACCTTCGGTTAATGATATTTACCCAACCGAAGGACCACATAAATACATAAGCACATGTTACAGCGTTCATTACTACTGCTCATGAACTCACCAGACGAAAACTTTTAGAATCAGGGATCATGTAGGAAGATTTACATTCTAATTTGGGATCCCAAAACACGTTATAATTTTTTTAATTTCAGTGTCATTCTGTGCACATATTTCGGTGTGTGTAAGCACGCCGTTTCTTCCACACAACAATTTATTCTGAAACCTTTTATTCGCTAAAAAATGGAGAGTATTTTACATGAGTAAATAGCTTCTTCGCTTAAAAAAATATCATCAGCTGTACATAAATCTATAAACTTTATGAAGTTCTATTAAATAAACTTTCACCATGGCATCATCTATTCGTTTTTTAGTAAAGTTTAGGAATTGGTGTATTTTATTTAATTATTTTATTAATATCTGATCGCTATATAGTTTATTACATTATATAATGAAAAAAAATCAATTTATATGATGATTTAAAAAAAATTAATTTATTATCATGAGTACTCTTTTTTAGTAATACAACTTTGCGAATAATTGAGTTTACGACTCACGGCTAGTTTTGGAATAGGAAATTAATCGTTGAATGGTTTGAAAAGACGATGAAGAAATTTTGAAAAGGTTTTTGGTGATTCTGAGCACAGTGAAAGACACCTACGCCCCTCCGTCATCCGAAGATGTCGTTATGATGCAAGCTGTGCCCGGTACATGTACACCCTTTCGAATGCAGATTAGCTTTCATTGTTACTGCGCTGGAGTAAGAATAACATTAATCGTTGCCTTTTATTTAGCACTGGTGATGAAGGATGGAACGATCCTCTGAAGGATTTAAGTTTCTCCAGGGTAGATGGAAGTCCGTTTACTGTCCGGTATTTCAACATTTTATGTACTACGGGCATTCATCCATTTGTCATACTAATATATTTAATAATTAAATTCATAAAAACAAATCCAGAGAAAAATTAGGAAATCCCCTATAGGGTTGTATACCACGCGGAATTAATTGACCTAATTGAAGCCATTATAAGAGGAAGCAATAACTTTAGTTGAAATTCAAATTATAATATAAAGACAAATAGAATTAAAAACGTTTGATAAAAACTTTATTCAAGTTTTAGTTTGATTTATTTATTATTATTTTTTTTTTTTACTTGTGCCTAATTTGCTTCAAATTACCTCTGTCATTTCTTGGACTGGGTGATATATATCACACAGTCCAAGAAATGACAGAAACTAATATATTAGTTATTTGTTGGGAACCAGTCACGATTATTGCCTTTCAGTGTATTCAGTATTTCCAAATAAAGTATCAAATATATATATAAATATGCATGCATTTTAATTAATACTTTGGGGACTCTTTGGGAAGAAAAATTATAGCAACGGGACGTTGAACCACAGAGAGAGAGGGATCGCACATTTCTAAGGTCGGAAATTTTAATAGTTGTACCCCCTATCATTCCAAATACCAGCCAGCTCTTAAATATCAGGCCAAAACAATAGACCCAGTAGGTGATCTAAAAGCGACATGTGTTAGAGAAAACACCCTGGAGGCTTCTATGCGTGGTTTAATCTGCTTCTGATGTTCGTTCAAAAAACACTTTTTTTGAATCGTGCACCATTCATTCTGGATGTGAAATATATTGTGACTACAAACGTACCTTATACCAATCACTTGTCTGTTTCTTTTCGTGTAGGTAACAGTATCCGATCGGACGAAATCGACAAAGATTCCAAACCCCGAGCTGCATAGTTGATATCACATAAAAAAAAAAAATTGCCGACTCAAGGTGTCGCAGTTAAGTTTCCGTATGAGGTTGGAAATGCGTTTTTTTTTTTTTGCACCGTCCGCGGGGGACCTCAGACTAAATGAGCTAAAAATTTAAATTTCTTTAATTACCGAGATGGACTTTTTGCTAGGAGCCGACAAAGACGAGGGACGATGAGCATTGTCCAAGGCGCCTGCGGCCTATCTCCCGACGGATCTCCACCCTTTTTCTCCAGAGCCTCATTCCAGAGGTCTGGAAGGACGGTAATAGACTTGTAACAGCCGCTATGTTTTTTATTATGGTCTTTTTATTGCATCGCCACCACCATCTTTTCGCCTATGAGGCTTTAAAAAATTCTTCTTGACGCCTCCTGCAAGACTAATAGCCGTCTTTCAGTATGCCATTTTATAATTCCTATTTTCATATAATCCGTTCAGGAATCTTGATAGAGAAAATTAACGATAAATATATTATTTTTTACAATATTTTAATTAAATAAATTGTGATAAAAAAAAAAATAATCAAACAGTGAAACGATTCGATTCAACAATAACTGCGTATTACCTTCCTGAATAAGGCATTTGGGAGAAATTGTGAATAAAAAAACAAAAACAGAAAAACATAACAAAGTTATTAATATGGGTTTTCTAGGGGTTTAAACCAAGTATTTCTCTTTTTGATATTTTCATTAGAACGTCAAGAACACAAACAAATTAAAATGAGATAAATTTGAAGACGATTTTAAAATATTTTTCAATCTGTAATTGCAACGTTTGTACTAACACTTTATCATTTTTTTTTTTGTCATTATATTCTTCAAGTGTTGTTATCTTTTCGTAATTTTTTGTTTTGATTTATATGTATCGAAATGTTTCATAACAGCAATGATTTTTAAAAAAATCGATTGCTCTTTATAAATAAAGAAGCGAAGTTCGTTACATCCTATGTTGAAATATTTGGAATTCGGCGACTAACTTATAACATATAATTAGCTATTTCCCTGCCTGCAAACTCACAAACTTCACCAACTGCTCTCGGAAATCAGAGGATGTTATGAAGCCCAGCTGGAACTTATGAAGATCGGCTGTTGGTAGTAGGAAATGAAGTCTCGTGAGGACTTTATTAAATCTACAACGAAGCGAAACAAGTAATTTAAGCCGACAGCCTCCATCTTGTTCTGTCCCCAGAGTGAAATTTTAATATATCGCTTCCGAGCCGCCACTTCCCACTGCCGCCTTATTATTGTTCCGTATCTTTGGGGGTCCGCCTCCCTAACCCTTCGTATTTTATTGTGTTACCAACGGAGATCCCGCTGGAAATGAAAACTGAATAACTCCCTTGTTCCTTCCAAACCAACGAAAATCTAAATAGATATCTATAGAGAATATTCTGATAGAATTTCATAAGCTTTGATACTTTTTTTCACTAACCATTAACTGTTTATTATTAGGAAAGCACAAACTTAAAACCATTTTTTTTTAAATATAAAAGTGGAAAATAATTATATTGGAACATGTCATTTTGCAACACAGAGTCACATTTTTTTTCGAAATGGAGATATGTTCAATATCAATATATCAATATGTTCATATCGTTAAATAGAATAAGATGATGAAAAGAAGTAGCCGAAAATATCGATGGTTGATTTGTTAAAAGTATTGTAAAAATACCCATAGACCGGAGAATGAAGGAGCTCTAAAATTTAAAACTTTATTTTCCCGAAATGTATTGCGGACGACGTTTTAGAGAAGAAAGGGTCTTCCGTTGATTCTTCATATATATTTCGTTGACAAGAATTGAAAAAATAGATAATTTAAAACTGAAAAAAAAAATATCACAATACGTCCATCAATATAAAATAAGATTATGGTTGCATATATAATTATAGATTACTTTCATATATTAGTGTGTAAATGTGAAAATGTCTAACGTTTCCGGGTGTAACAAGAAAAAGCAGAAACTATTGTTCTAATAACAAATGGAGGTCTCAAAATGTAAATGAAGTACACGATACAACATACAATACATGTTACTGAGCGGTATCTATGATATAAGAAATGTACGATACATCCAAACTTACGTCTACAAAGAACTCAATCAACATTCAAAGCCGTTTGTCCGTAGCATATCGAATATGCATTAAAATGCTTCTTTTTTTTTTTTTTTTTTTTAAAGAAAGTGGTAATGAGATCATTGTTATGTTATCGCCAAATATATATGTGAATGTCAATCGTATTACAATATTAATTTTGTTTTTAAATCAATGAGTGGAAAATCAAATTACTGGCATGGCAATCGCTATACCGAGTCAGATGGACAATGTTATTTATATATGGTCATCGTATTTCTGATTAAGGCTTGTTAGTTTGCCTTAGATACTTCTTAACATCCACATTATGGTTTTCAAGAATAATCACCTTGAAGTGAAGAAACGCTTTAATAAATCCATCGGTGGAGCAAAGGTATGCATTAGCTGTTTCATTCCTGATTTAAGTGTAGCATGCCTACAGATACCACTCAATAGAGATATATTTAGTACAGTGGAAAGCGTTGTATCGAGATATACTAACTGGATCGAAAGCAGGATCCCGGTATTTTTTTATAATTAAATAATCTGACGATACATAAGGTAGCACTCAGACCATTTGTATAGCGGGGAAGAGGAGATTAGGGCGATAAAGAGTCAAATGAATAAGGAGCTACTGAAGTAATGGAGGCGAGGATTAATGAAACGAAGGGCGACTGGCGAACATAAACAGATAAAGGAAGTGGTCCAAGATGTCGGGAACTCGGAATACGATAAGGATTGCCCAGGGAATATGTTAATACTGACCACACCGGGAGTAAAGTAGGAGTGCTATTTTTCGGTAGCGGGGGTCCGTGAAGATGTGGCAAGGGGTATTTTTTGGACCAGAGTTCAGTTTAAAAGCTGTGTTGTGTGGTAGATTATAATTAACATGCTTATAGGATAATGCTAATAATTAACATAATAACCAAACAATGCAATGGAAAATATATTTTTTATTTTTCCTAAACATATAGTCACATATTTTTGAAGATCATTTGTCCAAAACTGAACATTCTAAAAAGAACCTTTAAAATCCACATGTAGAAACAAAATAACTAAAGGAATATTGTTTTCAGCTAAATGGTTATATATGCGAAAAGGTTTAACTGAACATAAAGAAGCATCAAGAATTATTTAAATTTACTAAATCCGACATAGCCCCCACTAATCAAGAATCGAAATTTGAGGTTTTCTTTCTCTTTCCCTTGATAATGCAAACGAATATTATTCCTCTCATCTCCACCTTTTCTATATATAGGTTATCTCCAACGCTTTACTTCGCGTAACAAAGAGCCTTTCAAATCATTTTATACATTTACAAAAATTATTCGATGACATGAAGTATCCCTTAATAGGCCATTCGAACTACTAGGTAGGTTAAGACCTATAAACTGTCTACTCTTTTCAAACAAAAATCGCCATAAAATTATCCAAATATAAAGACATATTCGGCAGAATAAGATAATAAAATATGAGGGAGGAAGGGAGGAGGGAGTTTAAATGAAATGTGGCTAATGGGTAGTTGTCGGGGATTGACAGACCGGGGCGGCTTTAAAAAACAAAATCCACTTCAGGGATCCAATTCATAACAAGGCAGACCAAGTATATAAATAAATAATAATAAAAAAAGAAAAAAAAAACCTATATCAAATGGACTAGGCCGTTTTTTGAGGGTGGTGTTGGTGTGATATGCCTGAATAATGGACGAAGGGGCTCAAATGCGGGAACCGTGTAGTGCTGGTCACCACATGACTCGTCCCATCGATTTTGTGTCGGCTCCTGCGAGGAGCAGCTTTTTTCCTCATCTCTCACAACTTTTATCTCGCCTCTCATTACTGCTCAGATCGTTGTCCGATGTTCTGGCCAAAACGGCGTTATCCAATCATCGGAACAGATAATCGTACCGTTTTGAACTTTAGAACGTGCTATAGAATAGTTTAGTAGCGCAGAGAAATAGAAAATCGTTAAATCTATCATTAAATCGTTAAAATACCTTACCAACCCCAAGATGTTCATAGGCGATGTCTGGCGACTCATACAGACTAAACAGAAACGGTGATGCAATGTTTAGCCTTGGAATATTTATGTGAAAAGAGGTTAAATCCAAGACAACAATAACTCTTGGCTCAGCGACCGGCACTAAACGACAAGTTCAGACAAGTTCTTACCATATCATTATTTTGGTACCATTTATAACTGGCCTCCACATATCACTATGTTCTTAAATCTATATTTGCTCTGCAGGGATTTTATTGACATCGCGGCGATCTACAATCTAAATTGCAATCTGTCAAAGCAAAATCATAATTCAAGAGAAAGAAATGTACCGAAAATTGATTTACTATTTTGCTGAGTACAGAACTCTTGTATCCATTATTTTCTTCCAAGAAAATATACAAGATGAGTTTAAGCTAGAAAGTGGATAGGGCACACTTTAAGGGAGCCTGATGGCGCCATCAAATAAGATGCTCTGCAGTGGAGTCCTCAGGAAAGAAAGAAGAAGAGAAAGACCAAGAGAGACGTGGTGCATATCAGCATAAAAGGACCACGGTCGAGGCGGCAAAACATGACAAGAAGCAAGAAGAGTTACAGCAAAAATAGCGGAATGGAACGCACTTGTTGATGCCCTATGCCCCGTTAGGAACCAACGGTGATAGCAAATATAAGTTAGAAAGCTATAATGACTATTCTATCGGTTTAACTATGCAATTCCTGTTGTACGACATAATTCAACAAAGTTTTAAAATATAATTGTTCCGGAATTACAAGTTGGTATAACACAGTACAGTTGGTATTGATTGGGAGCGTATTTTAAATCTAGCAAATGTTTTTTCAAGGATCGGCTAATGTTACTTTATTTATATTTTTATCAATCTAGCGAATCACATAGTAGGTACTCATAAAAATTAAAATACATTGATAATATGAAAACAGGATTAAATTTGTAAAGAGAAAAGAAGTAGCGAATATAATTTTTTTTCAGGTTTTACAAGACAAGTTTCACTTACTTTCAACTTCATAAAAATATATCACTGAATATGCACGTGGACATATCTGTGTGAGGCAAGGCATCCGAAGCAGCAGCCCATGAGTTACTAAGATTGATCGGTCTTCGCAGTTGTCGGCCCGTGAGCAGACCAGTACGGGCGTTCGATCAGATAAGGCCGTGGCGTGTGAATGTTGCCACTCGGGAAACACTCCTTGAATATGAAAGTTTAATTATGGTCCTGTTTTTCTCAAATGTAAACCCATGTTATTTAACAACTTTAATAACGGGGTTAAAGTAAACATTTATTCGTTTTTGTTATTAATCAGGGAAACCCGAAGCCTGTTGCCAATGACGTTTTGAAACAAAAGGCATGTTGGAGAAACTTGGATTCGAGGGAAACCGTGTATTGTCAATTGTTTTTATACAAGAAAATAAAAAGAATTAAGGCAAATTTTATTCAATTCAGAATTGTTATCAAAGATGTCTTTCATAATTTATAATAAATTAATGCCACATTAACATGATCATTGCATTAGCTTTGTGAACATTCATTCGTGATTTTCATTTTTTTAAAATATTATTCAATCACAATTTTAAACCTCACAACAATCCCACAAAAAAAAAAAAAAAAATATATCATGGATCCTGTATCCTCTATTATTTACTGTTCATTTTACCTACTTTTCGTTTTTGACAGATTTTAATATATGGAAAAAATAATGCTTGTCTTTTATTAACTAAAGCCCAGAATAAACAAATACCAATTTTCATTCCATAGTTTGGTTTTTATTTTTGAAAAGTTTCAAAAAGAGATTTCTGAACAACCGTATAAGTTGATGATAAAAATAGACTTGAATTCAGAGTTAAAGCCCCTGTGAGGTACATTCCTTGTAAATACAGTATTTGTAAATATACTCACAATAGGAAATTACCCAATGCTTAGTAGGCACATAAAAATCAACGCAACAGAATTTGACACTACCAATGAAAACAACGTAAATTCGTGACTAATGCAAAAAAAAATAGAAGGATAAGATTTTTATTGCATCAAATCCATCTTCAAAATCATTTCAGCTTTGAGGATGACATGAGAGAAGGTGGTTTTAATTAAAACTGCTAATCCTCTAAAAAAAAAAGTCTAACATTCATCCCCTATTCTCCCATCCACATCCAGAGGAAGAGCTGTGACACGCGCAAAACAAAAGAGACTATGTTAACAAGGGGGGCCTAACGACTCACTAAATTAAAAAGGAAAGAAGAAGAAAAAGTGGGAAGAGGAAAGAGGGTGCGACCAGATGGAGGAAGAAAGAAATATTGATGTACGAGTATTTAATTAGGGCTCCTTTTTCCTTCGGTCTCGACTTCCTAAAAACACCCTCGGTCCTTAGTGCCAGTCCTCCCGGTCTTCCTTATGGGGTGGTATTTTTGAAACCCTGACGGACGGACTGGCAATCTGTTCCCTGGGGAACGGGCTCGATTTATTACAGGAAAAACCGACGTTGACAAAAACCCAAAAGTCACAGTTAATTTTAAAGTCACCGCTGTCGTTGGAAGCGAAACTATCATTGCTTCTTTGCTAAGGGTTGAACTGAAGCCTGAAAGGAGACTGTTTCGCAAGTCCTTCGCGGAGTTGGATATGCAGACCACGCCGTCATTAGTAGTACTTGTGGGAGACAGATCATGCGCGTTGCAACACCTGCCCTAATTAGCTGAGTAGCTAAACCTTCACTAATAATGATTAATGCCTTTTGTTAGAGACAGAGATAGATTATCTTTTGGAAATAGACTTAATAAAATCGTGATGTGGTATGTTACAGAATTGAATCTCATTCACCTACTTCCGAAAATAACTTCAAACAGTAAACAGAGACATTTATTTTTATTCTGAAATAACAAATACTAACACTAGCATAGAATAAATATCATATATTTCTCTCTGCTTTTTGGGTTTTATTATAAATACATTCATTTATTAAATTACTTTTATCTGAAATTTATTTTTTACAAATATCTATCTTATCATAATTATTTAATTGATATCCATTGAATATGGATACTATATTAATTATAATTGTTATTAATCATATTACATATTGATTAGTTTTATATCAATTAAATATATATACAATTTTATTATAAAATGTATACCAATTATATAATCTTTCGAAAATATAGCGAACAAGTAAAAAAAAGAAATTGTGACAGAAACAGACAACCGACTGATAATTCACCATAATCAAAATCAGAGTTTTGAGAAATTACTTTTTACAGTTTCTATGACTGATAAAAAATAACTGTCAAAAAAAAAAAACTTTTGTCCTAGACTTTCCTTTAGGTATTGAGTCTACGTTGCTATAAATACTTTTGGTTATTGTATTCCTGAGACATAACCCAGTTATGTGATACTAGTCTATAAAATTTTGTTTAGCATAATACCTGCCGTTTTTTTTTTTTTTTTCACTTTTGAAAACCACCTTAGTAAGGAGGAATTCGAAAGTATAGGAAAAAAAAGCATTATGTATGATTTTCCTACAATTTTGAGTTGTATGTTTATTCTACGACATGTGCGATACATAATACAATTAGAATAATAACGCAATGCCACTAAATTTTCCCAATATTTCAAAGATTAATAATAAGAAATAATAAATACAGATAAAAATGTATAGAGGCCTTTCCAATAGGTTTATTTTAATATGTTTCCACGTCGATTACGCTCAGTAACAACGGGCAGGTCTATTTTCCTTTTTATAAATGTAGTTATTGATTTTAAAATAATACCCGATGTAGCAAAATGTAATTTTATATCTTTATATTTACAACGCAATACTATTAGCTACTTCAGTTCTATCCAACACTGATAAATATAACCAAAAACTATAAATAATCACAAAATATTTTACTATGCTGCATTTCAAACCTACAATAAATCTGGTTTATGACAGGTTTGGGATTAGTGCTGGCATTAAAGACTACTAACAAACTGATGGAGATCTAGTAAAGAAATGGCCTTGACTTTTACATCCAGGCTCTGGCAAAGGATTGTCTGGTTAGTGAACTCTTCCTAATGTAAAATGTAAAACGCATAGTTGTAGGTATATTGTATAATAATTATATAACATAGTGTGTAAGACAAATTAATACGAATAAATTAAATACGAGGCTCAAAGCCAGCAAATAGGAATACGAAGCTTGGAAGAATAGAACTGATAAAAGATTTAAGTTACATTTATAGAGACGCTCCAAAACCGCTAGATGGCTTTAGATAACAGAAGCCCTTAATTTTTTTTTTTTTAATCACAAATCATATAACACCCGACAAGAATGAAGAATTTAAAAATGTATAAACGTGAAGAATCAACACAGATCACCTACTTAAATGTTAAATCAAGGTGAAACAGTGATATGTGAAAAGCATTATTGCAACAGTTAATGAAAGGTGATTGTGCTGATTAACTTCAAAAAACACAAGTATGTTTATCAGTATTTTTTTATTTATTTAAATCAACTAGATTATTTAAGTCAAGTATTCTTTGGTGCAACTAACTGAGAAAGTCGGGACAAAATATGAAAACAATATAAGTTTATTCACTTCATTTTTTTGTTTACAACTTGTCTAAACGTGGTTGAAATTTTGATACCAAATAGTGGTCTGACTTAATTATTGTTCGGTCTATATAAAAAGTATCATAAATTAATTAAATTAAGATTTTATAAAATCTATGATATAATAATATGCATAGTTGGATATTTTTTCTTTAAATTTAATTATTTATAATTCGGAAAAGTCAAATGAATTGAGCCAATCATACTACTGTTAAATATGCTTCAAAACACGCATTAAAAACATTTCAAGTGAGCAGAAAACTTCACCTTACGGATTTCTTATTTTTAGTTATATATCTAAAGCATAAAGAAGTGGGACATAAATATAATGTTAGAGAATTTTTGGTCTTTATGGAACTTCAGCCTTGCTGGAAAAAAGAAAGTTGAGTTTGTCCTGAAAAGGCGATTTCTGTGAAGACTTTCAATACCGAGAAGCCTTTTAATTGCAAAAGTACCTAGTAAATCTATCCTCTCCTTTCATAGAATTATTGCGAGAAAAACAACAAAAAAAAACTATAATTATCAGCTAAATTAAAATTAGATACATAAAATCGTAAATTTCAATCATACGTAAAAGATCAGATGAATTTAAATAAAATAATTATGACTGAAACGGTGAGTGAAGGACTAAGCGCAGAATGGAGCATAGAATGGCTTCACGGAGGAAGTTGTCGCTAGTGGTAAATTAAATAATCCCTATCAAGTTACAAGAACTGCCCTTTGGCTTAGTCGCAACAAAACATGTCCTAACCTTATCCAGTGTCGTCGGCTGCTCACATCCCCTGCCTCGTCTACTCTTATATCTTACATTGCCTAAGAATTTTAAAAGATTTTTAACAGAATTCGTTGTAATAACAAAAAATTAACAAACAGAAAAATTAAATTGTATTTAATATTTACTTTATTCAACTACTGAATAAAATTGGACTGAGAGTGCCCCTGCGGGATACCATGTTTTTGATCGTTAAAGTTTCAGCGGAAGGAGGGTACAGATGAGCAATTAAGTGGAAAATTATTAATTAATTGTGACATTCTTCGAATCTGGAAAAAAAGTTGAATCAATAATAAAATAAAATGTTTATTTATTTTTCTTTTTTAAACAAAACTATCATATTTATTTATTGTTAATAGAATTAATATAAATCATAGTGAATTATAACATCCATTATAAAAACATGTATCAAATAGAAAATAAACCAACGGCCTATTTAGGAAGGACTATAGCACGCAATCCCAAACAGATGTCGCTCCTCTTGTAATCAGCAAACTCACGGAATTCCGATTAAAGACAACGATGACACCGGCAGTTGTAGAGTTTTCTCCTGGGCGGCGGTTAGCGACCTGATGGCGCCGACTGAGAAACTATTTAAATAGCTGGGCAGATCAATTACTTGCTGTGTCCCGGGGCAGATAAAAATACCTCAGTTAATGTAAGTTCCTTGTCGACGGAGCAGTGTCGAGCAAATCACACCGCCGCCTCCCTCCAATTAAGATAACCTGCAGTTACAAGGGTGGCTACCAAGCCGCGGTCCTCGGATAAGATAGCCTCATCTCCCGGTCTCCTCGTCTCCTCACGTCCCGTCTTCTTTATGTAGCCGGAGCATCATTAGCTGTAGTCCAGTATGAGTTTTGGAAACCAGGAGATTTCTAGGTTTGTATAGGAGCTTGGATGAGATTCCACTAAGTATATTACCTTTATATTAAAATGGTTATATTAAAAGTAATTATACTAAAAGTAATGATTGCTTCTTACGAAAGATGATTCATGAGGATGCGTTCTTCATAATTAAACATCAGAATAAAAAAACAAATAACTGATTCAACAAGAAATTTGTGTCACTCGCAACGCAGCAAACGATCGCCTTATAATTCTGTGCATTGCTAACGTATTCTAATTTAGGTCATCGCTTCCGCTGTAGCCTGCCGATTAATCGGGTGTATTGCATGACTAATTAATTTTATACAAATTAATTTAAAATAATTTCAAATCAGTAAGCCTCGAAATAACGACAATACGGTTCTCATTTCTCGTTCATATATCTACTGATATCTGTAGGTCAGCTCGATTCGGCACGAGCATTCTTTATGTAACCAGGACATATTGGAATTGTGATTTGAACATTAGAAGGCTTACCATCTGGCCAAAGAGGACTAGAAAGGAAGAGGGAATTGTTCTCGAGGCCTGTCATGTACGAGCCTCCGAATAAGTACTTCCGATCCCCGAAATCCGAAGTAGGGAGTTGAATCAGTTATGAACCAGTCCAAATTAGCTGACGGAACATTGATTAGAATATAATAACAAAGTATGGTACCGAAGATGGGCCAGTCGGGGACAATGGAGTACGTGCGACGGATGTGTACATATCGGGAGGAGGAAGCGGCCTACGGGTCGGGAACCTTCCGATGGAGGAAGTGCTGTCACGTGACGGCTTTGGCAATGCTGCCAACTGTCTCATCTCAACTGTTATATAATTCTGGTTATGGGGTATTTAAAGTTAACAAAACGCCCAAGAATGACTTTCAAGCGAGGTACGTTTCTAATAGCTATCACATAATACCTGACACTCAGCTGCTATGGAACCTATCTTTCTTGTGCTAGGAGCCATGTTATTTATGCATATGCAAACTGTTAATAATGTGTAACAGTAGAAACTCTACAAAACTCATACAGAATAAGTGAAAACTCTAGAAATGTCGGTATCACCGTTTTCTTTAATCGGAATTTAATAAGTTTGCTGATTAAAAGAGGAACCGTATGAGAAAGTGATAAATAATTTAGCACATACACCCAATATTTAAATACAAAGCAAAATTTTGTCACTGATCCGTTAAAATCGAACGAAGTCAATTAAACTTAATTCATACTCACATGAAAAATAATAGTTACTTAATTGTGAATTAGAAAAAATTAGCATTGCAGAATTACTTTAATCTCTCCCTAGGTTCTCCATTGCGCAACAGTTATTTCTATCCGATGGAAAAAAATTATAATTCATGTAAACATCCTTTACAGCATGCCACTATTTCCCAGAACGAACGATCCGGCTATGGCAGAAGTTTTTTTATTTATTAGTTTTCAGTTAAATATTTGTAAACAGATTCGCAAACACATCTGAAAATACACGCGTACAATTTTTTATACAGTTGTTATGCAAATACTAAAACATCATTGGTTTATTGAAAGTAAGAAATAATTTAGACAAATAATACATAAAAACATTTACAATGTTTTAGGAAGGCATAGGTTTATCTTTAAACATCTTTAAATTTATGTTTATTGTCAAGTTATGACATAAATATGAATAAAATATTTTAAAATTATTATATAACAGGCCAATTATCATAACTCATTAATACTTATTGGAGCCATAATCTACATAATTGACATATTAGACACAATGAATTGCAAAGTTGGAATTATCTGTCTTATTATTATATGCACGTATATGTTCCTTTAATCTCTGATTTAGCGATCTTCCAGTTAATCCCGTGAATTTGGCAGCACAATCACTACTAAATTGTAATGATTGTGCAGCCAAATACACAGGGAAAACTGGAAGATCGCTAAATCAGAGATTAAAGGAACGTATACGTGCATATAATAATATGACAGATAATTCCAACTTTTCAATTCATTTAAATGAAAAAAATCATGAATTTATCAAAGACTCAGGAGTTAAATTAATACATAACGTTGAAAACAGACTCAAATTAAATATATATGAAGCACTTGAAATTATAAAATCCTTCAAATCCAACCCAGATTTTTGCTTAAATGACCAAATAAATATCTCCAATAGACCAATCTTAAATTTATTCCCATCTATAACAGAAAAAAACAATTACTCACCGGCATTTACAATTACTGGAAAAACCGTGAACCTTAAACCGTTTACCTATAAACATGCTACCTACCTTTCGTTAATTATTAGTTCAATGCGAGAAGAAACCAGTACAAACTTTTCTATTTGATATAATCCATTTAAACCTTGGTGAGTACCAACATGTATTT
Organism: Rhaphigaster nebulosa; assembly: GCA_948150685.1. Classification (NCBI taxonomy): domain Eukaryota; kingdom Metazoa; phylum Arthropoda; class Insecta; order Hemiptera; family Pentatomidae; genus Rhaphigaster; species Rhaphigaster nebulosa. The sequence continues at coordinate 131,255,521 of OX411306.1, forward strand.
GATTTCTGGTCTTAATTAAATTCATAATACATAAATATTTTATAATAATGATTTATATTAATCTAATTTAATATGTGTTAATATAAAAATATATTTTGAATGGCTTATTTTTGAATTTTTTGTGTGTTTTTAGAACTGAGGATGAATGTATAACATTCGAAACTAGTTTTCAATAAAACAAATTCATAGAAATGGCAAATAATTTATCAATTCCTAATTAAATTGTTGTTTTAATATCTACCGATCAAATTTGAATTTTACCAATCAAATTTTCGAAATGTCTTATAAATATTTTTATTGTTTGGTCGGCTATTGGATGATAGGATATCAAATGAGATTCTATCTGATTTAGGAGTTATTATTAATTAAGTAAACAGATTTATATTAGGAAGGTGATACCAGAATTACGTTTCATAAAAAAAAAATAAAGAAATATATAAAAGAAAAAAGTACGAAACAAAGAAGCGTGAACTAAAACGCTCTAAAGAATTATTAAGCCCAGTGGTTTAGGATGTCTGTTGGGTTAGGTGATTGTGAAAAGGTGTGAAGTAAAAAGTCTAAGGGGCAGGTTGTTGGGAGGGGAAAGCAGGGCCAACTATAGCTCGGATAAAGTTTCCCTTTACTCAACAAGTTTTTAACTTTTTTTTTTGTCCCTCATCTTCCCGTGTCCGTCCCATTTTCTATTTTTTCCCCGTCGTTAAGGCCCCGATATATCTATATATCTATATGTATATGAACCTAGACCGAGGTTCTCATTGGAGGAGACCGGCTATATAAATGAGTGTGGCGGCCCTGACTAAAGAGAGTCGATAGGAGCATAAAATCCCGACCATTCCGCTTCGTGGACTCATTTGAAGATTAAACATTCCTCCTCATCTTTGCCGCCTCGGCTGCTTACGGCCACGATCTGCTCTTTGGGGTTTCGAGGGAAATTCCCAGGAGATACTACTCCCTTTCAGGTAGTGTTTTAAAACTGAGCCAAAGTTTAATCACTAAAAAAAAGGAAAACAAACTTTGGATTCTATAATCATATTTAGCGATTCTAAATATAACACAGTGTAATACGAGTGTACTGATTTATATATAAAATCATAGTTTAAATAATTTTACTATATATCAACGAAATAATTACTATATCTTAATAATAGCCATTTTATCGTGTACCGACATTTCGGCCAATGCTTTAGGCCATCATCAGGGTAGGAAGGCGTAGATTCAAGCGGTAAATGATAGTTATGATAAAAAATCAGTTGGTGCTTGACTCTACGCATGTTTGCTCTGATGATGGCCTACAACATAGAATAACGGTTTATGCACTGTCCGCAGTTTGCGTCGGCTTTTAAACATAAGTGAACCGAAAACCTACGAACTCTTTGATTTTGGTCCTTTCATTTTATTTTCGAAATTCTACACATCAAATAAAATGATTTCATCGAGAAATGGTTAATCAAATCATCATTAAACTCACGTGATGCATGTATTCCGGTACAATGAATTTCATTATATTAAATATGGAAATAAATAAATGCACTAAGGATTTTACGATTTTTATTTATTTTAAAATAATCCCGCGTGTTTATATCGAGTCAGTTCAGTAGCTCGAACTTAGCGTTGCTTGCCATTCTTAAAGTACTTAAAAAGAATTAAAAAAGATTCTTGTCAAAAAGAGATTAAGGAAACAAGAAATTCAGTTTAATTTGACAACGCCATCCCGCCTAACACAACGCCTAATACAATGCCATGCCATGCATCAAGTCTGTTAAGAACAGAGGAAGGAGGGAGGAGGGCAGATAATGGACCAATACATAATAAATAATATTTTTATCAAAATATTTTAGTAAATAAAAATTGAACGATTGAGTGCGGAATCATGGTAGTAAATCTGACACCTGTAAATACTGGCTAGTGATAGCTTTAGTCATTATTTAGATCCTTGAATTTCTTAACGCTTCAATTCCATAAATAATCGCTTCTATTATTTTTAAGAACGCAATTATAAGAACTGATAAATTAGTTTCAGTTTTTGGTGGTATCCATGTATCCGTTTCCAGCTTTTGTGGTCTTGTCAACAATTAATTTCTCCGGCAGACTATCACGACGGAACAGCTATGTAATGAAACCGCTCTAAGCAAGCAGCTGTTTTGTTTATCTCCTTACATAATTCTTTCATACGTAAGTATCAGCATTTACATAAAGTAAGCGTTTTCTCATGTTCATTACATTGCATCATTGTTATTCTTGTTCAAGAGTTGCCACCTGGTCTGTCGGCTTAAATTCAATACGAATTGTGTCGGCTGAAGCCTCATAAATTATCTATTTACTCACAAGTAGATACTTATATATTTATCATTTGGCTTTAATTCGAGATTGGATCTTTTACACAGTGGTGTCTTTGAGGGACGTTGGGACTAGCTGACTAGCCTATCAGGAGCGGTAGATAAGGTGAGATCTGAAGGGAGGCGGTGTGGCTATCAGCGAACGATATGAGGGTAAATATGTCGGTTCAGCTGACATGGCGGCACTTTTGGTAAGTTTACTCTTACAACATGGCCGCAGGGATCATCTCCAACCGCTATCTTATCTCTTATCGGCAGCTCCTCCATGGGCTCCTATCGCCAGCAGAGATTTGTAGAGCGCTGGTTCCTGAACAGGGTAGAGCAATCACAAACATTGGGAATCTGCCGAAGCCAAGGAACCGAGAAATGGAAGGAGCATACCCTGTTGCCTGCCTGATGGGAAGGCAAACGAAATTTGTACAATACTCTTAATAGTATATTAATGGAAAATATTGCATTGAGTGTTTCGAAACCGAATGGTACTGCCCATAAAAGTAATGCATATCATAATAAATAATAATAATTGAATAATAATAATAATAATAAGAAATAATTTGATATTTTTCATTAAAATGCAGAAAATTCAGAGAAACAATAAACCTTTCAAACTTTTTCTTTTTTGATTAAACATAGGATGTTTCGGACTCATTGGTTCATTCTTAAGTTTCCCTAAGGTTTTCCAATTAGCTAAAATATTTTATCTAACCATGGATAACCTTAATCAGTGTTTTTTAATAAAAAATACTAATTTTTAATTGAAGCATATTAGAGTGTCCCCATTAACCTAACTCATTCTTGGACTGCATATATTTATTCGATATTTCATAATATTCCATTGTCAATACAGAACAATGTAAAAATATATTCAGTTGACATCCGCATGATGGTATAGAAGGGTCAATCTAATTAGGGATTGATAAATTATTTGTTACTTCTATAATGTTGTTTTTATTAAAAACTAGATTCGAATGTAAAATATTCATATTCAGTTCTAAAACAAACAAAATTCAAAAATAAGAAATTCAAAATACAGTTTGGTTATATTATACATATTAAATTAAATTTACATATTAAAATTAAATATGTGTAATAATACCAAACTGTATTTTGAATTGCTTATTTTTGAATTTTTGTGTTATTAGAACTGAAGATGAATGTATAACATTCGAAACTAGTTTTCAATAAAAATAAAATTATAGAAGTGACAAATAATTGATCAATCCCTAATTAAAAATATATTCGACGATATCAAGAGATATTACTCTGAATTTACATTAGAGGAGTTTTCTATCATAAGTATATATATATCCACTTCTCAAACTGAAGATATTTTAACGAATTAACATTCTACACCAAAAATTATTCATTTCATTTTCAATATTAAATTTTCCTCTGTCAAATAGGTATTACGAATCAACATTTTCAACAAAAAAATTTTGCCTTGTATCAATGAGATGCTCCCCTAATAATTTTCCAAAATATAGATACATTGACTTTTGATAGAAAACTCCTCATTGATCTTATCCTCCAATTCAATTTTTTTTTAACAAAGTGTGAACATGGTGTGAATATAACTTCCATTGTGTGATCATTAATAATAAGTATATAATATCATAATTATTCCTCACCCATTGAAGGGATAGCCAGCGAAGGCGGCTTCGTAGGGGTGATAGACCGAGGGGTAAGGCCAGCCGGGGGCGGCCGTGGGCAGTCCATCCTTCACGTCCAGACCAACTCCCTGCAACAGCAATTCCTGGAGGATAAAGGAAGAAGTGAATGTAAATAAAAGTTAAGGCTCATTAGATAACGGGGACATATTTCAAGAATACTTTAAATTTATAATAGTTTTACAGACAAATGCCATTATTTGGGTTGACCACGATATAAGTTAATTTTAAAAAGCACCCTCCTTGTAGGGGAATTGACGCTCTGATTTGCTTGTACTCATGTAACTACAATGAAGCACCTGACTATTTTAGAGATATAATTGTATACTACAGATTCTTCATTCTATCAATCCAAAATTCCATTACTTTGTCTAAATTGAATCAACTATCTGTTATCAAATTTCCAGTTCACTTCTATCATATCACATTAGAACCAGTATAGTTTATATGTCTTTATAAGTTAATCTAATAATGATTAAATTATATGTCATACTTAAAGTATTAAAACGGAAAAAAATATTTATAAGTTTACAAGGCAAAACAAAAAGTAAATTTGAAGGAAAGAATACAAAAATAAAAACGAATAGAAGAAAAGATCAATCATTTAAAGAAAACGCGTATAAGGGAAACTAAAGTAGAACCATCAGAAAAATACAAACAAAAATTTAAAAAACCAACATAAAACTCGAAAAATGTTAAGTAAATAAATTAAAAATTGTATTAAAAATATATCCATAATGGCTTTCAATGATTTAACTACATGATTGTATTGCTTCTATCTAATAAGAATTTTAAAAAAATTAAATTTGTCTATCTGATTATTAAAGTCATAAAAACTTATATTAAGTACATTTTAAAAACTATTTTTATTTTTTCACATAAATAAATTCGGTATAATTCGCATCTGTCAAAGGAATGTTGAGCTGGGCATAATTATTTTTTTTTATGTTTCACTATAGCATAGTAACCTTTGTAAGTATTCGTTGCGATTTCAAATCACAGAGCGGACATAGGACTAGGAACATGCTTCCACTATGAGGTTCGTGACAACGAAGACAGCTCTGAACAAGACCTCGTTCCACGGGTGCTCCACCGAGGGCCGACCAAGAGAAACGTCTTAGCGACTCACGTTGGATAATTGGGCCTAGATAAAGAAGGCAGCTATGATTTATGCTTCAATGTGACATGGTGAAGTAGCCGTGTAGAAGCTTGTTACCCCTACAATGGCTACTGCCAGCTTCATTAAGGCTATAGCCAACATGGCCGCTCTTTCTCGCTGTTATTAATGACCCTGTCAACTAATTATTAATACAGGCCCCCGCACTATATTTCATGCCACCCTTTCACCGGCTTCGCTTTGTCCGGCATCAGCTATTGTCGCCTCCCTCTGTGTCAATCTCTCCCGGCAGGCCTCTTTTTATCTCTTACTTAGTCCTTTCTTCAGCCCTCCTTCGCCGGCAACCATTAGCCTCATACAACTAGCTCGAATCATAAAAAAAAAATATTTTCGTCTTGCTCGACCAGTTTTTATCGCTGGTTCTTCAGTCGTGTCCTTCCTTCAAAAGACAACAACAGAACCGATTACCTACTGCGATGCCATGATAAAATATGACTTTATTAGATTTCTCGTCTTAAAATATGGTTTAGAACAGATATGAAGAAAAATTGTTAATTTAAATTTAATTTAAATTTTTAATTGTTAATTTCTTTATTTTAAAGGCTCGCATATTACTACAAAATATCTGCCCTTCAAAATTTGATGTCGAAGCACAACTGGGTACAACAAGGTATGTACCAGATGAATTACAGAGCAATGAAATAATTCCAATTTACAATATATACTGTTAGCAAGTTCATAATAATAATGAAGCTATTTTGATCTTCATGTTAACTTTGAACCATATTAACCGCGTTTAATATAATTGAACATAGTGAAATGAAAATATCTGTAATATACCAGTGCGACATTAGAAAGTGTTTGTTTCTAATTGGAGTCATGAGTGAAAAATTATTATAATTAAAAAATATTACGCCTAATCTGAAATCGATTTGATCCTTATAGCTTCCCAGTGCTAATACAATTAAAATGAGCAAGCTATAAAATTTATTGGATATCTAGAATGTAATGTTATATTTATTTATTTTTTTTTTATTATGGTCTAGTGACGTTTACTTGGAATAAGACCCAGAGAAGAGGAAGATAAGCAAATAATGGATTCACATTCATAAATTTATTAATATCACCGAAATAATAAGGACTGGCCATCTTAAAGATCCTTAGCGCCTGTATAAAATACAATGCCGGACTACCTAGGTATAGAAGGCAATGCTACACTGCGGGTGATGCGGGAGGCCCTCTTGGTATTCAATATTAGAGGCCTGAGACAATAAATAAAAAAGAGTTAATCGTAGACATGACAGTAAACAATAATCAGAACACAATTACCATTTCGCTATAGCTTGTCTCAAGCATGGTGATGTTGAGCAAGGAATATATTTGTAATCATTACCATCATCAAGTCGGTAGGTGATGAAGAGGGAAAAGCAGAAAAGTAGACTTTAGTAACTGCGTGCTAGAAAACTAATTCCATTGAATGCAGCTTAACGCCGTCCGTGAAAATAATATCTATGATATGAGAAAATGGCAAAAAAAAAAAGAAGACAAAAAGTGTTCCGTTAGGAGATTAAAAAACAGCCGTTAAGATTATGGAATCAAAGGCCTTTTCATGGCCGGTTTTATTTTAACGGAACATCCGACATACCTCTCCGCACATAGTTGTAAGGCTTAGGTCGGACATCTGGTGAGGAATCCTTTTCTCCGCAGCTCATCTCCACTCAGCAGCCGGACTCGTCCAAAAAAGGTTGACGGTATGCAAACAGATCCGGAGAGAAGAGCTTATTATTCCATTACAAGGGAGGTGGAAGGAACGGACAAAAGGAACTAACAGGAAAGAAGAAGAAGGCAGGAGTATTGTCCTATAACTCGGCATTTCTGCCGCCTTAATCTGACGCAGGCTGAGGAAAATAATTGTCGTGATCCTTTGAGGCCAGAGCCATCTATCTCGGGGTCGTGCCACCGGTCTTCCCTTTCAGAGCTACTTATAAAGGCAGTTCGTTTGGGTCCTCTTTTCACTGCCTCCCTGATTAGCTCGTGCCTTCCTTTATCCTGCCTTTTTCAAAGATACACACTCTCCGACCATTGGCCAGTTATAACAGTGCGATGGTTCAATCACCCCATTATCGGACTCGTCTTTGAATAAGGGAGGGCTCTTTTTTATTTCGTCTGAGGTGGTTTCTTTAAAATTCCCTTTTCTTTTCTCTATGATAAATCCTCACTATTACATATGCTATATTTTATGTTTCCTGCTGGTTCACATTGGATAACAAAAATTTTAATGTAAAAAAAAAGTAAAGAAATCTTAAGTCTATTTATCGCTTACTGATTTTACTATAGTTCAATTTATTAATTTATTACTGAGAAGTGAATCACGCCACTGCATCATTTATACATTGTGCATAGATAGTTATGATTTCAGGATAAAATAAGCAATATTCAACAGAATTAGAGAAAAATAATCTAAAATTAATTTGATCCATTAATCAAACATAACAAGAAACAGTGTATCAATTAATTCCGGGTTACCTTTAAAAGTATAGTCTAAGCGTTGGGCAAAACATAATTTCTTACTAGTACTTAGTTATACAATTATTTATCAAATACTGTAATTTGGAATCGTAGAAATAAAATTTCAACTACAAATAATTGTAATTTCAATTAGTTCATGAACCACTGTAATTTTGGGCTACAGTAACAACTACTAGTTGAGCCAAAGCAATTGCAATTAAAATTACTTGTGAGTACTTAATTTATTTATGTTAATTATTTAACTAAGTATTTTAATTAATAAAATTCTCTTCAATTAAGAGCACCACTTAATGGAATGATCATAATTTCAAAGCCTTTGGACTTCAAGTTCAAAAATTTGGTTTTAAACTGTTATAATTGGTCATTATTAATGTTGAATGATACAGTCTTACATACTGTAAAACTATCCTCAGGGTAGGTATCTAGAAAGTATTATAAATACTATAATTTGGTTAGATAATGTAGAAATGACAATATAGATACAGATAGGTGTACGTATCAAACTTTGAAAAACTTTTTGATCGCAACTTATAATGGTCAAGTGTTATAGATAATATGTAATGTACTAGTTGGGAAATAATTGCTGATTTATTTTTTGTTAGGCAGTAATATTTCGATCAAATCCATAACAAACCATTACAAAATTGAACAACTTTTAATAATATCTGTGTAGAACATTAAATATAAACATTAAACATTAATATTAAATATTATACTTAATATTTAAATTAAATTTTCTTTTTTATCATTATGAACCGTACCCAAATGCTTTAATCCATTGCATCGAAGTTCTTCAAATTTGATTTACTTTTAAAGAAATCGGTTGGACTTTGAAAAAGAATCGTTTGATCCTGCTCTTAGGATTATAACCCGACTACTTTGAATATGATTGTAAGGACCAATCAACCCGGATCTAATAACACGATTATGAAAGGGGTTCCGTTACAAGAGCACTGCAGAGGATCCTTAAGAAACAGCTGTCCTGTAAAACAAACAGAAGAGATGATCCGATAGGAAGATTTCCCTCCTGTTAATTGCGGAAATTAAGACAAGGAGGCAGCTAAGGATGTTATTATGGAACAGTTGTTGCCCCTCTCGAGGCTCATAATTAATTATGAGAATCTTTGGTAATTAGTGCGTTATAACAGGAGTGCGTTTCACTTAGCCCATGAGTGGGGCTCATTAGGGGCTAGGATAGCGTCGTTATTGGCTCATAACTCATGGGAGCATCGTCACCCGGAGGACCTTCCGATAGGGATCTGTATAGAAAGGAAACAATATTAAAGGTCGCTCCGAAGATAAATGGTCAAACCACTTCACGGCAATACGATCGAACGTTACCCATTTTTCTTCATTCCTGGTACAATTTTGTAATCCATAGGCTTCAAATTTGTCAATATGAAATAGTATTCTTTGTTTCCACTTGATCAAATTGATTTGGGAATCGATTAACATTATATAAAGATATATTTATTTTTTTTCTCGATGAGTATAGCAATAAAAAAAATGGGAGGTTAGTTTTTATTCTACACTTTTTGTTCCATTCTGCAATCAAACCTCGTTTATCCGGATTAGATTTTTAGACATTTTTAAATTTAATGTTCACATTAGATAATAACTTTTAAATATGATAGCAAGAATGTAACTCTGTATAAAAAAAATTAAATATTCTCATTTTAGATTCAGTATACACTTCGTATATAGATTGTATAATTGTATGTATGTACGGTCATAAAATGCTTTTTATTTAATTTAAGAATGTTTAACTTGAGTTTCACAGAACGTTGGCGTCGATTGACACCAGCTATAAATAATTTTTATAGTAATAAACAGAAAGTCTGCTTATTTAAGGATTTTTGTTTGCTTATTATTATTATTATATTAACCGTATTATCCGGATTGTCTTTGGTCCCAGCAAGTCCTGTTAAATGAGGTTTTACTGTCTTTGGTTTGATCTATTTTCATTTAATTCAGCTCGGTATATTAATAAAAAAAATAAATAAATACACAAGATTTAGTAATAGTTTGCAAAAATTCTCAAACTCATATCAATTGTATTTCCTTATGTATAGGTATTCAGACACGACCATATGTTTCTTGAAGATTATAAAAATAACATACAGTACAACAAATGGTTACTCGTTTCATGGAACTGAAATCCTTTGGACTAATGAACAGAACGATACCATCTGGAGGAACATCTACATCATCAACGATGTTGCTAACTTCATGTTCCGCATTCAACAATTGCTTTCCAATATTGGGTGAAAATGATCCAGATAGTTGAAAAATCTAAACAGTTTAAATAAATAAATAATAATTTTTCGTCTAGGATGGTTTAATTTACTGATTCGATTAACATATATTGCTCTTGTACATCAGTGTGGCAACCAAGAAAGATCGAAGCTGGATTTTCCATGCTAAAAGACTACCTTAGATCCTGGTGAGCAAATTAGTTAGCAAATAGAGTGGACATCGTTGGAGTGATGACCGAGGATAAGCTCGCGTATCTTGGGTCCAAACTGCTTTAATATGAGTCCCTCAAATGGTTCAGGAGAAAAATAAGAGGCTAGAGTACTGTGTTGACCCATAAGTCGAGGACCATTCATCACTACATGTTGTTATGGATGATCCGCTTGTCATTAATGGTTATGTTTTCCTCACGGAATTGTAAAGAGAATTTTGTAAATTTCAACTCAAAATTGCATAATTATAATTTGAGTAATACCAACTAATGTAAGAGTATTAAGTATTAATTTCTATAATTTATAGTTTAGAGTGATCTAATATATATATAATATTATTTATATGTATAAATAAACATATAATTAAATGAAAAGGTCCATATCATATCCTGATGTTTCGACAATGGCATTCCGGATATGAAACCTAATGTTGGCTAAACAATAAGTTAGAAGATTGCAAGAGCGCCGTGCATCCCAGAAGACGGAAAAGACAATAGGCAATAGATAAATGTAAGAGAGAACTGGAAACGAACACCCTAACAATGTGTCTTGGTGTACCCCGCCCCGGTGTATTTGTTGCTAATGAGTGATCGTCGCCATTGTATGCTAATGTAACCCCCAGCCACCCCTTCTGTGCTCTGTGGGTCTCTATGTCTATATAGTGTTCTCTTCGGAGGGTAACTCTGGGGGAGGGGTCTGTGGGAAATTCTCTTCCACGCCGAGGAACGTCTAAACGGTTATATTTACTGAATACATTACATTCAGCCAATATTATGCATTGCAAAACGTCAAAGGAATTATGAACACCAAGTCCGTACTGAAGAAGATTTGGATGCAGCAAAAATTTAGCGGATAGCTGTATTCCGATAAAAGGGTTAATATTGATTAAATTTCTAATCTTCAAATAGATAGTCATGTAATGTAACAATCCTTGCCCAGTAGTCCAAGACGATATAACCCACCCTACAGGAGTGGTCTTACCTAAAATAGAATTCCAAAATCATCTCCAATTATCCGTAAACCTTATCCTTGAGTCCTTTTGAGAGGGGCAGAAAACTTCCGAAACTAATTGCAATAAAGGTATAATCCTTCGGATGATAAGAACAACAAAGGAATAGCATTTGATGATGTCATCTTTTAGTAAAGAAGAGCTATGGCATAGGCTAATCTACTTCACAAAGTTAGATCAGATTAGGTACCACTGTTTATAATACAATGCATGTAGGATATGCCCGGACTGCAGATAGGCAAGCCAACCATAGCACCATTCAAGGCGAAGTGCATCTCTCGACTGACAATGCTTCATCCTGCAGTTCACCAAAATAGGTGTGCATTCTTTCTACTTTGGAGTGATTTTATTTTGCCATCATAAAATCAAGACTTGAATACCTTATAAAAATCATTGTAGAATATTGTCAAATCCACAAAACAGTGTCAAAAACTAAATCCTAAAAGAAGTAAACCACTTAATAATAATAATTATTTACAATTATTGGTATTTGACGAAGCTTAGGTATTTTTATATAATTAAGAGCAAAACAATATAAATTTATACAAAATAGACGATAAGATTAGCATTTTTTATTTATTTACAATTTATTAAAGTTAGGTATCAGAGTAAAATAATGAATAATTTTTTTTAATATGAAAAATTAATTAATTTATATTATTGTTAAAACTATTTACTGCTAATTGGGTCTTGTGTAATTAATATTTTTTGAGTATTAATATTTTGATGAGGAAAATCACTTTGGAAAGAAAAAGACATTCACTAAAAACATAACATGTTTTTTTTCTTTTAAATTTTAAACAGAATTGAAATCAGAAATCAGCAAGCGAAAATCCCGAAACTCATTAAAATAAAACATATAAATAAGTGCGTATGAGAAATTTATTTTAAATAATTAATTTGTTTAAATTGGAAATTGATTGAATGTATAACATATTATTTAGATTAAAATTATTAAAATTGATAGATTAAAATTGACAAAGATAATTAGAACTAGTTCTATAGTTGACGAAACCTCCACAAATATTATTTTATTAGGCGTAACACAGTTTTATCTTTAAGATAATCGCTATTTTATAGAAGTCTCCAATGGATTAATAAATGTTTTAGAAATGTATATATTTACAAACCATAGGAAGTTTTTTTTTTAAATATGTAATTTAGTACATTATGTGGCTGGGAGAAGCTTCTCATGTAATAATGGACTTTATATGCATGGATGAAGTTATTACTGTAACCTCTTGCTATATCCTCACAGTTGTAATATAATTTCCAATTCGTGGCATCACTTGAGAAAGAAAATACCATAATAGTTTAATGTGAGAGCGGAAGTGCTGTATTAATATAATTCTCCAGGGTAGGCCTGTAGGAGATATAAGCGGTACTTTGAAGCCATGTTTCAAGAGGAACATGGCGGAAGGCTAGCTTACAAGCTGACAACTTGCGGCCGCAAAGAAGGAAAACTAAGTTAGCTCGTGAGAAATGCAGAACGCTCACCTCAGAGTTTGCTAATTGTTGTGGTTTCCCCATTCTATTACACCTGTCCGGACTTACTAAACGCTTAGTTTTATACTAGCAATAATTCAAAGCTGTTTAAATCTACATCCAAACTACATTAGGCAGGATTCGAAAACCCGAATCCCGAAACTGTTGAATTTTCAAATAGCCTTTAATAAACAACGAAAATCTACTTTCCTTAAACGGGTTCAGTTCGTTGGTATTTTCGGATGTTGATTAATAATAAATTGGTTTTAACCCTGGGGAATATACTTTCAAATCCTCTCTTTTGAGCTCGAAATTCACCTTTGAGAGCTTTTTCACACAACTTTCAGGAGTTCAAAATAATTTTAAATTTCTGCAAAATTAAAAATATCTGAAGTAACAAGATGAATTAAAAACCAAGTACCTATCTGTAGAACTTATTGGATCAGCAGCTGAACATAGAACTGGTAGAGCTGAGAGAAATATATTAGAAATTTAGAAATTTAAATTTGATTATAAAAGTCAGAAAATATACATTTTGGACACTCCATGAACAGTTAGAGGTCAAGGAGACTTTATTAAGAAGGCACTCGAAGTCTGAAAATATACTAATTAATATACTAACTGATTCGAATATTTGTAATTCGAAATAATTAATTATAATTATTATTAAAGATAATTTTAATTTTTCTACTAGTCTCTTGTAAACACAATAGAAAACTCTATCCAACACACAAATCGTCTGTAATTCAATTTTTTATTTGGATAAATCGAAGTGAAATCTAATATGTTATTCTCGTGAGAAATCTATAAGTACTTATATTCTACATAATTGTATCACCAGCTCATTTATCAAGGAAAAAAATATTTGTAAACTTTACCAGTTTGTATGTTAGAGGAGTTATATACTGCAATGATAGCACGCTGCTCTTCTAAGCTAAAATGCCCTAACCCCAAATTATTTTTCCAAGTACATTTTTTCAGTGTTTCTGAATTGTTTTAAAAAAAAATACATCTTTTTATGTCAACTAGAAAGTCCGAAATCCATTAGTTGGATCCAAATCATTAGTATTAAGACTTTCTAATGTCATTAAAAGGTGTATTTTTTAGTCCGATTCTGGTACACTAAAAAAATGAACTTAAAAAAATAATTTTGTATAAGGGCTTTTTAACTTATCACGGCAGAACAGTTGGGTTATAAGTCGTGGGTCAAACCACCCAAAAAAATTTGTTAGAACAAATTCGTAGAGCTCATGGGAGTTCTTAAATTAAAAAGATTTTGTCTTAAACAAAAAGTCTTAGCTGATTTATAAAGAATATTGTTTTAATGGAGAAATCAAGCAAACTTTATCAGAATCTTTGTATGCTCTGATGAAATTGTTCAAAAACGCATTTATTTAACTTCACTTGTGCATCTTTACTTAAAATGCTTCGTAAATTCTGAAAAAGCTTGAATAAATGCTGAAATTTTGTTTATCTGAATTGTTTTAATGTTTTATAATTGGGCATACCTATTTAACATCTTTATCTTCCCGAAAACCATATAGGCGGCGTTAGCCGACTCAAAGATCATAATGAAACTTTTATAGATATCAATGAATGTTTCTCTAGCGTAGGAGTAAAAAAAAAACAGTGGAATTTCAAAGAAAGAATCGAAACCATGGATATTTCAAATTGTTTCAGTGATCCCTTCAATTTGTAATTATTATTATTAATTATTTATTTTCATTAGTAATTATTTTATGTAATAAAAGCTTCTAAATAAGATAAATGGGCGCTTATAAGTTATTTGTATTTGTGAGGTATTGAACCTACTACAAGGAGGTATTAAATCCAATGAGGGACTTGGGTGAGACTGATTATTGGGATTAGTTGTTGAAGATATTGGAAGCTGGGTTAGTACCAGCGGTTTCTTGTAATACAAGCCGCTCCTTGCTTAGTTAGAACCTCTTCCTTAGTATCTTAATAGCAGAATTACAAAAGTACAAGACTCCAAGCATGTTTTTACATATATATATATATGTATGTATGTATGTATATATACTTACATAAATTCAATAACTGTTATATAAAAATTATTCATTTTTTGTAACAATTATTCTTAAATATCCAGTGGTGTACGATATTTTATGTTAAATAATTTCTTTCATTTTTCTTTCATACAGAATTGAAATCAAATCGTCACCTAAAGTATATACTTACGATATCATATTATGTTCCACAAATTATTATGAATTCCACAAAAATTGTTATGAATGCCTAGATGAAGATGAAGTGTTTAGAGACTAGTTGTGTGACCCTGTGATTCAAAACCGATCTCAAATGAATTTCAAAGGTTTAAGAAATATATTGTTTAGGAAATAATTGTTTATTCTAATGATATTCAAGAAATATATAAATACATTTACTTTTACTATTCTAAAAATAATCTTTAAATGTTACTGAGTTGAATAGAAATTCAAAAAATATTTGTTTCAGTCTCTCAAACTAGACAACCAGGAGTAACAACAATCAACCATCCGATGAAAAGTTAATAAGCCCTAGGACATAAAGGAAATTAATGAAGACTGTAACAGGAATCAGTATAAATAATAGTTTTGCTTCAAGATAAGATTTTGTCGCTAGAATTCATTCAGAAAATTCATTTTAGTTGTATAAAATAATAAACATGCATACAGTTTAAAAGGTTTATTCAACATCTAGACTACGGTTTTATTTTCTAGAGAATAATATTACATAAAATCATACAAATCTTAAAACTTAATTGATTGAGATCTTCTTTAAAAAAAAAAAAAGAAAAAAGGTATTTTAATTGCCTGTGACATTTTGCAACACATTATTGATTTAAGTGCGAAATGAATTTTAACGCAATAAAATGTTAAATCACTGTTAAGTTAAATCACTATAAATTATAAATAATTATAAAATAATAAATAATTATAAATAATTATAATTATAAAATAATAAATAAATAATTATAAATTATGTTAAATCACTGTTCAGTTATACATATAGGTTCCGGTACTTCAAAATAACAAAATTATGGCAAGAATGAATTATTTCAGATTCTTATGTGCAAGAATCGGTTAACAACAACATCGAAACTAAATCATGTGAGATTTTGTAGAAAGGGCGAACCATATTTTTTTTTTTTTTTTTTGTTAATGCTTCAATCATTTGAATGATAATTTATTTTAAAATCATGTATAAAAGAAAAACTATAACCGCAACATTAATAGCATAACGGATAAATTTAAAATAACATATTTAAAGGATTTCATAATGATCCTATAACATGCAAATATATGCGAATTCAATGGTATTATTTAATATATGTTATCATACAACTTATTACCGAATTGGGAAATGGGACTATCTTGACATAAAAAACATATATTTAATTATCTGAAATTAACATTATGTAACACCCTACTTAATAATCAGTTAAAATAAGGCTATCTTTAGTATATATATATATATATATATATATATATATATATATATATATATATATATTTTTTTTTTTCAATTGGCATCTTTTATTTTTGTCTTGACATACAAAAAGATACTGATAAGAAAAATAGAATTGTTCAAATAATTAAATAATTTAATCATTAAATGGAATGAGGATAATGATAAATATTTGCACTTGCTAAAATGCTTTTAGTTAATTGTTAATTGTTTTAACAATAGTGTAAATACAAACAGTTTTTACACACTACACATCATAACATTTTTTCACCATGTTCATACTTCAACGTAGCAATCATATATTGACTAATTCCTTTGTTTGACCTGTGAGCACCCATTAATTACCTCCCTTGTATAAATTCAATTACCGGTTAAGTCAATTACATAAAAACAATAATGTTTTGTTGTTTTATTCATGTTGAATTCAATTCAATCGAGAAAGACACAGAGACTTGCATCGGAAATATAAAATTACAGTGGTGAAATCATGTTTATAATTTTATAAATAACTTTTGCCTTATTCACCACTTTTCTATTCGTAAAATGCTATTGAAAATACTAAGAAAGAGTCTGATATATGTATGTGTACGTATATATACGTACATATAGATATACACCCACACAAGCACATGTATATTACTTGGTCATAATGGAAAATTAGGAAATTAGGTATGTGTTAAAAGCTAAAGTTAACAATATTCATTCTCATGAAAGTGACATAACAGTTTTTTTCGGGTATTAAATGATGTATTTTGTTATTTTTCCTTTTCATTATGTAAATAGATAAAAATTGTATTATTTTACCCCTGATCTGATTATATAATTTAGTGATGAAAGAGCGGAAAAAATAAAAAATAGAAATTTCATTGATTTTCAATTTACATAAATAAATATACTCTTCAAATAAAATTCTGTCAAATTAAGCTTAACTGAAATAAACAACTTCATACATGATAGGCCATTAAATTGAATAATCGACTTCCAAACATTGCAGGTATTTAGTATCTAATATTTTTTAAGGAATAATTTATTAATATATGTCCTATTAATATAAATTAATGCTTAAAGTATGTTTTATACTTTAACTAACATAATTATTTTAGCGTACTTATTCTGAATATATAGTTTAAGTATCGGATTAGTTTAAGTTAGTTAAAACTATGGTTTTTTTTTTAAGTTATTAAAAACTTCTAAAAACTCACAATTTCGCCTAAAAGTATCGAGAAATAAATGATTTGTCAGTGGTTTTTTACTATTACTAATCATAAATTTTCAATGCAGACTAAATCGGTATTAATAAGATAATGTTATTGAATTAAAAATTTAATCTTTAAGAGACTTAAGAAAGGCTTAATCTCTTTTTCTTTAGTTTATATGACCTTATTTAGACTTTAGGCAGTTTCAATTCTTAGCGTTTTACCCAAGAATAAGAATTATCATTAATTGTTTATGCTTAAGTTAAATTTGTATAAATAAAAAATCAACTTGGGAGGCTGATCTTAATAATATAATTTAAGAATTTCGGAGAGTTATTTAATTGCTGGGAGAAAATTTATACTTCTAATGTTCGCATAGTTCTGATAACCTTAGCAAAGCATAGAACACTAATTAAAATGTTAATCGGTCGGGGAAGTGCGCACTGACCCACATTTCACACAAGTATGACCACCTCTGCTCGTTACTGCAATTGTTGATTGTTTCTGTTGTTGTTTTTTTAAAGATTTAGCAATTGTATTTGTGATTTATGAAAGTATTTAATATTTATTAAAAGCAGTTTTCCTTTGATCAAAGTAGCATATAGCTTACAGAAATCTATCATCTACTAAGCAAAAAATATGGATCAACCTATGGAAACAAGTTCTTAAATGGTAATGAAAGTTCAATTAATTGATTACTGAACCACAATACTCTCTTTCGATTAGTAGATAAATTCTCACCAGATATGAGAATAAATAAAACTAGCCCGCTTATAAAAAACTAGTTGATCATAGTTGTGTAAAGTCAAGGTAATTTTAAAACCGGAACGGTACCCAAACCATTTTCAGTTAAGTTTAAAATGAATTTCATTACAGTAATGTCAGTTTGACACCTGCATATTGTTGATTAGAATCGATATTATAATAACATGCATATTAATAAATTATTAATTAAAATTATCATTTATTAGTCTCAAAGAAATTAACTTTTTGTATTTTCAATCGCCTTTTGTTCCTTTTTACATTTATTATTTTTTTTTTTTTTTACATATTATATAAAACCGATCTTCCTGCATAGCTGATATTTTCCTTATTTCCAAATGAAAAAATAAAACATCATTATTTCTACAGCTTCTTAAATTAATTATATTTATAAAATCAAATATTGTTTTTCGTGAGATTAATTATCATTTTTTTTTCAAACTTCCTGATTTATATTACAAAGTTGTATTTTGTATAACTGTAATTTGTATTAAAACACAACATTTATGAAAATATTGAGATTCGGCTAATTGCCATTACCTTGCTTCTTCTGAACTTGAAATCATAACGAGGCAACTAGTAGGATTTTAAGATATTTACTATAATTAATTAAATAATAATTTATAATTATCAACGGTGATTGTCCGTTATGTAGCCGAACCTTATTGAACACATACAGTGGGTGTTGTCAAGTAGAATTCAGAAACGCTCAACTTTAAGAGAACTATTTGAGAGCTGTGGAATGTAATGGAAAACTATGAAAATAAAAAATATAATAAGATCTAAACAACATCCATAATAAATTGTAATAAACGCAAGATTCAGAGTTTTAATTACATTCATGACCTATCTTATTTGATCCTATCAAAATAATTGATATCTTTACATTATTTTGTGATTCGAGACCACTATTTTGTGGGAATGCTCCAAGAAAAGTATATTCAAATTTAGTCTGCAGGGAAGGTTTATTTTAAAGGTAATACATTTTCTTAATTAGATAATCATATTCATGTAATAAGTATGTATCTCTTTTATTGTTAACTCAAGGTAACTACAACGTTACAGTCGTATTAATGAGTTAAAAACAAAATTCAAATTGCTGTTTAGCATAGATACTACAATCGCAGCTATCAACTTGTTTCTGTTTTTAAAAAAAAAAACATTTTTGTTCTCAAATTCTGTCTATTGCTCAATGATGTGATCTCTAGTCAATGATAATTTTTTATGTATTATTTAAGCACGAATTAATTATAAGAATATATTTCTTGTAAGGTTACATGTATGTAATATATATATATATATATATATATATATATATATATAAATATATTTTATCTTTATAGAATATTTTGTTGAATAATTACTTTTTTTATTTACCTACATTCAGGCAGAATTGTGTTTCATTGGTGTATGATTATTAATATACATTAATTTCAATTTTTCTATTCTTTCTCACTTTGATAATTTATTTTTTGATTATTCGCTCGCATATAATAATGCTGAGTTGAGGCCGATTTATCCGTAAGACGTTCTCTCTAAAATCAAATGAATAAATAGTTTTTATGTATCTGATATCACTATCAGTTTTGACTTCCTCCAAAACATCCGCCACATCCGCATGAGTTTCGGTGAACTATGATATTTTTCCTGATATTTAACGTATCATTGCATTTAGCAGTATATGAGCCTTTTAAAATCAGGCAAAAGGAAGTTTGTTAGGCCCATTATTCATCGAGCTTGGTAACCGGCTCATCAAACTGTAATCCAATAACTTTTCCCCACTCTTGTAATTTCTTCTAAAGTCTATTTGAACTGAAGCATGGTCAGAATTTCAAGTCTCGTAGTTAACACGCTAATATAGTGCTTTCGCTTAAGTACTTTATTCTAAAGCATCATTTTATTGATTTAATGCTAACGTTGCCCGTTTATGAATCATGTTCATGAAAACTAGGAGATTAATTTTGGTCAACTTAATGCTACCGGATAAAGGTGTTTTTTATTTGTTTGTCGGGTCCAATGTTGAATATAAATATAACATTTAGGCCAATATTAACCAATCAACAGAAAAAAATCTCCCGCTCTGTTCCACAATTTTATTTTGTATTAATTACTTCAAATATAATGAGGTAAAGATAAAATTATTTCAACTTAGTAATTTTAGTACGGTATTCTGTAACAGATTCTATTGAAACGGTTCCGAATTTTATCAGGAGAAAATTATATGGCATCCTGAAAGAATTCGGAGAGATGAAAATATATAAAAAATTTCCATTAATGGAAGAAAAACTCCTAGAAATTCCTAAATGCCTAGTAATAACTGAATGTCTAGAAATTAATAAATGTCTATAAATTACAAAATGCCGATTACAATATTTTCCTTAATTAGACATACCATTGGTAGGAAAGTAAAAAAACTTCATGTTATCTTGACCGGTTTTGTGACTCAAATACTCCTGCGTACATTCACTGGTTTTACTCACTAACAAATATTGCGGCTAATACGTTGAATCGGTATTTCCAAATTAAAATAAAAGAATAATCAATTGTTTTATTGTACTTATTGACAATATATTGTTAAATTCATACCTCCAACAATATTCCATGGGATCTGGTATGAAAAATATGGTTTTAAATATTTAAAAAAAAAACCTAAAACATCTGCTAGCGCAGAGAAACTAAGTTAAAAGGAAGAAGTGAAAAATTAAAATTACAAGGCATAACACCTTTTTATTTTAGGTTTTAAGTTATCTACTATGGAGCAAATTTACCTCTATTCACGATATTTTTAAAATTATTTTATCAAATTATAATTTTATTTTGTTTTATTCAGTTATTATTTTGTTTTTTTTTGTAGTTTTTTTTTTCTCTACTTGTCATAAAAAACTTATATGGCAATTATAAACCTTACGTTTGCTCTTAAAGTCAATTTGCATTCTTAAGCAGTCACTATAAATGCGCAGAAATAAAAAAGAATGGAATGAAAAATTCAAACAGGCACATAGTATTATTCAGATTTTATTGCTTGTTGCAGGGTGATGTCACAACGCTCTAACTATCAGCGCTTTGTGCAACCGTACATTTGTGTTGACCCGCCATCAGCAGCGAATGGTCCATTTCGCTAGATCATCTATCGACCTACACGACATTATGAAACTTTTTTTTGATTATAGAAGCTTTTCACGAAGATAATAAAATATTTATAAACTGTGAGTATACGTTAGATTCAGATCCCTATTTGTAGTGAAATAGTCGTATAAACATGGGAAATCATTGGCAGATTTGATTTGCCATTGTTTGCCGATTTCTTGGTTTGGTTTCTTCATCATCGACCCAAATCAGTCCTTTATACTCGATGAAGACTAAATGAGTAGTGGAATTTGAAAACGTCTCTAGTCCATTATTATTTAAAAATTCTCTAAAAGTGAAAAAATGTTTACATCATCTGAAAACCCAATGAAAATTAAAATTGAAAATCATCGAAAGAGTGAATTTTGTTTATGAATACACAGAAATACATATGTGATAATGCATTGTAAAGATTTAAGAGCTGAGAGGCGTTTTTAAATTCAACTAATCAAAATACGAATGTTGAAGGGGAAAAATCTACATATTTCAAGTCTCACATTTATCTCACCCGTACTAGTTTTTTTTCCACACTAAGTAGCGTGTTTTTTGTGCACGTACTTTATTTTAGAACACTATTTTAAAGAAACTGCTCAGACAGTATTTAAATTTATTTACAAATCTGCAGTTGTCTCCAAATTTTCCAATTGAAAATACTTAGAATTATATCCAAGAAAAAAAAATGAATAAATGGAACGGTTTATATTTAATTAACACAAGCAGTTCACATTTACGGTTACTGTTGAGGCTTATTACGCAAAAGAGGCAAAATAATTTCTGATATATTTAAGATTTTCTATGATTTTAAGTTTTACAATGGACGTGCAAGGTTGCTGATAGCATTTAATATGTCTCGCTCAATACAAAAGTTTTGTCGCGCGATCGAGTTTTAAAGAAAACAATTGAATGAATCGATTTTCCTACAAAGGATTGATCAGATCCTCCGATACCGTTTCTATACTCACCGACCCCAGCGTCGAAGTCTTTCCGGTGCGGACTCCAGCGGAGGCGTGGCCGGAGAAAAACTCGTTGCTAATAAAGGAAAAAAAAAGCGGGGCAATCTGTGCAGGGGGCAATTTGGCTTTGGCGCCCCCGCGGTTTTTGCCCGCCTCGGCGCCGCCATTATCCCGCGCTTTTTTCCCCCCCAGCCTCATCGGTATTCCGGCCGACCGGCGGATCTGGATCATCGCTGCCCCTTTGGAGCATCGCGGAAAAAATGCCGAGCCTGTGCCCGGCCAGCGAAGTCCAATTAATTCAGGTACGGCTTCCATTTAGGTAGTAATTGAGACGATGTGACATAGCTGTCTCCCCTGTTTCCCAGGATGAAGTTGGACAAATAAATATGGCGTGACATTGCGATAAACTGCAACCAGAAACAGGTTTCAGCTGACATCGAAGAATGTCTTGGGGCTGAGGCCTCTGGTGGTGCGAATGGTCGCTTCGTTATTTTACAAATCTGATATCTAGGATAGTTTAAACTCCACAAATATTATTAATCTTAACTGGATTAGAAATGGCCAACATATAATTGATAGTTAAAAAGTAGTCGAGATTCCAATTTAGTCACGCCTTTTACAATTCAACTTAAGCCCTTTCATAAGTGATACATTTAACTCTATTCGTTAAAAACACATCAAAACATAGTATAATCAGCAAAATTGGATAAGTGGAAATATTTTTTAAGATAAAAAATTGTTTTTATTTATTCTATAAAATTACCTAACAATAATTTAAGATATTCTCTTGTATTAAACGAAGCAAACTTCAGTCAAAACAAATTTATATTGTTTTCATTAAAAATCATAATATTAATACAAACATTTGTATTTACATTTTTACAATTTAAATTTAAATATATCAACATCCTCTACATTATCAAACAGTTTTGGAAAACAATAGTTATAAATTAATTCAGTATTAAGTATTATTTTTAATTGTGAAATAAAAAATAAAATGTCTTATGTCTTAAATGAATGCGGTATGTCTTAAATTAAAATATTTTTCAAACAGAAGAATATTTTTTATGACTCGGGAGTAAATTCACGATGATTGTATAAAACGTAAAACAAAGATATTCAAAATGTCAAGATGAATTCTATTAAAGGATCAGTATCTTTAATAGTGCTCATCTACATATTTTATGCAATAAACTAAGATGTTGCGCAACAAAATATTTGTATACATAATATGAGAATAATATACGTTTTTATCATTTGCATTTAAATAAGTATTTATAATATAATGAATTCGATAAAACGTATATTCTAGCACCAATGTTAAAATAATATATATTTTTTTAAATACCTAAACATAAAAGTTAAGAAGTCATAAAAAAGAAAGAAAAGAAAACATAAACAAAACACGTCCCACAAGAGAAGCGGACGTTAATTTCGAACGGAGGACTTTATGTAGGAGAAGGTTGCTTAAGTTGGGCTTAAGAATATTAAGAGAAGGAATACGGCTACTAAGAAGACCTAAGCCCCTACTAAAAGTGTTACTAATTGCTGTAAGCTGGAGTGTGCACTAGCTCAATTCTGGACAGCTATATTAGCTTAGCATCTAAAGTACTAGCGTAAATCACCGAGCAGGCCGACTGCTACCGTTTCTAAGACCCTTATTGAGTACTGTTTCCTAGGACAAATATATTTTGATAATTTACAAATGATAAGATAATTAATGTACAATTTTTATAGGTATTTTTTTTAATAGATCATAGACGTCATTTCTGTGCATCAGGGGTAACATGTCGTAAGTAACATATTCAAAGTTTCACAGGAGATCAAACATAAGCTTCAGATGTTTTTGTTTTTATCATAATTCACATTGTGATGCCGTTTGCCGCAATATTATGCCACATGCACCTTTCTTTAACACGTTCAGTGAGGAAAACATGAACATTCAATTCATTTTAAGCGAACGTTCAAGTCCACCGCACTGAACTCGTTAGTTATTTACAATGAATCAAAGCTTCTAGTGTCTTTTAAATAATGAATAATTTGGTGACGGAATTTAAGGTTTTTTCCAATTAACTCCGCTAAGTCTTGGCTGTTGATTCAATTTTTTTTTTCTTGCTTCCTTATGCAGCTCACAATCGACTAATATCTGTTCAATTGTCAGTTGTTGCTTGCAATGGCTACATTTTGGTGGTGGTTTTACTTCCATTAAGTATCCATGCGTGAGTTTGCAGTGCCCTTGTGATCTTGAAGCTTCAGATAGCACTGTATTTCTTATTGTGGACTGTGGTCAATCTTTATATTCCAAAATTTGCAAAATTTCATTATCTTTCGGCTTATTCACATATTCTCATGCTCTAAAAATATGACCAGAATAACGCAAATACGATATCAAAATAAGCAAAATTGGAATTATAACGGTTTATCCCTGACGTACAGAATTAAAAGTTCTCCTATACCACAGTCTCATTTACGTAAATATTTTTTTAATTTATGTTTGTGTAGTAAATGCAACAAAATTAGTACGGTAACAAGTTATAAAATGAGTAATAATTGATAAAAAGTCGAGTAAAATCAAACAATGCTAAATTTTGGGTCAATCCTTTGGTCTATTTACTGAGGAACTCATCAAAAATCTCAATAGTTAGAATTTAAATCAGCGAAATTGTACTTAACAGATAAATTTATATGGGAATAAATTTCGTGAAATCTAACACTTACCTGCCCAAAAGCTTGAGCTTCAAAGTGTAATTTATTCTCAACAGTAAGGTTTTTTTTAAACTCTAAATGGCGGGTATAGTTCGGTGTCAAACGTCATGTAATAACGATTGAGAATAAGATAAATTATTAATCAGGCAGTTTCTTTAAGTTTTGATGCAATTCGGCATCAGGATTATTTGAATTGTTGAATTTTGAATAGGATTTCGGAAATTTAAGATAATCAATGATACAGACAATTTTAAAATTATATTTTAACTTACAAAAAAAATCACTGTTGTTATGATATAAGAAAAATTATAGTAACAAAAATATATTAAAACATTGCTCGAAAATATATAATTAAGAAAATTTAATTATTATGAAAACTGTGGTATTTTTAAAAAATAAATCAACAATAAAACCTGAATAAAATAAATATTTTGTTTGATGTCATAAGGAAAGAGAATATGTGAACTAATATATCCTTTTGAATATTGTTGATATTTACAGAGACGTTATCATGAAAGAGATTGTATGATTCGCAATAATTTGAAAACCCAAAACGTCGAGAAATTTGAGTTCTGAGAACCCAAACTTGAAACTGCTAAAATTATTTGGAAAAAAATTTTATTAAAAGAACTGTCAAAATTTCAAATCAATACCAACACTTTTTAACTATAGAAATTAGGATTTTATCCATAGAACAGAATGTTTTTGAATAGAGGAGAAAATTATTCTAGTCAAATGTCAACATTCAAATCAGGTAAATGAAAAGTTCAAGTCCAAAAGAGTTGGAAAAATTAAAATATTTACTGTAATATGGAAATGGGAACATCAAAATTATAGGGAAATTTTATATTTTGCCCGTTCCAATAAATGCCTGTAGCAATGTTCCTGGTTCTTTTTACAATTAATCACTTGATTCATCTAAGAGATCATTAAATAAATTTCAATATTGTTTAGTTCATAATGCTTTGATCATTTAAAATTTAAAAACATTTAAGGATTTTTTTTTTTTCAAGGCAATGAATTGAGTGGTTTATCTGCTTCACATGTACATGTACATATTACACGAAATGTGAGATGTGTCTGTCTAAACATTATTTCTTCAAATTTTTTGTTTATTAAGTATACAATGCATAGATTTTTACAATCTATTCCTAAAGATATTTTTGGGTTACTATCATCAAGTGTTAAATTTATAAACGTTGAATAAATGTTTTATAAATATAGGAGTATATATTAGAATATACGCAAGTAATGATGTATGTATAAATCATTGTGTGTGTTTAAAAAGATAAGAAAGACTTTCAATTGTGCGTATGATAGAAAATTATTAGCTATCGAAATTGACCATAACAAAGTTTAGAAATGGATATTTATGAACCGTTTTAAATAATGAAATAGAGACTTCAACATCAGTATTAATTGATAAACGGAGCAGTTACTGTGTAGTTTGTCTCATTACAGATTGTTAATAGTTAAATGATAAATTAATAAATGTAGTTATGAATAATGCATCCACCTTCATGCATATTTGAGCAATAATGGCATGTAAACGCTCCTAATTAACATTTCCCTCCTTTCGTAACTGGTCATTTCTTCCACCATCTTATGAGAAGTAAACGACAAACTGCCCGCCTATAATATCGGAACGTCCAACGCGCTCGACCAATGCATATTTATAAATATACATAAACATACAATTTCTTGATGACTTTTCATATGTTAAATACGAAACCTCTACATCCGCTGCCTTGTCGCCAATTTGCAGCAACTACCGGAACTTATCCTATCGTACTTTAAATTGCTAATGTTTACCGACTCTGACCCCGGTTTACTGACTCTGTTGAATAATATTTACTATTCATAATTTGAAGAGTAAATGTGAATTAGATAATAGGAATAAATAGTAATTAGACAATAGGAGTCCATTGTCTAATTATATCTACAAATGATTTCGTCACCTGTTTAATGATATATTGATAGCAAATATGTTACTAGGCACTCCTGGTAATATTTGCAAATTAATTTTGATTCATATATCAAACAGCAGACGAAATTCTTTATAGAAATAAGGATTATAGAGGACATAAGAAGAGTAAATATGAATCAACAGAGCATCCTGAGGATGGAGGAATGTAAATACAATTTGATTTTTTTTAAAAAACATATCATTCAGATCTGTCTTTGAAATGCTTTAGATATAATGAGTTCAAGTAAAAAATTAGTTATAATTGGGCCTTAAAACTGAGTCTACTGAATAACAGATAAAAATTGCATTTACTAATTTTAAGAAATAATAGTAAATAAAATTGTTATGAAATGTGTGAGGTGCTCGTCCTGACATTATGGGGTTATGATTAAAGGTAGAAGAGACTTTCCAGTAACACTTAATAATACATATTTTTTTTTAAATGTGTTAAGGAATGGAATTTGGATATGGAAGGATTTTGAATATTAAAATAAAAAGAAGACAAAATTCTGTTATAGTTTTTAATTTATGGATAGCTGCTGAAAAATATCATACTCATAAAAAATAACGCCTCATTTAATAGACAGGTAAGTTAACTATTAAAATGAAATAGGTATTTTAAAATAACATGCTGCTAAATTATCGCACTAATCTTAATTGTTTGTTACTATGTAATATTTCATTTCGTTTCACTTTATTTATTTTGTATTCCAAATCTCTGTACTTTTTCGTAATTTCTTTTTTAACTTGTTTTATGTTGTTTTATAAAATGCAAACTCAGTCATTCGTATAAGGCAGTGGTTCTCAAAGAGGATGCCGCCAATGTGTCAAAAGGCTCCTTGAAATTTTTAAATAATTAAATAAAATTAGAATTTAATTGAAATAAATAACTAATTAAACCAATTATAAAAAGTATATTGTTGTTTTATTAAAATTATATGTTTTATGTATATTTACTTACTTTAATGGTTGATTATTTCATTGATAAAAAAATTAATTATAATAATAAGTGCATCTTGTCTTTCGTTAAATAATTTCAATTTCAGTTTTAAAATGTTTTATTAATTATTTTCAAAATTTGAAAAAAAAAAGTTTTATGGTTTAAAGCATAGCAGTGTTCTCTCATTGGCATCTTTAACGTCCTTCCGTATCTTATCTCTTGCCATTGCATGTAGAATTATTTAATACCATACGCTTTATGACTTTAATTCATGAATTTTAAACAGTTTTATTTTATATAAACCGCTGATTATCTTTTTATAACTTTTACTCTTCTACGTATTGTCCCTACCTATATTATCTTTTTTCTTATTTGACTTATAACTTATTTTTATAACCATGAAGAAAGCCTTACAGTGGATAAAATACAAATAAGATTTATTACAAACTAAAAATACAGCGGAAATTTATCAGAAATAAATCATTATTAATTTGTTTTGTAGTTTTTTATGTTTTATTAATAATTTGTATCACACTCCAACCATTTTACAATTAATCCACGGTCAACAAACTCTGCATAATTAATATTCAAAATTGATTTTATTTCATTCATTTTCTCACTGGTTCTTCAGAGTAAAGATGGAATTAAAAAATCCTAGATAACACTGTTTTGATATTTATTTCTTTTATTTTTTTTATCAAAAAGTAGAGCAAAACATATGGTTAGGCTGGGAGAATTTACGCAACCCTCTAAAACACCTGGGAATCAATAGTTTGAGCAATTGAAAGCTGTCCCCGACAATGAGAAGAACTACTAAATACTGAAGATTAAGAATAAAAAAATAAAAAAAATTGATATTTTTGTTTGAAAATTCTTTGAGAAATGCCAATATTTTTTTTTCAAAAGTAATATACATTTTCGCTTC
This sequence comes from Rhaphigaster nebulosa, assembly GCA_948150685.1. Classification (NCBI taxonomy): domain Eukaryota; kingdom Metazoa; phylum Arthropoda; class Insecta; order Hemiptera; family Pentatomidae; genus Rhaphigaster; species Rhaphigaster nebulosa. The sequence continues at coordinate 131,284,171 of OX411306.1, forward strand.
AAATTAAACTAGTGTATAATAATTTAAAATATAAAAATAGAAATATTTATTCAGCATAAATTAATTTAAAACCGTAAACTGGCCTGACTTTGCACCATTCCTGCTGAAATTGGCTCTTTTTTTTTTTTTTGTATTTAGGTTATATATCTAATTTTGAAAAAAAAATTCAAACTTTTATGGTTGATTGTGTGCGTCCTGTAGTTATCAAATCTACTCTTAAATGACAGATTTTAGACAAAATTCAGACATCTATTTTTTTTTTTGGCTGGGGGAAAAAAAAAATAAACAAACCGGTGCCAACCGGAACAACTTGACTTTGCACCAACATTAATTTATGCCTAGAAAACCAATGGTGGTACAGATTTAAAGCACAGAATGATCTTTTAGTAATTGTTTAGTCATTTTTGCAGCTCTTCCTGGTCAAAACATGGATTCGTTGTCTACTTGTCGATCCAAACACCACAAGATTATTCATTGAAATAATACCTGTAAATTCTGCTACATGGATTTCGTTTATATTTCGCCGACATATTTTTGTCCACAGGAAAAATAATCTATAATGTTATCTAATAATGCAAAGTAGGATTGAAATATTTGGATTAAAATATTTTAAAGTACAGTTTTACTCGGAGAGATGAAAGCACAAGAATTTCGAAGGTGCAAAGTCATTCTCGCTTCACTAACAACGAGATTACTTTTAATTCAGTTTGATAATGTTCCTTTTTAGCGACTTTGATAAATATTGAGTAAAAATAATAGAATAATTAACGAATTTCACGCTTCTATGATGAAATACGCCACTTGTATCCTGCTAAAATCAGAGAAGGTTGTAAAGGGCGCAAAAACTGTTGGTAACGATTCAGTGTTTCCAGAACATTGTGATTAAGCTAAAATATTTCTCATTTAGGCAGTAAGGTCAGGTAATTTTAAGGTACTGTCTATAACGTGATCAACCCAGATATGTACAAAACTGAATTTCTGCAATAATCGCTATATATTTCCTGAAAATATGTGCCTACGATGTAATTAAATCTAATATTATTTGTAAGTTTATGATATTGTACTCACGGCAGGGTAGAAGGGCGGCTGGTCAGGGAGCGAAGCGGCGGCGGCTGCAGCGGCTGCGGGGAAGTAGGCGGCGACCTCCGGAGGGTAGGGCGCGGGGTAGAGGGCGGGTAGCCTCTGGTAGGCCAACATATCCTGGTACTGGCAGGAGCAAACCGTGTGCCCCGTCAACGGGTCCGTGAACAACGGTCGCCCGGTGTCGCAGCAGCGGGAGGTAGGTGGCGATCTAGGTGAACCGCTCTCTCGGGACGGGCTTCTCTGCAACAGAATAGGGAGGAACTTAGAGTCAGATCAAGAGGTATAGAGGCAGGTATAGAGTATGGCAAAGGCATGCAAGAACATGAAAGTATAGAAGAACAGTAAGAAGAAAGTTTAAAAATGTATGTAAAGGATAGAGGCTAGTAAAAGGAAATGTAATAAACATACAAACATAATGTTGTATACTTTAAACATAAATATATATATATATATATATATATATATATATATATATATATATATATATATATATATATATATATATATAAATAAAACTGTAAACTACCTTAAGAGTCACGTACGGAATATATAATAACGGACGGTTATGTAGTATTACACCCATATATATATATATATATATATACATACATACATTCACACATATATTATATGTGTGTGTATTAGTGGTTAGAGTAGGGGTTTCCGCATGTCTTTTAACGCGACTCTTTTCGGCCGCGATATCTTTTGTAAGAAAGAAAAATGTGTCAATATATTTAAGAAAAATAGTTACTTCATTAATTGTTCAATAAAATACTGTCCTTAAAGGAAAAACATAACAGAATTGAATATTTTGTCTGCCTTTAGTATAATAGATAATGCCAAAAACGGTTTATATTTTTCCTCTATCTTCATAAATGGTTGAGATTTGGACTATATAAAGGTATGAAACTACGGCCACCATTTCGGGACAAAATGGCTAATGGTAATGCCACGTTCCGAGGATCAACCTGTGACTTTGGTGGCAAAAGAAAGCGGCTCTGTAGTCTCGGAGAAAAGACGAAGACGGCGGACAGACAGATCTTTTTTATTTTATTCCATTTTTGGATTCTATGAATTTTGAAACGTGTACATAACCTCAAATTTTGAGGTAGTATTAAATTGTTTTTTATTGGCCGATTACAAAGGTTCACCATTAAAAATAATAAACCAAAATCAGAAAACGAATTTGTTAAAGATCTAATTGTCAACCCTTGAACAAGCAACTAATTGCACCACACAGTCCATTCTCTGTTAATGAACCTTGGTATTAATTTCAGTTTAATTTTCAATTTAGATTGTTCTTTTGACCACTTGGCATATGTTTATTATATTCCTCTAAGTTCGATTGTTCAAGAAATGAAAGCTTTTGTTTATTTTTTTTCCTCTTTTTAATACAGGCCAAGTGTATAAAAAAATTATGAAAATTTTCCTATTGTTAAAGTGCACCCGCAAACATTCCTAAGTTATACAGTTGAAAATCCTTGAGTTATAATTGGTGTTTTAATGCATTTCTTTTAAACACCCTTGTGTAATTCAACAAGAGCAAAAAAAGGTGGGTTATCTTACGGATTACCAACCCTATGTGACTAGAATGTTTAGGTCGACATTTCTTTCTTTAAAAGTAGGTGTTGGACTGGAATCGAACGGGAGCGGCTCTAACGCGATATAAGCATCAGCTAAAGCCAGACAGACAATTTTTTACTTTTGTGCGTCGCAAATACTACACCAAGATGTAAGATAATATATATGATATATAAATATTTATTATATTTATTTATTATTATTTATTGATTATATATATATTTATATAAATATATTATATATTAATGAAAATAATGAATTAAATACTCCGATAGCAGCAGTAAGTCGCTTAAGAAAGGTAAATAAATGAATTATGAAAAATGGACGGTGATGTTCGAAATGAAATACACAATAGTGTTTCACATAATGCTCGCCGATTTTCCAACCTATTTCACAAGCTTAATCCGGACTCCAAACAAAGTTTCATAATAAAAAACATAACATAAACATGAAGTTTCCTAACATAAAAACATTAACATTATTTTAAAAAAATAAAGAAGTTTATAGTAGGTAACAAACTTATGAATGTCTTCTGAGCAATATAATATTATAATCAGGTATGTTTTTCAAAAATAATATATAGGAAAAATGAGTCAAAAATAGCATAGTTCTTGTGAACATAAGCAGTACAAACATCAAAAACAATTTCCTGAAACTCTAAAATGAGACACTCCTATGAGACAGATAGGCGAATGAATGTTCCTGATAAGAAAGATTAGATAAAGACTGTGCAACTTGTCAAACATAAAAGAACCTTCGATCTGGATACCAAGTCCTTATAAATTCTTACATCTTGCCACTTTCAATTGTAAATATTCCATATTTTAATATTCAATTGTTAAAGGGTGGCATATTTTATATCAAAGAATTATTAAAATAATAATGAATAAATAAAAACAATGTAAAACTTGATTCATTTTCTCTTTATAAATAATAGATATAGGAAAAAGTCTGAGGGAGCCTCTAATGGTGTATAAGTAAACCCAATCCAATGCGCTTTTTGATTTAAGTTAATATTCATGGCAGCATGAAGTATGCATAAAAGTGATTCCATGAAATTTTAAGTATGTAATTTTACACATGATTCCTTTTTACACGGTTTTCCTTAAAGACATGGTTAAAAAGTCGATGACTTAAACTCCATATAGACATTATATAATACCCAGGGTGATGTAATTGAATTTATTCGATTCAAAATAAGCAAATAATCTGTCCGTTGTTATGAATTCTTAACCATTTTCTTGGCAGTAATACCACTAATTTAAAATCGACTATATGATTTTATTTTTATTTTATAATTTGTTATCGTTATTCCACAATCAAAGAGCAACAATGACTAGTGGGGAAGGTTTAGTTTTGTTTTTCCAACGTTAAAAAACATTATTATGTTAGTTTTCTACATGAAGTATCAACAATGCCATGGACAGGCAAATTAAAAAAAAATGTTTCTTCAGTCCAATTATATTTTTTGGGATTCGGAAAATCAAAATTTTCCTCTCAACATATAAGGGTACTATTATAACAGTTGTTTACAGAAATACATCTTATTCTATCATATTAGAACAATATAAATATAATTATCTCCTCAGATATTTGCCAAGATAAATTTGTGATTTTTCTGATTTTTTTTCTATCAATTTTCTTCAACTTCACGAGATTAATGAGCATCTGTTGATTTTATTTACTCCATTTGTTTTTCGTTTTTGATTTTTTTCCCCTATTCATTCAGAATAAAATATTCCACTGTAGAGAAGCAATAATTTTATTCCTCCTCCCAAAATCATTGGAATATTTATTTTTTATTAATAAATTGTAAATATATATATAATATTTTTTCTTTTATTGTAAATATTTATAATATTTATTTAATTTATTGTAAATATATATAATATGTATTTAATTTATTGAAAATATATATAATATGTATTTATTATAAATATATACAATATTTATTTATTATAAATGCAAAATATTTAATGATTATAAATGCATAATATGTTTAATAGTATAAATGCATAATATTTATTTATTATAAATACATAGTATTTATTTATTATAAATATATGGTATTTATTTATTATAAGCATATAATATTTATTTATTCTAAATATATAACATTTATTTATTATAATTATATAATATTTATTTATTATAAATGTATAATAATTATTTATTATAAATGCATAATAATCATTTATTATAAATGTATAATATTTATTTATTATAAATGTATAATAATTATTTATTATAAAGGTATAATATTTAGTTATTATAAATGTATAATATTTATTTATTATAAATAAATAATAAATTATTATTTATAATAAATAAATAATATTTATTTATCATAAATATATAATATTTATATGTTCGGAGAGATATTTATTTATTATGATATAAATAATTACTTAACTGCTTTCACTCTAATAATTATTTACATAATTGTTTTTCTGTATAGCTGATTTAATAAATTTTAGTAAACATTTTGGTTGTTTATCCCAAATCGGATAAGCAACCTTATTTTGGCAAATAAGGAGATATCATTTCACATTTTACTGGAAAATTCCAACTTTTCAAAATATTTTTCATTTTTCTATCAATTAGGAAATTTTATACACGGAAAGAATAATAATGAATACAGAAAAAGAATTTTTTTTTCCCAATAATGACACTTTGTCAATAAAAGGGCTATGTTTTTTTAAGTATACATCGAATTATTGAAAATACATTATTTATCTTTCCGAAATTCCTTAATCATATTTAGTATCTTAGCTGAATTATTTAAATGATGTTAGAATAAGAGCTTATAGCTTTTTTATGGACCTTTTCTCTGATACTAAATCATTCTAAAAACATTGAAAAATTATATCTATTCATATTTTTTTATCTCTCGAAAGGGGTCATAAATAAGGATTTTAATTGCAACAAAAACATCAGAAGCAATTGATTATGCCTAAGCCGAAGGATTTAAAATGAGTTGGATCAAACCGTTGAAGGTTGCACTCGTTTGAGAAGTGGCTTGAGATAAGAAACAGAATAAGGAAGTTTCAAATAAAAACATCGAGGCGTTTATTTTCCCTACCTAATGACAGACTATTAGTGCTCATTTACAAATGCAAAAAGTATAATTTACATATGCTAAATAAAGAATTTTATTTTTGTTTCGGATGTATACCCACTCCGATCATATTAATCAAGATTGGAGTGATTAATAACGCTAGAATACAACACTTGTTTGTCTGGTAAACTGCTATCCATGTTGTAATTCTTTTTTAAATGAAGGAAAAAATTATTTATACTCCTCATAAAGGAATACAAAAAAAAAAATTAACTACATGCAATTAAACATACGATTCCATTGTTGGTCAATGCTTGGGAATAGTGCATCTGCTCGTTTCACCTCAAATTATTTCATGCTATCGCGTAATTTATCGTATAATATAGGGCAAAAAAAAATATTAATACTAATTAATATTTTCCACCTTTATTATTAATTCGGGTATATAAGGATACAAAATTAAAAAAAAAAAAAAAAAAGGAAAAACGGAGTTTCCGTCAGGGTCGAGTTATTTTAATGACATCCGGGGCATGAAGACATACGACTACAACACGGACATAAAACACCTAAGCGTTATCCGCACGCAACATTATAATAAAACGGACAAAAAGGACCAATACACCTTGTTAATGAAATAGGTAGATACTCCCTCTTTTCTCGTCTTTATCATAATATTTATTCGAATTTTTATATCAATTATGCGCTAATTTTCTCTTAACTTAATTTTTTTTTATATCACGTCAATTAAATAAATATGCAAACGTTATAAAATGATTATTGCTTTAAGGTTGCGGGCCTGTTGACTTAAGAAGAAAAATTTTCAGTTTACATATTTTCAATTAATTTATAAGTAACTATGTACCTCTACAATTTCTAATTTAATATCGTTGCGTTTGAGAATTTAAATACATCCTTTATCATAATGTTCCTGTTCAAAAATATTACAATCTGCAACAATTAAAGAAGCAATTAAGTGATAAATTAATCAATTCATACCATATTTTTAGACAAATGCAAGTTAATTGGATAATAGAAAAAAAAAGTAAATAGAAAATAAATTAAAATAATATCAAAATCAAAAATGTTTAAAAAAAAATTTATTAATGCTAAAATAAAATAAACATCATAAAATCATAGTAATGTACAATATTAACAATGCCTTATGAGCTCTGAACCAATATGGCTCCCATTTATGGAGAGAAAAGCAGGGTACTTTAACAAATTAAAATCTTAAAACCCTATACAATTGTTACAATTTACATAAAAATAGTAAAATAAAAAATATATGGTACCTGTGAATGGATTCATTCGTCTACATTACTTAATTCCCTAAAAGATGGCGGATTGTAATTTTTTCCAATAAAACAGTTTGAAAAAAAAAATGCCATAAATTCAGAATACAATTAAAGGGCTTGGGGCAAGAATGTGACAAGCCAAAATTTAGGGGGGCAAAGGAGTATTTTGATCAAAATGTTACTTTGTTTCTCCATATAGTTCTTTATTATGGTAGTATGGTTGCATCCCATGAGATAATAGCAGTATCTTATGGATGTAACCAAACTAACATACTTAAGAGCTGTAAAGGGAAACAAAGAAATATTTTTCACAAAATACAAATTTTATTCTAAATTGTGGCTTATCTTATGATGATTCTTGCCCAAGCCCTTCAATTGATCAGATATCGTAAACACTGGTAAATTTACTTTCATTTATATAAAAAAAGCTCAAAAGCTAAAGAAAAAGTAGGCATACAAAAAACATTTTACTCACGAAAACGGGAACACTAAACAAAATTACAAGAATAATAAACATCATCATACCAGAACAAAAAAATTAATAAAAAAAAATGAATTTTCAAATTCAGTTCACTAACTTCACGCCGCACAATCAAATCTAATGGACAACTCGGATAGACGGTGTGCATGCGATTTAGGCTCATTCGCCAACAGACAAACAGATATTTGTCACATTACTTAATCGGCAACGTGAATTGTGCTGTTCAATTGTTTAATTGCCGCGGAGGGTCGACTCCGTAGGGGTAATTAATAGTTGAGCGAGGGATGCATGAATCATGGGACGTTGATGGGGTGGCTTTGTTGGATTGTTGTGGATGGAGTGCCGGTTAGCCTGGCATGGCCCCATCAGCTGCGCCCAAAGTGTATCCCTCCGCTCGGGTTACAACGCATAAATCATATTGTCATTGTTGCACTTTCAAAACGGGTCCAGAGGAGGTAGCCATGATTTTAACTGCCCCATTGTTATCTATCTTCCCCCTCTTCCCTTAACAGATGCGATTGTGTAATGTTAAAATTGACTTAGATACATATGTCTGGCATTGGATGTAACACGATTTGAAGTCGAGCTGAATAAATAATACTTTAGAATGTAATAAAAATTACGTTAGTTAGCATAAAAATCTTTTAGAATATATTTATTAATGGATTAATGCCACCATAAAGAGTATTGAGACATGATTTTATGTGTTTATAGCTCAACCAACATGTATCATTCCAGAATTCTAACGGTGAGTAAAATAATGTACATAAAAAAAAAAAATACTGGAAAATGTGGTTGATTTTATATAAAATAAGATTTTGAAATAATTTAACGATATGCAAATTATGTTATACGACGTTTTAAAGGTACAGTGTGATGCCACTAAATTAATTAAGTAATGATTGTAATTCAAACTAGTGTAGTCAATTGTAGAACATACATGAAGATGATTTGTTGACCGGAACATAGTGAAGATTGAAAAATATAATTATTGGTGAAGCTCGTTTAAGTCCCATATTTTCAACAATTAATTTTTATTTTAGATTTCTTACTCACGCAAATTAATTGAAGACCATTATTTGTGAATGAAGTGGTTGAAACATAGCAATATCGGGCTTTCTAACTTTGAATGTGTATAGATTAATTGATAAGTTATTTAGTATTAAAAAGAAATGAAAGGTCAGTTCATAAGGCAACAGTGTTTTATTTTTAAAAATATATCAGTAGCATAATATGTTATTAATTTTTAAAAACATAGTCAAACTATCGTATATCGAATATCTCAATATTTTTTCTATTAATGTTAATGTTAATGTTATGTTTTTAGGATTAATGTTAAACGATCCCATTTTTAAAAATTTATACAGGTACAAATATGTTTATTTGTGTACGTATATAAGTAATAAATATAAATGCCGAATTCGAACCACTTCCAAATTAAATTACAATTTTATAAGCTGAAGGATTTTGTTTTAAAGTTGAAAAATTATTAAACTGCCAAATATATTAGTACTTCATTTTTTTTTTTCACCCTGAAAAATTTCCTGCTATCCAAAAACTTAATTATAATTATTTTTGGAATGCTCTACTATTTTTTTTTTCTTTAAAGGAACTTTAAAATTCGAAATTAAGCGGACTCGACCGTTTGGTGGGCACCAAAAAATCAATGTCAGTATTTAATAAACCAGAAAATTTTTATAAGCTAAAAATACACATACAATGGTGATACAAAGTCAAACATAAATAATAATAATACATATTATAAATACGAAAATTAGAGGCTAATCTATGTCTAAAGTTTTCTAAGATATCATCCCCTTAAAGCGGATAATATTTACTAGGGAAAGCGGTTTTTCCATTTACCACCGATCCCAAACAAGAAATACAAAAGGAGCAGAGAAGATAATTTATAATAGGGACAATGAGGACAGTGATGAATATATGAACGAAGCAGAGACCATGTTTGAATGGTAGTTGACAGGCTGCCAACAATATCTTGCCACAATGGCAACGTCAGTGAAGATTCGCTCTGTTGAATTATGCACACGCATATACCGATTTGGGCAGGCGGAATTCCCTTCAGCGCGGAATGTACATTTCATTTTCTCATCTTCCTTCGGTTACGTGTTCTGTAAAATTATGAGCCAAGTGTAATATAACTAGGGTCAACGGCATAAAACAAAACTTGTTTTCGACAGCCAATCCGAAATCGGCAATGCTTATTGTGCACGCCGATTGAATGTAAGTAGTTGAATTTAAAATAGCAAATCATATCTGTTATCATTATGACTCTTCACGGATGCCAAGCTAAGTCGTGCACTCAATAAGGTAAAAAAAAATTAAAAGAATTAGTAATGGCTTAAGGAGCAATCTGAAAATGAAGCTATTTTTTTCTACACTTTTGAATACCTTCTCATTAAAACTCACTGAACATTCGTAGGGTGTGTTAGGTTCACCTAAGTCACTTTTATTGCAAGCACTAATTGAATCATAAAAATAAAACTTTGGTTTTATATTGTAAGATAAGAGACTTCAGTCGATTTTCATTTTAAACTTGACAGTTGTTAAGTGTTTAGGAATTGAACTCATTTTTATTTGGTGTACTTAGCTACTTTTATTTCAACGAGCTCAACTTAAAGAGGCATCATTAAAAAATTATTTTTTTTCTTTTCTAATACAATATAAACAGATAATACTCAAATAAATAAACGATTGTTCTCTATCAAATAAAAATGATTTTAAAATATTTCGACATTAACCATTAACCGATTCAGTTATCCTTATCATTAATTACTGATGTGCTTAACATTAGAGCCATAATATGTAAAAAAATATCAGTAAATGTTTTTTTAAATAGTTATCTTAATGTTTGAAAATTAATAAATTAAGAATAATTTAATCCGCTGCTAAACGTGCCTGTAATAGGGATAAGTAATATTAATTATTTAATGATGAGGCATTAGGGTAGCCCGTACCACCTATCTGTCAGACTCGGAAAAACTGGCCCCAGGGTAATATTGATTTAAGAATAAAACTAATCCAGAGCTAGTATATTCCTAAGCTGAACGGGAACCATTAATACATTTATTTAATATTACATAATATAATAGAAAAAAATATTATTTTATTTTTTCCCGCTTGTTTATCACATTGCATTTGAGCATTAATTCAATTGAATTATGCAAAATAAATTTTACTAAATTATTAAATAATTTATTTTTTTTTAACTTGATATTTAACGAGTGCCTATCTATTGTATAAATAGTCACAAAAATTGTCAATAAATTAAGTTAAAAATGTGCCATAAGCTATTACATACATTTTAATGTACGTAAATCTTCCGGAAGAGTGAAAACCAGAGCGAATTCTACATAGAGTAAACAGAGCACTTTAAGCCCGAGAGACACTAAAGGCAGGGGTGGGGGGAAAGTTAGATGAAATGCTATTGACAGACGAGCTGACAAGACACTTCCCATCTGACGCAGGTAAATATTGCAAAGGGGCTTTTGTCCTCTTGTACCTTCTTCCAGCTCTCTTCTTTACTTTTTATCTTCCTATCACTATTCGCTACATTCCTCTTTTCGACAGCAACTCCATGTTCTCTCTAGATAAGATATTCTTCGGGAAGTTTCGGAAAGATTTCTGGAGAAATCAGTGGGGAAGTTTTTTTTTGTTTTCTTCCCTTTTCCACTAACCGAAGATTTCCTGAGATTAGGAAATGTGGCTATTTATAAATGGAGAGTAGAAAATAATGTAATGATTTTCGCCTAATGTATAACACATATAATTTGTAATTACTGATTCGAGTCAATAAAGTAAACAGCATATTAAGAAAAAAAAAAAAAGGATATCTGAGTACGATGCAGAGCTGTTAAATGAATTCGAAAAAAAAGCACTTTGGTTCCAACACAGGTGTACAAAAAATGTAGAAAAATAAACATAAATTTCTTTTCCTCAATTAAGAAAATCTTGTATTTTTATTCACAGCGTAAATGTCATAGAAGGGACGCATAACAAGCAGTTTGAACCAAAACTGCGATTTAAAAAATACTTAATTTTAAATTTATCATATTTTTGCGAATGGTCCTTAAAGAAAAACGTTAATATCTATTCAATTGACTTCTGAGAATAATGAACTTATTTCACTACTGAGTTATTAATATTAGAAACAAAAATGGCGAAGAGATATTCCAATCACAAATTTATTCCTTATGTGCCTGATGTATAGAAGACAATCATAATTTGAAATTGTAATTTTAAACTTAACTCAAAGCTAAAGAAATAATCAATTTGACGTCAACATCAAAATTTTTTATTACCTGATTTTAAAGATGGTTTAAATTGAAATCGAATTTAATCTGGCATGTTAGAACCTTAAATATTAAAATCCAACTGATCGTCCACCTCACAAATAACCAAGTTGGACTGCACTTCAACTTAAGATAGGACTAGTGTCTTGAATAAGATATTAATAGGTGTTGTATTCAGATGGGAATCAAAAAGCTATAAATAAGAAGCGAAATAAAAAATATTTCACAAAACAGAAATTGAGATTACAGAAATTATGTAGTATAAAAAATTATTGTATGCTACTTCCAACTTGCATAGAAATATTTGTTTCTAAGTGGATCTCAATCATATATATAAAATGGATATATCATATATTTTTATTCTTTTTTAAATTGAATTCGCATTTAACTCGTCCAATTTCCATTTAAATAAATTTTTGATCGGAGACGGCAAGGAAAAGATATTCAATCGATTGAATAAGTAAATCCATTTGCTGAACAATAGATGCTACTGGCAAGAGAAGCTGTGACGTAATAGATTAAAATCCGAAGGACAACGGTTCTGTTACTGCGGTTACACGTCCGCAGCATTCCACAGCATCTACTCTCTCGATGTTTAGTCATTTTCCGATCGGTTTAATTGTCGATAATTTCCTACTAGAAGAATATTATACACCGAGCGAAACAATGTGGTTGCACATACAATAATTACCCGCTGTGTACACAGTCGGCTGCCGTGCTCCGTTCCGTAATTTTTATGAATATTCTCTAAATGGGCTGTTATTACACAATGAATATAAAGTTATCGTGTCTAAGAGCGAGGGAAGGGGAGAGGGGAGGAGGGTTTATGTAGATAAAGCTCCTTCAACCGTGTAACCAACTCGGCCCATTTTTGGATTAGTATAATTATGTTTAATATTTCCCGATATCCATCTTGTAGGTAAGAAGGATATTTCCTTTAATAGCGATTGACCTAATTATTATTTTGGTAAAAAGTATCAGGAAAAAAAAAAAAATAAACCTAGTCGGAAGTTCATCGTTTAGGGACAAGCCTTTTGATAATAATCAATTTTTTAGCCTTTAAGAGCAGGCGGCAACAGCTGGGCCGGGCACGCGAGCCTCCACCAAATGGGTAATTATCAGTTGGACTTGTTGAAGTCAATCTCCTGTCTTCACGCGGCCTCCAATTCTCGTCTCATGTTATAAGATAATTGTTAGTATACATTTCTAGGCAATTTTTTAACAGTTAAAATACAAATATCTGTGGTTTAACGCAAGAATGGTCAGGGTCATACTTTTTAACTTTCGGGCAGAAACGATTCAAATTCATATATAAAATATTAATCCAAGCACTTTAACATTATGCTTAGTATGAAAAAAAAAAGATGACAAACAATACAGAGAAGAACTGAACAATCCTTGCAATAATTATGTATCAAGTATGATATAATGTTTTAAATAGTAGAAGAAATATTCATATGAATATATTAAGACATTAGGAGTAATGTATGAAAAAAAAACAAGGTGATATAACTTAAGAATGAAAAAATATAGAAAAGTAAACTGAGAATGGGGAAATACCCCGAAACGTTGCTGTACTTATGAGAAGGCTGTGAATAAAAAGAAGCGTTGAATAGGAGATTTGTTTTCACTGTTACATGTTTTTATAAAATATTAAATGTAAAAAATTATAATAATTAAATTGTACGTTTGCAGGAATCAATAGGGGAAGGTGTCTCATTGTGAGATACTTGCCAAATATTAGATCCCTCTGTACCTCCTCAACATTCATGAGTTGCCTACTAACATGTTATAAACTACTTGCCAATGGCCACTGAGGCACTGAGCAAGTAAGATGCTTTTCCACTCAGACCATTGCAATTATTCAGCACGCTTTAAAAGAAAATTTTTTGACTTATAATTGACGGCTGATTTGACACATAAGGTAAGTTGTTTTCAAAAATGGTTTTTACTGCTTGTAATCAGCTTTTCATGTAGTTTATTCCTCACTAGTAACTAGTCCTAAACTTTCTAATTCTATATGATTAATTGATCTTATAATGAAAAATAATGAAATGACTGTACCTACTATAATACATAACAGATTTTTTTTCTTTTTATCGATATTTTTTAGTATTCATTATTTGATTACCTTTGGTTTTTTCTGGTTTACAAATTTAACAGTTAATTTATTGTTACATACTAATGGCTGGTTAGGAATGTTGGATCTCTAAAAAAAAAATCAGAAAATCTAAATAATTAATATAAAAAATTCTAAGTAATAATTATACAGAATTAGGAAAATACATTACAACAAATAATCTAAATAATAATGAGGGCGATATAATAAAATAATATTCATACCGATTCAGAACAAAAAATAATAATTATATTTCCAACTAAGGTACATAATAGAGCATAGAATATAATATATGTATATAATTATGAAAACAAACAGCTCGATTTAAACTAATGAATTATCCACATTTTATTTACTTATTTACCAAAATCTTATTCAGTTTAGTTGCACTGAGTATCTTTTTAGTTTTGGGAATGGTCTAAATAAGGAACTGCAATCTAAAGAAATAAATTAAAACAAGCAAATGTTGTCCAACTCATAATAATTTTATTAATTAATTTACATTTCTAATTTCAAATTTTATCTCCTTTCAATGGCCGAGTTGTTATAGAAAGTACTCAGGTAAAGTACCTTATTTCCTTTATGTTGTAAAATAAATTTGAATTAAAGGTTTTTAATAATACCGGGCACATACACATATTATCTCGTTATTTTCTTTTATTTCCTTTTTCATTGGCAAATAGGGAGGTCGAATTTAGGAATATATATATATATATATATATATATATATATATATATATATATATATATATATATATATATATATACGAAAATTGAATTAGGCAAAGTAAAAAAATAAAATAGACTAAAATAAAATAGTTGACATCCGCATGATGGTATAGAAGGATCAATCTAATTAGGGATTGATAAATTATAGAAGTGGCAAATAATTTATCAATCCCTAATTAAAATAAAATAAAAACTACCCAGGAATCTAGAACAACGCTATGCATCGCACACCGACTCCTAGGAAAGAAGGTCTAACCTTTAATAGAATTAGAATTAAATGGGGTAGAGATGTGGCTAACTAAACAATTAACATGTTTTAATATTAACAGAGAGGTCGCGGCATGAATATGTAGTGGAATCGTCCTTGCCCCCTGTGGCTTCCTAGCTATTTAAATTTTCAACGCTGCGTCTGGTCGGAGCCTGTAAACCGCTCTGCAAACTGTAATGTACATTACCTGTTAATTACACGGTCCATGATCCCCTTCGCTCTAAGCTATTTATATTTAAATTAATTACGGTAGATCTAAGCTGATTTGCAGGGTAAAGCGTGGTCTGTGTATGACATCTTGGCTCTATTTCATAATAAAGTACAAGTACAAGTGGAAAGGTTCGTGCTTAGAGGTTTTTTCCTCATTTTCCTTTAATAGTCATTTTTTTTCCTTTAACTTACAGTTTTTTAATATTACCTTTTTAAATGTTATTGTGTTCCAACATTATAACAATCAAATATGCTAACATCTTGTACTTTACTTTACAGACACACCATATTTCTTAATAAAGTACATAAGTACAAGTACAACTGAGCCAATGACTTACCACACCTACGATTTACACTGTGAAATGTTGAAGTACAATAACATTTAAAATAGTTGTATTTAAAAAAATAAAATAAAAAAATAATTGAATACTTGAATTGATAATAATTGAATTATTATTATCTAATGAAGATAAGTAACCGGTAACCTCTAAAAACGAATCTTTCCACTTGTATTATTATCAGTTGTATTTCTACTGCTGTACTTTACTATGAAACATGACCCCGTTGTTACAGATGAAATCTCAATTTTTGTTAAAGCGCTCAACCCTGTTAGCGCTAACGATGATATAATGATTACGATATAATATGATACAATCATTATATTGTTTAAATTATTATTATCATATTATAATAACAGAACAGTATCCATTCTTTCCTGATGTCTATTTGCGTCAATGCAGACCATGCAGTTGGTGCATCTGATGGCTTAATATTCGTTTTGTGAAAAAATTGTGTCTTAAAATAAATTAGTATAAATAAATAAAACGATACTTTCGGTAGTTCCCAAAAGGGATAAATTAAACAAGAGTGGATATAATTCAATTTCATTGGCTTTTCAAAATATACCCCTATATAATTCTTCTAATGAACAAGTCTTTCAATTCCATGGAAAGAACGGTCTCCCACATTGTAAACATTTAATTTATTTATTTATTTAATAATAATAACAACAGTAAATTAAATATACTTAAACCTATTACATTATTTACTTCAGAAAAAAAGAATCATATCATGCGTTACTTCTTTTAGAAAAATTAATGGGATAATTATGGACATTACCATATAGCGACAAGCCATTGATTATACATGAACAATATCACACCAATACACTAGAAGATAGAAACGGATTTGGAGGAGGTTCTAAGAATTTAGAAAAACTGCTAAGTTATAATCCAAGCAATCCTTTAATGATCTATTGAATAAATATTATCATTTAGAATTTTTTAGATCAGCTATTTTTTATTTTGGTATATTTCCATACGATTGCAATTTCAACACTTTTTCTGAACTTATTTTCTCCCAAAATTTAAGACAACGTGTTTTTATTTTATAGTCCTTTAGATCATGTCTATGCTTGGTGACGGTGAGGAATAAAAATTATTCCTCCACAATCAACCAACGTCTCCTCCGTGTTTCTGATTGACTCACACTTCCCGAACAGCAGACTCGGAGAGATTACGAATTCTGGTCACGGCTGCTGTCTGCTACGACCAATATTGTCGGAAGCCCGTCGAGGTTTTCGAATTAGTGGTGAAAAATGGTGAGATGTTGCTGAATAATGGTTAATGATTCGACTCTGGCACGCTGTCCATTGTCTCACCGATCCACTGCTAACAGCACCCATTATTTCCTGACGTCCATTTAAACATCGAAGTTTAGAGAGAAAAAAAAAAGGTGTGTAACCATGGATATTCAGCTTTCTTGTACTGATCCGTACTCTCTGTATTTCTTCTCTTGAATAAATGCCTGTAGTGTTTAAAACATATTCTGTAATTCGCTGAATTTTCTTGCACCCTTCAATGTTAAATACACCTCAAACTACCCAAAAATAATTATACTTGTTCTGTCAACTAAATATATAAATAAAATTATGCTACATAATATTCCGCGAAATATTTATTTGATTTAAAAGAAAACTCATCTTTAGAACATTAAATAATGCTAAATGAGACTTTGCCCCTAATTATTAATTATATACATATAATTAATGAAAGAAAATAATAATAGCTATCTCCTACCATAACTGCAATGTTACTTTTAGATACACGAAACTAACGAGTAGACAAAATCAGGAGTTATTAAAAAACAAATAACTAAATTAAATTGAGTAAAATTCCAACCTGTTCATTAAAGGAAATAGAAAATGCACATCTGAGCAAAAAATGAAATTTTTCGACAGTTATAAGTCAGAAGACAGTCTGAGAGTATTAAAGAATAAAGAGTTATTTATTTATTTTATTTTATTTTTTATTTTTATTTTTAATATATTATTGGGCAAAGAAGAGTGTGGATTGATTATCCACGATGACATGAAAAAAATAAAGATGCAATGGCGAGGATTTCCGATTAGGTTAAATAAAACATTAAATATGAGAAAAGATAAATATAATTTCTTTGGTTCTTTATGGTTGCAATCAACATATTACACAAATATAGAGTACGGTAGGAAAGAATTGTGCAATATGACAAAAAAAAATCATAAAATAAAATAATCACAGGCATATTTTCAAAAACCTTCGAAATAAACTCTTTTTTATTTTAAATTCTATTTCAAATTTCCTATCTACTTAGAGTTGTTATTATTTAACAATGGTTTACGTATTAATGAAGCTGTCCACTACATTGTTGTTCAAAACAACTGAATTATATTTATATTATATATAAAAAAAAGGATTAATTTGAAAAAAAGCATGTACTAACTTTGGATTACCTCTGAATAATCTGGAATGTTGTATCTTGAAAATGTCTACTTATATCTCATTGAGATAATTGATTGTCATATTGTTGAATCGAACATACATCCAATATTGAAATGTACTTCAGATATTTGTTAAATACTGCGCTAGCAAAATTAAATGAGCGGAATGTTGAATCCAGACCTTGTGATGCTGCAGCGTGGAGTCGAACTAATGAAGAGCGATAGGAAGACAAAGACGATGCCCCATTGACTGGCTATGATCCACGGAGAGGACGCCCCTCGCAAGCAGATGGAAGCAGAGGCGATGCAGCACGTGCTGGAGACCGCGGAGGAATACTAACTCCGATCGCTGACTCACATCCTCTGCCACCTCTGTTCGTCTGTCCGTCGGTCCTCCGTCTTCCTACCTTCTTGTCCGGAGGCGATAACGGTCTTCGACTTCTTTTCCGGCCGTTCCTTCCGCTCTGATCAGCGATTCGGTGTCCGTTTCGCACTCTTGATCACTCATGACACGTCTTATTTTCTGGTACCAGACAGGCGGGGTACTCTTGAACAGCTGGTCCATATGAAATAGTTTCTGTAACGAACCGATGTAAGATTTTGCGGACTTCAAACTCATCACCATCAACAAGTATCCGATAAACACTTATTACAAATAAATAAATACGTAATTTAGCTGTTTCAGAGATAAATTTAAACTATATCAATTCTACAGAATCACAATAATGTCCTTCGATCTCCGAAACAGCTGAAGTGCACCAAAGAAGCTTTCTCTTATTCCTGAAGGAGAAAAGGACACTACTGATAACCTTAAAAAAAATCCAGTAAAGGAAAAAAGGTGAAAGATAACAAAATAGATTTGTTTATTTATTTTTTTACCGACGTCTGCATCCACATACTCTTTCAAAGCTGACTAGGAACTTTGAGTCTTGAGTTTTTATTCTAAATCAGAGGATTGTTAGTTCTAGGGTTCTATAAGATGGATAGGATCTTTGCAAAACAATAATAAAAATTAAATATATTAATAATCATTATCATTAATTATATCATTGTTATCATTATTTTTTTATAATTGTTAATGATTTTGGTATAAATGTGACTCTATAGATGACATCAATCAATTTAAGATTTAGTTCATTACCGAGCTAACATGTAGTTTCTTTTCAAATGAATAATTAATAAATAAGAACAATAACTATATAAGATCTTTGAAATTATTAATATTAGTTAAATCCATTTTAAAAATCAGAATTAGGATTTAAATACCGACTAGACCTATAACCGTTCAGATTAATAAAAATGTTTGAAGAGAATAGGTGTTGAAAGCTCATCATATAAAACCGGACCAGCTATACGATACATCTCTGAGACAATAGGTTCAGGCGGAACCGAAGGGAAACTGGGAAATAACGGTAGGGAAAAGAGGAACCGAGGATTAGAAAACATGTGAGGGGATGTTGAAGCATTTGAGAAGGCCCGGGTGTCAGGGAATGTATACGGCTTTAGCCACGTCAACAAAAGATCCCGAGCGAAGGCTGTTGTGACAAGAGATACTTCTGAAGGGTACCGAGTCGAGATAGCATGATGAATAGAGACCACTTCTTTTCTGACAGCCATTGAATTTTCTGCCAAAACTTATTCGAAATATTTTTTTTTAATAACAAAAATATACTACTCAAGCATGTCATGCACAAGAATATGAACATTTTTGAAGAATTACCATTTATTGTTGTATTTTAAAGCAATCCTAGCTCAAGATAAGATAATCGCCATTTTGTAGAACAACTGGTAATTCTAGGGCTTGTAAACATTTTACTTGTCATGACGGGTTATTAATTATTTAATTTTTTTATAGAAAAAAGAAAAAAAAATCACTTTTCTTTTAATCATAGCCCTTGGCTATGATTAACGGTTTATTTTTTGTAACTGAATTCATTTTTTGTAATTTTTGAAGTTAATCTGTACTATAGGCTTGTTTCAGACATTGTTATATCACAAAACATTATTTAAACTGAAGTTTTGGAGTGTAAACAAGCGATGGATTTTTAAACCTTCTTATTATAAAAAAAAAAAAAAAAAAAAAAATGACGCATAATAACCAAGTAATATTCTACACAAGAACCGAAACATTATTTTTTCAAGAAAAGTACGGTTTCAAAAATCATTAAAAAGTGTTAAAGTAATTTAATCATATAAAATATAATGTAGAACTTTTTTTTTTTGTAATAATCATCCTTTCAAATGCGATCAAACTTTCGTCTATAAAAACTAATCTCAATTTAGAATAATCTGAATTAAATAAATTTCAGCAACGCATGAACCACTTGGAACTTAAATTATCTACTAATTGAAAAATATTGAACTTTAAATAGAACCTCATAAAAAAAACTCTTGATTTGGATTATTTATTTTTTTTTTTAATAAGGCTTGTGCAGATTTAATTATTGCCATTGATGATCGTTATTTGGAAAAAGTGGATTCTATTCTGAAGAAGAAGAATGTTAACCCTATAATAATGTAACCAAATTGATAATTAATGTAAAATTGGAAGCTAAAGCCATTTAATCATTTATGAATATGGTTCGAATACAACGAATCTTTGATTATATTAATTGTTTCAAAATTAATTTAGATGGAATAGAGCTTCTACAATGTCCAAATGAATAAAACATTCAAAATGTATGGTTTTTTTAATGCTAAATAATGATATTATCTTTTTTCTTTTTTTTCAAAACAAATTTTATTTAAAGCTTATACGTAGGATTGTAGGCTCAGTAGTCAGTAGAATGCTAGTCCAATATATGTAAAACATTGAGAAACAAATAAACTGAAGTTTTATAGCAGCTATAAAGTGTTTAGTGCTTAGTTTAGATAAATGCTTTACATGACAGAGTGCAGGTGATAACAATTGGCTCAAAATGTTCAGCCGTTCCGGCCTCCAAGGAGGGATTTTCAAGTGAAAATGAAACTAAAGAAAAACAGGTGTACCGCAAACTGAATAGAAGGAATTTCACCTTCCAGTTTCAGAGCAATAAAAGTTCTTTTCCGAAGAAAAGATTGATAGTCTTTCTCCCGTGGCGAGAATGTATCTTCTTTTTTTTTTTTTTTTTTTTTTTTTGCCTCCAAAGAGATAACTTTATCACGGCCGTAGCCGAGGCGGTAAGCCATTATGCTAGGACCCACTTTACACCGAACTTCGAGTATCCGGCTGACAAAAAAATGTTTTAAGTAAATCCGTGTCCCGATAAGGTGACCATTTGCTTTTTAAAGAAATTTCTTCTGTTTTCTAACAGCCTTGGGCGGGGGTGTGGGTTACGCTCTTTCACACCTGGTTGTGAGAGTTAACGTATCGTGTCTGCTTTAGAGTCACGAATGGTAACGAGGTGAATCAATAAACCGACTTTTTAGCATAGGTACGCTGTCACTCACATTATCTGATACCACGATTCATCAACTCCTACTAGTCGCTGTTTAATAAAGCATGTGCTTTACGATCATTTATAAAATAAAAAAAATAAAATCAACAATAAATAATATTAATGTGCTATTTAAAAAGAGGATAGTAAACAAAAATAAAAAAAAGCAATACATAGATATCCGCATCAATGAAATCTAATTCAAAACATTACCAATGAATTCTATAATATCCATGAAATGAAAGCATGGATAAGGGTACAGTATCATAATGACTTTTAATTATTAATGTTCACTAAACTTTAAATGAAAACTTACTTAATTCAACGGATATATATTACTCAAGTTAACTAAATATTTCAATTTGAATTCCAATATAGCATTGGCTATTTTTTAATAAGAGCAAAAATACTGTTTTTTTATTATTAATGACATAATGATTATTCGCTTTAAAAATCTACGTAGCTGATTTTTTAAATGTTATGAACAAAGAGAATATTTTGCAGAGCTATAACATATATAAACATATAAATGAGTCAATCCAATTTGAAACACATAATTAAAGAAAATCCAGACATTTAACTTAGATTTAATAAGTGCTGCTTTCAGTTTTCAAATATTCTATCAACCGATTCTCATCGGTATTCGCATCGAGTAAAGTAGAATTTTACTACCAATAAACTCCATTTAATATAACAGCATTTAGTCAACATGTGTGAATACCTAATATGCTAATGATTTATTGATAGAAATATCTTATAATCCTGTGGGTATTTCTGTCGTATTTTTAAATTTTAATTATTATTTATTAGTAGGAATTGTAAATTCGAAATTGTTACTAAACATAGTTATTATACTTTAGGGATTTTTCGTTAAGTTTTTAAATTTTAATTGATTATAATTTTATCTTTTTTATGAAAACCCTTTAATATAGGGATATATTAGATATAAATAAATTTATCACAAAGGCTCGAACTATTAAATTATAATAATGAAACAGAATTCCAACAAATTATGAAGTACATATAATTATCAATTATGAAGTACATAAATACATAACATCACAAAGGCTCGAACTATTAAATTATAATAATGAAACAGAATTAAAACAATATTTTATATACATAAATAACCAAAATGCCAAGTGTACTTAGGATAACTGTAGGTGTTTTATATTAGAATACACAAAGCCCAATGATTGTATATTTAGGATATTTTAAAGAAATACTGGTGTAAACAATAGAGATACATACATATGAGGCTTGAATAAATAGGGGATAAGCCCATGCTTATTTATTTTGTATACTATTTTTTTTTCCACACTATTCAGCATCCTCTTTATGGTAGACACATGTACAGCATGTGCATAAGCCTTCAAAAAGTACAAAATGCAATTTAGTTTTACATTAAATACCTTAATCATAGATGATTTGGGTTATCCTGAAAAACCCAAGAATTTAGATCTATCCCCTTTTGTATCTTCTTGCCCCACATCGTGTATTTATTGAGTATTTAAATGTCATATAAAATAATCAAATGTTTTGAAACAGATTTACTGATGGTTCATCAGATCACTATGTAGTACTTTTGTGGTCATGTTTTCAACCCAAAATACATAACACTCAAAATATGTAATCGCCATAAAGAAATCATTATTTGGAATACAGAATGTATCCAGAAAAAACTATGGATTAATTGAACAATCAATTGCTCAATAAAACTTCAGCGTTCAAATATTAATAGGTAATAATCCTTATTAAAAAGAAAGAAAAAGCCCTTAACTTTTTAAACTAAAATTAAAAAGCATATTTGATGAAATCAGTTCAATTGTTGTGCACTGACAACAGAATTTTTTTCAGGTAAAAATAAAATAAAATATTAATAATATTTTGAATAGAACAATTATATTCTGTTCGATTTGTAACTTAGTAGTCAACAAATCTGAATAATAAGAATCATGTTACTTTGCAATCATGCAAATATTACCTTATTCTGAATTATATTCGATTAATGCTAATTATAGTTATTTCATTATAAGCGTCAGAAGCTCATAATTAATCTCAGTTTCCACTTAAATGGAAATCAACGATTTTTATAAATTGCTTTTAATGTGAAGTGATCATTCAATTTGAGTAAGCCAATAGAAATCATTGTCTATTTATATTTAATTTTTCATTATATTATTAATGAAATTTGAAACTAAAAATATATTTGTTACACATAAAAATTTATTTAAGAATGATTTTACATTTTATGATTTTTTTATCTTGCTTCCACTCACTATATCAGATAAAATAAACAGTGAAGAGCCTTTATTTATCGTAGAAATTCAATTTTTTTTGTTTTTAATCCTTAACACAAATCACAAAGTATTGTTGAGTTTGCTATTAGAAATGCTTTGTGGTATTGTAGAGCGCTAGTGAAGTGTTTAGCTGTTTCGTGTTCGACAAATTCATTAATCAGGGCTGCCCTGTTAATTCGACTCAATGGTCTAGTCCTGCCTTTAAATACAAAATACATTACACCGTTCAAAGTCACCCCTAAGTACATTGGAATTGTATTAAATTGCTAATGTTGCTATCATCTCCAATGGGATACTTATACCAACATCGGCAATCCTATTGCTTCCAAATCTTATGGCTTCCCTTCATCCAGATAAAATAAAATAAATATTTTTCTACAAGAGATTCCGATAGCTTTTCTTCTAGATAAATTAATATCTTTCTCCCTCTCTGTTTATAGATATAAAGATTATATATATATATATATATATATATATATATATATATATATATATATATATATATATATATATATATATATATATATATATATATATATATATATAAACGTACTTACTTCTTTAATTGTCAATCTATAAATCAATCTAAATTTTGACTAAAGACTATTTCCAAATTGTCCCAAACAGACTCAAGATAGTTATTTTCTTCGGACCAGTAATTAGCTCTCCTGCCAAATGGATTCCCAAATAAATTTTATTTTTGGAATAGGTTATAATGGATGTGCCCGGACATCATCCAACATTGTTTGTCTAACGGATTATGTTCTTTAACATATGAAAACCTATTTGCTCTTACTCATTTTATTTAAACGCATTCATAAGATTTAATAAAAGTTCTTTTAGCATTAGAAACAATGCATTAATATTTGTTATTTATTTAAAATGTTTAAAATATTTGTTATTTATACAAAATGTTTCAATTCAAAAGTTAATCTTGAAATTATAATTATTGACTACTAATTATTCATATTTATATTATTTGTCATTTTGTAAATCAATAAAATTATTGAAGATTTCCACGAATTTGTAAATAATGTAAAATCACTATAACCGCTCATTATATCATTATATTAGGTATCATACCAAATAATTTATTACATTTAATAAAGCATTCCCAATTATAAGTCATCATTAGCAATGTGTTTTTTTTTTCTAGATGTACTGGATATGCTAAGACTTAATAGTAAATTGCTTCAAAATTTTATCAAATTTATTTAAATATATTTTGATTAAAATTATTCCTTTATGTGATTTTTTTTTAATTAAGAAGAAATACATACTATTGATTAATATAGTTTTATCCTTTTGACTCATATATATGATTTAACGTCCCTTGAAATTAATCTTTAATAATTAAAAATATTATTTAAATTACCTCAATAATTTTTTTGTAAGTAAATGATTTTTTTTTTTGTGTATATATATATTTGACATTAAATATATATAGATAAAAATAATAATAAATTAATAGGACATCATAGTATATGTGTTACCTATTATATGACTATAGTATATATTCATAAAATATATAATGTACAATTGTTACATAAATATAGTCGATGTGTAATAATTTAAAAATAAGTATTGCTATGACTTTTATAAACAGTCACTTTACAAATTTCAATGAAGGATTTTTGAATTATACTTATTTTATACTTTTTTTTTTTACATTATATTGGAATTAAAACTAATTTAAATGTTTTAGTTTTTAAGCTAATAACCAAATTTTGCTTAAGACACAAATTATCATTTAATTTAAAGTGTTTCTTTAATTTAAATAAAAATATAATCTAGTCTAAATATAACGAATGAAGATATATTGTAGCTATTTTGTAAGTCATCTCAAGACTCTTTTCTGTGAATAATACGTATAGATTGAAAAGTATAGTTTAGTAGTTATATTTAGCATAGTAAACAAAATTCTAAATAAATTATCTATTTATTTAGTTTGACAAATCAATAAAAATCACTTACCAATATTGGTATATTTGAATGACTTATTATTATATAGGTAATATCTAATATATTATTTCCTAAATAAACATCTACTACAGATTCCTATTTCTTGGCTTTGCTAAAGGTGCACTGAAGGTATAAGGCCGGACCACACCTATAATAATTATTGTTGAATGTTCATTTGCATATTTCCGGTGAGTTGATTTGTGACCCGGTCAAGTTGATTCTTATCTTAAAATCACCTAGTGTGGTGATAATATGATTGAGTACGGATTTGATGGTTAGGTCTTAGATCATAAGTGGCATTCAATCTAAAAAGCAGAAACACAAACACCTGGTTGGATGAATTTTATACGCGTCAGCAGAAACTTTAGTATTTGTAATAAAGAAGAAAAAATGTAAATGGATTTAAAAATATTTTTATATTTATTAATTAAAATCCGTGTTTGTTTCACAATTTAGCTGATAATAAAATGCAATGAAATTAAGACTTAGCGAAATATATTAAATAAAATATACATTAATAAATATATGTAAATTTTTATAAAATGTATATTTTTAATGTATTAGTCAAAACTGCAGTGATATCAAATTTTAGGCTCTGAATGTAATACTTTTAAGGTGTGTATACACAGTAGAATTTTATTTGTATAGTTATCAACAAGAAAATTATAAGTTTCCACATACTAGGAAACCATGTACAAAAGATCTATCTGTGAAGGGTTCTTAAAAATATTATCAGACCCATTTTGACTACCTTCAGCAGAAGAAAGAAAAATATCTAAAGTGTATACATAGCTTATATAAAACAACAATTGAATATATTTAAAAATATTAGCCAAGAAGAAAAATATAAAATATTATCCAACAAGAATTATGAACAAAAATGAAATATTTCTTCAATAAAAATTACAATATCATGGTTCCCATAATATTATCCGGAAATTCCTTAAAACTTTTGATTTGTTGAAACCTAATTATAAATTCAAAATACTACAAGGTGAGAATATTACCTACATATATTTCCCATTTAATATTACGTTAAATATCTTGACAAGACCTTCGTCTTGTAGCGTGTTATGTAAGATGTCCGAATTAATTTTCCCATTATTCAAAAACCTCATTCATTTTTTTTTTTTTTTGACTAACAGAAAGCTGAAACCATCTAAATTTGTATATAATATAAATTAATATTGATGTTGGTTTCACAACAGGGCCCATTGTGGCATTATATTAAAATTCATGAAGGGATTATTAATAAATATTTATGGCATATGTGAAATAAAATTTAAGAGGATGGGCTTGGTTAGGACAGCGACGACATAGTGTCTTGTTATCCGTTTGACACGCATGCTGCTTTCCTAGTTTCACAGTTAACTACGTAATTGGGCCATTAGTGGCAACGAATCGAAATTATACACAGCCGCTATACTAACATGACTCTACCCTAATCGTTTGTTATTTCACCTTTAGCCGACTCTATTATCTTTAAAAAAACGTATGAGATAATTTTGGATTATGTATGAGCAAATTATTACGAGCTGGCCTACACAGAATGGAACTACAGTTGTATTGATACGGGCGGAAAACCTGTATCTACTGACAGGAAATATTTGAAAAATTATCATCTGATATGTCATTCAATAATGAGATCTTAAAATTATTTATTTCAAATAGACTGGTTCTGGGCAGGAATATTTCAATGAAACACGATATTTAAGATTTTAATATAACAATTTTAAATAAAAACATATGACAATGCTATATTCAAAGAATTCACAGTCGTTAAGAAGGATTAAAATTCACAGGAGAAAATAAACCCGCTTAATAACTAAAAATATTTATTTCATGAATGTTACAGTATATATAACCGTTAAGACAATACAATTGAAGGGACATTCTAACACACAGAAATGTGATATTTATAAAGGTTAAAAATAATTTGTCACTTGAGGAAAATTAAAAAAAAAAATTAATTTAAACAAGAAAAGTTTTAAATAAATTAGGGCCATCCTGAATACCAGGCTTAATATCAAACGTACTTAAAAATGATTTTATTTCTATTTTATCGGGATTTATAAGTATTGTAGTAATTAAGAATTATTTTAGAAAATGACACTTTGCAATCAAAATATTTCATAAAAGAAGAGGATTGTCCAATGAATTCGACGTTGGAACGGAGACATTGCCCAAAGCGGCCGTAACCTTCCCAGTATGGAAGGTAACATAAACAGAGCGACGTGGTCAACACAGCGCATCATCCCGATTCTCCGCCTGGACCGAATGCGCTGCGACGGACAACGGATTGGAAAATCAAGAGAATCACAAATCTAAGAGAATCATTGTCACTCACCTGGTTAGTAGGAGAGAGGGGCGCCGCTGGAAAGTGAGCCATCTCTGGGAGTCGAATCACTGTTGTGGCCGCACATGATACATGTTGTCTTCAGCACATAACAAGTCCGTTCCGAGTTAAAATCACAATCACAATGATATTGGAGTAAGTTATGTCGCACGTCTCCGAGCGCGGTTGGCTACGGTAGCTACGGCTCAGAGACCGTCAAAAAAGTGATTTTTCCCTCGGGCAGGCTGCCCCCACTCCTACGGTTCTTCCCCCCACTCCACGGACACGAGAGGAGGGGGGGAGGGGACCCTACAAAAACCGGCTAGAGGGGAGGGGGCACCCCGCTTTTTTCCCCCACTCCTTAGCTGAAGGGGGGAGACTAGCTTTTTTCCGGGTGGAGCTTGGCCCCGCCCCCCGACCAATGGGCTCCGACCTTACAAGCAGATCAATGGCTCCTCCTTGCCGCCGGTCGGGAGGGGGGGTAGAGTAGAGACAAATTACAAGACGGGGAGACTACCCCCACGACACCCTGTCCTAGGTCCCTGTAAACACAACAACACACCACCGACCCCTACACACAACCCCATCCCGTTCAGCTCAAACAACACATCCCCACTCCATGTCTTATTTTATTACTTCTTAGTTATAGTCTCCCTTTAGTTAACATTACACACTCATGCGAATCTTCTCTTATTGATATTTCATTACTTTCTTTATTCGGCAAAAATATCTATCTTATCTAAACTTGTTAGTTTTTCTTTTTTTATACTGTGTGTGTTAGCGAACATAGTGTCTTACACCGTTGGGCATTAAAAACATTTCTATGATTATTGTTAAAAATAATTTGTTCGAACAATACTAGTTAAATTAATAGTGAAATACACCTGTGTTTTTCTGGAAGGCAATCAGAAGTGATTTAAATATTAATTACATATTAACAACTCTAGTTGATTTTTAAAAGTGACTTCAATTGAGAACTTTTAGTAACGATCATAGTATTAGTAATTTTTTACTTCCCGATGGAACATTACTATTAAGAGATTTCTCATTTAAAATAAGTTCAATTTTCCTTTTTATTCTCAGATTTATATTTTATTTGTATATTTCCTTGTTATGCAACATTCGTAGCTTAAGATAAAATCATCAATTAGGTTATTATTAATTTTCAAAATTAGAAATTCACTGATTTAAAATTATGGATGAATTATTTCAGTTCCTTTTTCGTTATTTCCTCTATACTTAAATATAATTTTAACCATGTGAATTTAATTTCTTTTAATGGTGAATCAGTTTTAGCAGTCGTAATACCAAATAGTTTCATTATACAAAACAGAATATATCCCATGATGTATATTTCAATTTCAGTAATTGACTATAATATCAATAATTATCCATTCTTTTTTTTTTTTTAGTAATAATAAAACGTTGTTTATTTTAACATGTTATATAGGTAGGTACCTATCTATGCCACTCAACACCGATTCCTAACAAAAAGAAAATCTCTATATGAGATTATGATTAAATAATTTGATATAATTACAGGTTATAATTAAATTACAAGATATAGGGTATAAAAAAAAACAATTTATAAATTAATCAAGAATAGATATAGGTACTAAGCATAGTTTGTTTTTTTAATATTGTTTTCTGATAAACTACGTTCCACACGTTGTTCTCTATATCTTAATTTTTCTTAAATTTCAGGTAGTTGAAAGTTAGTGAATAATATTGCAATTATTTAATAACAAGAATCACAAATAAATTTACGTTACATAAATCTTCAGATGCGGTAAATTATCGCATATTAATAAAATCCAAATCCAAATTCTAGTTCGAATGCTTCTGAAAATATATTAATAATGTAATTGAAAATAATACGTTCTTATGATAAATTAACTGAGACGGGTGTGAATTTTTAGAACTTCTTCAGCTCATTACATTTGACCACATTTCCATAACTGCTTATTGATAAAAAGTTTTTAGTTAAAATATTATTTAACCGTATAGTCAAATAATTCAGGACAAACATGAATTATACATCAGGCTTCTCAGTGTATTTTTGGCATTAATGAATTATCATAATCAGCCTTCAGAAAAATTCTATTAGCTCAAAATCATGTATTTAGAAATTCACCATTTCAATTAAGGTGTTTTTTAATTGTATGATTTTCAAGAAGAAAATTTTTTCTTGAATGTTAAAAGGAGTAACAATAACACAGGTGAGATTGATTTTTTTTTTGCTATCCAGCAAAAATTTACTGCTTGACAGATAAAAGCACTATAACTGTTAAATGAATTGATACTACTGCTGAATGTTAAATAACTATATAAGACAAGAACAAAATATTTATTTAATTAGGAATAAATAGATTGTAAAATCACTGAGGTCGTGTGCGCTTTTAATCTATAATTTTTAAATTTACGTCAGATTCGAGCTTTTTTTTCGGTCAAGTAGAGAAGAATATTAAATTTAACTATATTTTTAGCTTATTAATTTTTAGTATAATTTTTATTCGTTGTTTCATTTATTTATAAAAAGACATTAAGATGAAACTAATAATGTGTATCGCGAAAAGATTTTTTTTTTTAACATGAACAAATGTTTTAGATGGATCTTGTTCACAATTAATAGTAATCATTTTAACAATTTTTTCAATGGTTCAAGCAATAGTTCATTACCATTACTGTTTCGTAATTATTGTGTTTTTTTTACTAATTTTTCTCGTTGAAAATATAAAATAATTTTTTTTTTGTCCTAACACCCGAGATGGAGAAACGTAATTGTACGTTAAAGTAAGAATTGTTTTAAATGCATAATGCTGTAGGAGGGAAGAGGTTGGTTGAATTGTGAAATAGTCTCCATCGAAATAGGTGAATGATGAAGCATGAAGTATTAGTTAAAATTCCTAATACAGGTTTATACCTTGTTTACTAAATAAATTGCCAATTTAACGATTTATAAAAGCGTACATAGTTTTTTTGTTTTTGTTTTTTTATATATCAGCTTAACCGGATTTACTCATTGATTATGCGAATCTAAGGAGACGGCCGGATTAAAGACCTTCCCGATAAGGATGCCGCAGGGATGCCCAATGAGACCGTTGTTATATTCACTTATCAGTAACGATAATCTGGATAACTATTAACAATTACTAAGCAGTGTAAATTAAGTCGGAATAAGATGAGTTAGGAAGGGAGATGGTTAGGGCTGGAGGGAGGGGGTGAAGCGGGGGTTGTCCCAGCAGGGGTCACCTCCCACCCCAATCTCGATCCTCTCACTCTCACGCCTCTCCTCTCTCTGTCTCTCTCTCTCTCTCTCTCTCTCTCTCTCACTCTCTCTCTCTCTCTCTCTCTCTTTCTGCTTCACGCTCCGATCCCACTGTCTTCCTCCAAGTGTATACTCTAAAATTTCTCCGTCTCCTTAAATGGTAACAATCGCTGCCAATTCGGATGCCATCTGATATATTTGCACTCTTTATACGCCACAATGTTATCAAAATTTACGATATGTCCACTGTATAAGTAGGTATATTGGTTATTATGTATATCCTGCGTATTATTCAATTCAAACAGATTGAATATACTAAAAAAGTGATTTACATCGAATACATATAAAAAAGGAAAACAGAATTATACCTGCTGCAATGATCGGAAAAAACATAATTCAGCAGTAAGTAAACTGTGGTAAAATATCTTATAAGAGGATTTGATAATATTTATGAGTTATCAAAACAGCATTATTCTTCCATATACTCATCCACTTAACTGGGGTCAAATTAAACCATCGGATTCTTTCCCTATCCAATCCCTCCAACCTAAAGTATTTCGTAAAGTTCATAATTATCCCTGTTACGTCACAAATGAGCCAATCCACAACAACTTTAATATTTTATTTGTAAATGATTGGTAATTTTCTTTTTTATTGTCATTCCAAAGTACTCTAATGTAATTAACATTATTATTAATTGATACACTTATTTAATCAATATGTACTTTCAATTAATTTCTATATATTTGTATTTTACTTGTGATTAATTTCAAAACACTATTACAATTATAAATAAATACATTTTTTTTAAATTTGAATTTATTTATTTTCAAAAACAAGAAATGAGGAATTTAAAACTCATCTACACAGTTGTGGTACTTGAAATGTACCATTGACGCTTCTGCAAACAGGCACTAGTACTTACATTATTTCTCAGTAAAAATACATTTAGTAAATTTTCATAAAAAATACAAGAACTAAATTTTAATACCAAAAGAAATAAATATATTGGTAAACATTTGTTTTGTTTTTTGAAATGCTCAATAGTTTAGTTCTATAAAGAAGTAATGCAGTTAATGTTAATATAGGGATAACCTGAAAAGGAAATGGCACAGTGGAATTCTAATACAATAAATCTACCATTGGAGAATTTAATTTATATCATACATATAATACTTTTTTACTTTATTTATCTTGTGTAAAATAGTAAATGACAATAAATATATATAAAAAGTGTAATTTATTGTATTTGTTTCACTTAATAATGATTTGGCGTGCAAGTAACTATCTTAAATTATATCAGCATCCAATGCTCTGATTCGCTGAGCTTCATTAATATTCTTTAAAATTATAAAACATTAAATTGTATTAAATCAATCGGTGGACATACGTTAAAACACACGAGGCCTTCCAGATTGGTTAGAATGTTGAAATAAACTTCACGAATCTAATTTTGTTCTGCATTATCTGTATCCTCACACAAAAAATATTACAAGAATCGAACATGAAGTGACTATGAACAGTGACTTCATAAAGTCATGACGTATACAGAGCGATTTGGCGCGCGCCAGCATCGTTCGAATTCTGCCCTCAATTTTTTGAGAAATGTAATACGGATTGGAGTGCAACGACTCTTTTCTGTTTTATGACTGTATTAGAAGAATAAATTTAAAAAATAACCCACGTTGTTATCATATATTGTCAAATATATTGTTATCAGGATCGGATTAGTTGTACTGTCACCCAAAGGCATCGTAGATAATTCCGCCCTCTCCATCCACTCCTATATCCTATCTTTTATTTATATAAATATATATATATATATATATATATATATATATATATATATATATATATATATATATATATATATACATCCATCCATACATAGATAGATAGATAGATAGTTCGAGCTGTTTTTTAACACTACTAATCGTTTGAATATAAAAATATATTTTCATTCTAATTGTGTCGCTCCCCAAAAGCTGCAGCCCAAGGCAAGGCCTAGTCTGCCTGTGCGTGAATCTCCCACTGATTGTTATTATTAAACCTGTTATTTTAAATTAGTAAAATCTATCTTTGTGACTCATAATAGTCTTTTTGAGTATTATGTATGCGTTGAGTGTAGCAGTGATTTTAGGGCATCATAATATTCAGGCTTAATTTTTCGATACAAAACACAGCAATCTCCCTTTAGTCGTAGAACTGATCCATAATCCATCCATAGAATATTGTCCTCAAGAGTATTTTATTATAGAGCGAGATAGGGACGTTAGCAGGAGTTGAGCGAACGACAAGGTCCCGACAGAACCGATAAGGCCAACACCGGAGGAGATACAGGGCACACCCTAAGGTGAATTTGTCGCCGTGTTGTCGGCTAGTTGTAAGGGCATAAAGGGTTGGGGGCGTTTAACCCCCGCCCACCCCCGCCCCGCTAATTGTGGGGGGCTATTGATTCCCCCTCCCTTCCCCTCCAAGATTGCCTTTGTCACACGTCCCCTCTCCCTTCTTCTTCCCGCCAACAATATTGTCTCTAATAGTCACGAGGCTCGTCTCACCAATAGCCTCTGTAACAGCTAGTTTCACATTTTATACAATATCCCCAAAGATAACTCTCTAATAGCGCTACCGCAATAAGTACACCAATTTCTTCATTTGTTCAAGTAACAACTTGAATGAAACTTCTTGTTTGTCAAGTTTTACTCCTTTCACTGTATATGAGGATTCATCAACGAATCTTGTTGAACATTTAAAGTAGAACTGATAAAACCCACAATCAGTCTTTGAAGATGGTTTACCTATTATTCATATTCGAAAAGAAAGTATATTTATTTTTGAAATTTTCAACACTTTAGAAAACTATATCAAATTCTTCGTTTCAAGTTCTCATTTTTTTTGCTAGTATAATTTTCTGAACGCAGTCTATAATCTACTTTTTTATTAAAACAAGACTCCTAATCAAATATTAGGAAAAATCTGGCTGCGTCCGACTTCATCTGTATGCACAATTTGATTTTGAAAATAGAATTCCTCAGTGCCGAAGCTTCAAATCCATATGCCGGGCATAACACCTAATAAAGTTAATCCGGTATTGATGGAATATTCAGTGATTGTATATTTTGGTGCCTAGATGGTCTCATATCAATTTTATCAAATTCTCATGCCCATGCGCATGTGTATTTTCCTTGACATATCTATTGTATATTTCAATTAGGGCACGTTTGAATTGGTCCAAAGTTGGAGGAAAGTTGGCGATTAGTGTACAAATGATTCCGTATCAATTTTGTCCCAGATCATTTACTACTTTCGCTTACGCATGCAAAAATGTATTTTCCTTTACACAATAATATTTCAAAAACGGCTCTTCCGATTCAGCCCAAAAGTTGGAGACTAGTGGTCTAAATTCAATTTCGTCCAATTCCATTCACTTCTTTCGCTTACGCAGATGCAAACTTATATTCCTTGACGGACCTTTATATTAATAACTGCTTGTCCGAATCAGCCCAAATTTGGGGAGAAGTTGGGCACCAGTGTGTGAAGGGTTCAGTATCAATTTCATCAAATTATATAAATTACAAAAAGCTTAGCATCATATTTAAATTAATCGTTTTAGCCTTAAGAAAGAATTAGTTCTTGAAAAAAAATGTTTATCTTTCATTTATTTTGAGTTAAAACTCGAAATTTCATCGTAGTCAGGTTCTGAAGTTTTTAGTATTTAACCCAAAATTAACTGTCGATCCTCCGTCTCCTCTCAACATCACAGCATAGTTTCTATTTGGGTAATTTATGAAGGCCAGAAACAATGTTAGTTTTTCTTTCCGGTATTGGTATCTTAAAATTTCGTCTACAGCATCAAACAATTTTTAAATCTTAATACTAATTTCATTGTGATTAAGATTATACCAAATTTATTTTTCTGTGGCTCACAGGTCAGGATTCCCAACCGCTGTGCGACGTCGATGTGTTAAATAATGGCCTATTCCGTAAGAAAACCTTACACTCTACTTTTGTTTACTCCATCTTTTTTCTTTCAGACCAACATGTTTCCCATTTAATGCGAACCATCTGAACACCCTGTTTAAATAAAATGTATGCATCTTGAGCATAATTTAGAATTTTTTTTCAATGGCAATTTATGTGGTCGTGTTATCCATTTTCTCACTACTCATTACATACATTGTTCTAATTAATACTTTCAGCTTCCTGTTCCTGAATTCTCATTGGAAATTGGATATTGATATCGGGAAAGAAAGCTTGAAAAACCCCATGAAGCGAATGGTGGATAATCATTGCGGTCAATGGCGCAATATAACAGATATCCTTATCTACGGTCGATATATCGGAATGCAAATTTAATATGACAATAAAACGAATATAAAAAGAAGTACCGAGATCGCAAATGACTCGGGACTTTATGAGATAACTGGTTGGACGGGTTAACCCCGCGCAGGCTAGTACTGGAGCAAATTAATTAACACAGCTTTAACATAAACAACATGTGTTTGCTCATGAAAGGGCAACGCTCCCACAAGCAATCATCAGCAATAAATTAAAGTTCGCCAAAACTGACGTCGTCGAACAGGTTTCAG
The DNA here is from genome assembly GCA_948150685.1 of Rhaphigaster nebulosa. Taxonomy (NCBI): domain Eukaryota; kingdom Metazoa; phylum Arthropoda; class Insecta; order Hemiptera; family Pentatomidae; genus Rhaphigaster; species Rhaphigaster nebulosa. The sequence goes on from OX411306.1 coordinate 131,319,933, forward strand.
TTTTCCCTGTCTGTATCATTCTTCAGTTGAGAATAAATTTCGTTATTTTGGAGCGAGCAGTGGTTTGGAAATATTCGGTAAAATGAAATCGGATGAAGAAAAAGGTCACTCTCTCGAAATTCCTTATTTTTCTTTTTTCATTATTTCACGAGAACAAGAAGTTTTACATGTACAAAAAAGTTAATGAATCCAAAGTCAGCAATCTTATCATAGAAGGTTATTAAAATTTAATATGTTCTTAATTATAATAAGAACATTACTGAGTCGATTCACTTATGCACATTATTTTCTATATTGAACATGTCTCTCATATAACTAATCCCTTAACTATAAATAAAATAAAACGTGGGTAAAGTATCAAAAAAAAAAACTTCACATTTATAAATATATATATATATATATATATATATATATATATATATATATATATATATATATATATATATATATATTTTTTTTTTTTTTTTTTTTTTTTTTGAAGATGTGTGAATATATTGATGTCATTTTTTGAAAAGGCGTTAGCGCCATTTAGTAAATTTTACAGGAAACACATGAAACGATTTTTCTCCAAATAACAATATATATATTTTTTAATTGTATTCTTTACTGTATATAGTAGGAGTTTATTAATATGGCAAGACGTTTATAATTACAATACATTTTTAAGGATTCTACCATTGGTCAAGGCCAGAGTGACGACTGAGAGTCATTAGTATTTGGTATTTAAGTCATTATTATTCGATTTTTAGACCATTTCCAATTCAAATTTTCGATATATCGTGAACGGGAATCGATAGAGCTTGAGTTTACGCCCCAAAATCAATTGAAACTCGAATTTCGAATTTTTGGCGCTTAAGCTTTTTTCAAAAAATGACGTCGATTGTAATATTACAGAAGTAGGTTAGCTCTTTAAGTTCTTGTGATTTGTAATTTCAGAAACACTGTAATATGCACATGCTGCTGTAAACTGTATATAGTATTTACTATGTACCTATCTTCTGTAAATATCTGACTTGCGTGCACAGTGGTGTACCAAGGCGGGAGCGAGAGTGAGAGGGGGCGCTCCGTCCCGGCTAACATGGCTGGAAAAGGAGCGTATAAGCAGAAAATAAAAGAAATTACATTACTGAAATTGGAAGTTTAGATAAACAATAATGTTTATCTAAACTTCCAATTTCAGTAATGTAATTTCTTATATCATTTATATGATTTATATTTATTTATATTTATATTTATTTATATTTATCATATCATTATATGATACAGTAAACATTATTTTTGTGATTTGTGAATAACGTTTTATTCACAAATCACAAAAATAATTTGTGGTTTACTATATTAATCTACTCATCTCATACTATATTAATTTACGATGTTGGCTACTCTTATTTGCAATGCAATTTATATTTCTGTTTTATTAAGTTACTCCACATTGTATACATATATATATATATATATATATATATATATATATATATATTGTATATACAATGGGGAGTAACTTTAAATAAAACAGAAATATAAAAATTATATTATATTTTAAAAGTGTTGCAACCACCGCGTATATTGCTTCTTATATATATATATATATATATATATATATATATATATATATATATATATATATATATATATATATATATATATATATATATATTCCAGGTGGCGATTATTTTGGTAATGACTTTGTAATGTTATAAAATATTATTGTAATATTCATGATACTTTTTATTTATTTTGTTTAGTGGCATTGATGTTATACTTATAATTTCTTAATTTAATTCATTAATTGATTAATTATTGTGCTTACTCATCGTTCCTTCATTAAGCTGGCTAAGCTATATATGTATATATATATATATATATATATATATATATATATATATATATATATATATATATATATATATATATATAAATATTTTTTTTTATTTATTATCGAAGTTATACTTTTAAACGCTGTTATATATCACGTTAAATATCATATAATCAGCTGCTTATAAAACGGATTTTCCCGGATTTTTTGAAATCTTGTCGAATCGAGAAATCAACTTAATTCTTCCTTATTTTAATTTCGGTTCAGGTAATTGATTCGCTGCTGGAGATCTGTTTATTTAGTGAAAACAAATAAAATTTACGATTAACGAATAAAATAAAATTTAAAAACGAGATTTTAAGAAACATAAATGTTTTAAATTTTAAATAAAAAAAAATTTATCACATTTCATTGCAAATATTTATTTCTATAAGTGTTATTTTATTTCATTTGATATATTTATGTTTTTATTCCATAAAAGTAATCCTGTAAGAAGAGACTGTATTTTTCACTTAAATTAAAAATCCATAGGTTATGGTATGTTTGTTACGTATTAAAGTTAATAATGGAATTAAATGAAGAAAAACCAACAACTTATAATTAACTTGTACAATAACTTAAGATATTATAGTGATTTTGCAATAAGTTCTAATGAGGAACCAACAAGCCGGTAACTTTTTGGCATTTTGGTAAGTACTACTTCAGTAATATTATAATTTATTAAGTAATATAATATTCTAGATATATTATAATTCGGTAATTATATAATTTGGTAAATATTATTTCAGTTATGAACCTAAGCAGTCTTAAAGCAATCTGAAAAATGGAAAAATCAAATGGAATCCTAAGTTGAAGATACACATTGTCCTTATAAATCAAAGAGATCAGAGAAAAATCTCGGCGGAATAACAAAGCCCAAAACTCAGGTTGATCAGAACTCATCTAAAGCAACTTTCGCAGAATTGCTTTTTACTTCATTATTGTTGATTTATTTTTTCTTCTTGACTCCTCGCAGGGGTATTTAAATAAAAAGAGGGATATTTCACTTTTTTTTTTTTTTTTTTTTTTTTTTTTTTTTTTTTTTTTTTACGAATTCCGTATCGTAACTTCTTTCCTGGAATTATCACCTGAAATTATTATCTTAGGATAAGATTTAAAGTGTATAAACCTTATTTAATAAATCTTTAAAGTGATAAGAGACATGGTGTCATTGTTTTTTTTCTTAACCTTTAATAGGTAGATTTGTCTTTTCATTTGTTTTTGTTTAAACCACAGAATATCATGAAAATCTGGAGAGTAACTTTTAATAAAACAGAAATATTAAAAATATATTATATTTTAAAATTGTTATAACCACTAACTACATATACACGTGTTATATATTTATAAAAGTTATATATCAATCACAACCACTTATAAATCTAACCTATTTCTGTACTATTATACAATGAGATTTTTTAGTTTAGGAGACTAACCCATGTTTTACTTTATTCATAGTTATAAGATTAGTAATGTGAAAAACATTAGGAATAAACGAAATAAGGAACATTAGAAAATAAGAAAATCAATCCTGTAAACTTATTATTGTGATTAAAAATATGTTCAAGTACCAAATTTACCTTGTTTTATAGTTACTATATAGAAATAGATTAGATTTTATTATGTTTTAAAATATTGTATCAGTTATTATTATTTTGTCATTATTATATTTTAATTATTATATAATGTAATATTCTGTTCAGTATAAATGTTTAAAATGTATAAATATAAATAAATAAATATTATTTATATATTAAATGTATTGTTATAAATAAATGTATAAAAGATAAAAATGTTTCCTGATATATTCAGGAAGCAAATAGTGACAATGGAGGAAAAATATAAGATGGATGGGATTTTAAGTTTTGAAAAATAATACCCACACAATAGACTACGATAAAGATTTATATAATAATTAATTAGACTTTAAAAATATAGAAAAAATTAAGATTCTAATTGCTTCAAATGTACAGTTTTCCTTTTATGAACCAGCTAAAAGAGTTCATTTTAAAATATTCTTTTGTTCTTCATAATTAGCTTATTAATCCTAATATGAATTTTTAAAAAGAAGAAATAATAATAAATTTAAAGATGATAAAAATCCTGAAGGCGAAAATAATTTAATTTAAAATAATTATTCTTCGTTAAAATATCCATGTTTCAACAATAAAATATGAAAACTGTTAATTTTATATATTACATTAAAAATATTTACTACAATTAGTTTTTTTTTTTGAAATTGTTTTATTCTTATTGGTTATACATTCTTTTTTATTCCGGTATGTTATAACTGCTTTAATATTTAATTATTTTTTGCGATGAAGTTATAGAATAATTGTGTGGGATTTTATTATATGGGAAAATGTTTGATTTGCATTGGCTGAAAAATATTATTTTATTTTATAAATGTTCGATAAATAAATTAATTGCCAATTACTTCGAAATAAATAAAAAAAAATATTAATATGGTGTGAATGAACTCAAATCACTATTACCATTGCCCTTCATTAAGCCAGAATGTAATATTACTTAATAAAAAAAAGTAAGAGTAAAATCCCCCCCCCAAAAAAAAAAAAAAAATATAAAAATTGATTTATTGGATATTATTTATATGGATATTATTGGATATTTATTGAATATTAAAAAAACAAAGTCCATAAGTATAGGGCTTATTGAAGAAAAAAAAATGATTTGTGAGAATGAAAAAAATGTTTTTTTAACCTTCTTCCAAGCATCTATTGCAAAAGATAATTAATAATTAAAGATAATTTTCAAAAAGATTCTACGCTATTTCCAACTTCTGCGAAATAAGTTTCAGACAGCGGGTATGGTGCAGGGGATATGCACCCAAACTTTTGGGCGAAGAAGCAGGGACCTCAAGGTGGGCAAAGAACGTTTGGAATCGTACAAACAAGCAAATGCACTTACAACACTTAGCTAAACACCCAATAACAGGTCTTCTGAAATTTGTACTCAGAAACTTTTTTTGTGTTCGCCTCTGGGGATAGATACTTAAAATAACCAAACATATACAACTAAAATAACATATAGAAGTAATTCACATTTTAGCATTGTGTAATTTAATACACTCTGTTAAAATTAAAAGATATCAATTTTGCAAATAATACGATCCACTCGAGGTATCGTTCAACATTAGATTTATATTAAAAAATAAACTAATTATCGACTCAAAGTTTATATTAACTAAGGCTTTATAATGAAAGCAGTTACAACCCCGAAAATATCAAGGAGGTCAGTTTTGCATATAACATGTCTATTCCTTTTTAGAAATAATTTATTTATTATAGTTTTTTTTAGGTACAATTCTATACAGTCCAAAACAATCTAAAGCTATATCCAAACTGTTCGACTTTCGATTCTAAAGGACGAAAGGGTAAGGGAACGTGTAGACGTGTAAAACATTGAGTGTAGATGGAGAGCATATCATGCGATTTCGAACCGAAATTCGAACAGTGAGAACTTAGCTTTACAGCACTGGACTGCTGTTGAACCGGGTGTGATGAAAATTCCCGTCGTAAATTTTAATAAAAAACCAAAAACAGTTTGTAATGGACATTATGTTTAGTTTTTTCTTTAATATTGTCAGTGCAATGCCAAATTGGCATATCTGAAAATATGTGGAACTAAGAACATTGAGTTCGGATTACGATTGCTGAAGTAAGATGACAAATTTCTTAATTAAATTGGTCGTATTTTGTATAGTGACGTCGTATATTCTGTGGGGCACTTTTTGGCATTAAGAAGGGAATAGAAAACTATACGTTAAAATGCAACATAATCCATAAAATAGAAAAATTTGCGTATACACCACTTTGGCGTACGATATATGATTAACATAACATGAGAAGATTCCAAAAACAAAGCTTTAAATCTCTTAATTTTTTATGGTAAACCTCTATATGCACTTTTAAATGTGCTTATCCAGATAATAGTTTAAAATTGTTGGCTATTATTCTGCTATTGTCTTACATTTCTTCTTGTTGAAATAATTTACTATAATACTTAATAATTTAGATTTACGGTAGTAGCCGCTCATTTCAATATATCATACTTCTAGAAAAAATTATAGAAAAAAAAATTAATAACTTCTAAGCAGTGGCGGTTATTCCATTTGTGCACATGAGCAACTTGATCCCCTTAGCTTTATAAAAGAAAAATACAATTATTTTCTAGTAATAAAAATAATTAGAAAATATTTATTTGAGGAACGCCTTCGTTGTAACAGACGCAATGCGCACCGCATGAGCAGCGAACCCCCTAATTTGTGCCCAAAAGTTAGAAAGGTGGGCGTTGGTGTGGAGAGAGGCTACAATCTGTCCAACTTGCCAACTTGTGCGCACTTTATGTGTGAATATACTCGCTGTTCGGGTATAAGGACTTTTTACAACAGCTAATTTAGTGTAAAATTGTTAATTTGATTTCCAATTCATGCATAATTTATTTCTTTTCAATTTATCAATAAACTTGTTAAAAATAAATAAATTACTATCCATTTCCCAAATAAAAATGAAGACTATTTGTGTGAACACCCGTTGTCACTGTCCCGGAACCGCCACTGGTTCTGAAACATCCAACATAATTATGGTATTTCTGCATAATGCATTTTTTTTTCATACATGCCAACGCTTTAATTTGCATTCCGATACCATCGATAATTTCAAAATTTCTTTGCGCCAATATCAGCGGATAGTTCTACTATCAATCCAATTTATCATGACTGACTCACGGGGATCTGAACATCTTGATAATTTGTTTGTTTTTTTTCATCTTCCACCGACTGTCAAAGGAAATACCAGGGAGTCCCTCATTACTCCGCCTTGACACGTTAATTGGTCTGGGCATGTCGTCGGGAGAAAGCAGAATCCAACTTGAGGCATAAGCACTCTTTATCACGGAGCAATGTTGTAATTAGGGCCGCAAAGGACGATTATTTAGGGCAATAAGTGGCGCAATTTTTAAATTACTCTATATATTAGATAGGACCTTATCGAGGAAATGCTCGCATAGATATTCCGCTTTCTCTTGTAGATAGGCGAATTATCGAGATTTATAACCTTAGTTTCTCTGGTGTTCGTGTATTACTTCATACATACAATCTAAAAGATTCTGTGCAGTATGTATTGCTCTTAAAGTTCACTAGAAATACTCCAAGCCAATAATGTTAGAGTACATTAATTTTTGGGCTGATTTAAAACGTCGGATAAGGAGGATAAAACAGTATTCAACTTTTAATTGAAGAGCGAAGTGAAAGAACATGTTATGCTAGGAAATTTAAAAATGAAAAAAATTTAAGTTAATGTTTTTTTTAATTTATTACTGCGTGGATCACTCTAATTTCAAATTCGGAAAAATACCTGATAAATAATTAAACAAAATGCTATGTAGAAAAGAGTATTAAATATATTCTTTAATTCAATAATCCATGTTTTTCCTAGAATTTCACATAATATATTCTTTCACTTCAATTGTTAAAATGGCCTTCATTTATTTTTTATTATTTTTTTTTTACAATCGAATTATCTGTTCTATATATTTTTGGATGATTGTAAAATTGAAGTGAGCATCAAGTAAAGTTGTCATCATAACATTACTGAAAAATCATGACTTTTTTCGATTAGACTTCGTTTCATTGAGTAATCTTCGACTAAAAGCCGATGAAAAACACATTGAATATTTGATGTAATATTGTAGTATTTATTCTTGTTTTTGCAATCTAAAACACAAATCCGGGTTTGTGGAGGGAACAATTAATACCGTAGTTCAAGCTATTAAATTATTAACACAAAGTAATAAAAATTAAGACATGCCCCTCTAAAGGTAAAATAACTTAAGCATTCCTGACTTATCGTAATGTTATAAAAATAAAATAAAATAATCTTATTTATAATCACTGAATATTTAAAAAACATAATAATAAGATCAAATGTTTCGATACCAAACCTAAATTACATATCATAGATTTCATGAAAACTTTAATTGACTTGTCTAGAGGCTGATACTTAGCATAGTGGTTTACCTACCAAAGATTCTTGAAAAATATTTTTAAAAATGAATTAAACTGGATATGTCATCGTCACCACCATTTAGGAACGATTGTGAATGTAGCTAGCTACTTTTCGGGAAACAAAATATGAATTTCACATTTTTCTTTTAACTACCCCATTGTGAATTTTTTTTTCTTTGGGTCTCTTTGCTTACCTTACCTCTTGAATTGTGATTATATGAAATGGTTCATTATGCAGAAGTGTTATTGGCAATAGATTCAGTTATGATAAAGTATAATTTCTTCTTTGAAATCAGATTTTAATAAGATTCAGATATTTAAATTGCTGTTAGTAATAATAAGGCATTGATTGAGTTATTAATGAACTTATCATGAAGCTATCTATGCATTATGCATTAATGCAGAACCATTAATTTTTATAAATCTAAATCTGAATATCCTATATAGACAAGAAAATCAAACTGCCTCTTAGGAATGTATTCGATATAGTTGACGCTATAAGTATCCAGGAGGCACAAAAACTTAAAGTACTCTTACTTAGTTACTTTAATTCAGATAGAAAAACTTGATTGACGTAAATTAATTAAATTATTAATATTAGGTTTAATTTAAAACTTAACAGTGACCTAATTATGACCTTCAAGTGAAGTACATCTGATGATCGTGTAGTTATCAAGAAAGGAGGTGCACAAATAGATGTTATAACAACCCAAAATACAAAATTTCCAGTTTCTACAGTTGTCTACTTTTTTAGTAATGCGAGATACGAATGAAAGAACGTAGGAACGTACTTACGACGAAATTAATCAAAATGGATTCAGCGATGGTCAAAATCCAAAGTTCCGTTGAAATCAGAAAATTGAAAATTTTCGCGATTGCAATACTTCTTTTACTGCTTACAAGAAAGTAAAAAGAATGTCTAAGTAACACTTTAGCCATTTGTTAACTTGCTAAGAACCATGCTTCAATTATTGTTTAGTTTTTTCAGGATCCATTCCTTGGTATTATCGCCATCGTGTCAAAATTTACATGAAGCCATGTTATCTACAAAGACTAAAAAAATAATTAATTTCTATTCAGAGTTTAAAAAAAAAAGAAATTTATAAACTTTAAGAGTTTAGTGTGATATAAAATCCGATAAAAAACGGAACATTATTTAGTATATTAAAAATTAGGTTTATTATTATTTTTTTTTGTTTACACAGTTACACTGTTAAAAACAGGTTTGATAAATCACACGTTATTATCGTCAGATGAAACGTGATGAAATACAAATAATTTAATCAGAATTATTTATAAATTCTTCTTTTTATTCACCATTAATACTGAATTAATATCTAGAGTTTTTTTTAAACATTTTATACCATTCACGGAAATACAAGCCTTTGTTTCCTTAATACTCATTAGAATATTTTTTATCAATTATATTCTTTAATTTATATAAATAAATTTTATAACAATGATGGATTTAAATAATGTATTAATTAATTTTGTTTTTTTATCGTCGAAATTCCCTTTAATGATTCAACATTCCCTAAAAAGTTGAATGTGAGATTGAACAGCAGCTTTTAATATCAGCGAATTTCAATGGTGAATAGTAATGAATTTCAAAAAGATATTTATTCATTTCTGTGAATAAAGAATAATTTACTTAACTACACAGTCAATATTCTTTCTTCCTTATACCAATTCGAACACTGCTGTATGGTTCTAATATTCTATTACGAAACGTTTCATCAAAAGTCTGGAATATAAATGAATAGTAAAAAATTTGGTGCACTGAGCGCATCACACAACCTTCAAAAACCACCCTATTATAATTATCCATTTTTAAAAATAATTTTAAAGAATTCACATAAACATCACGTGAATCTTTTTCAGCAGCATGCATTTCTTCTCATCTCACAAAAGAACAATAAAATATTTGTTTAAACTGTTCAGTACGACAATTCTGTGCAGTAAATATTTTTGGTTTGTGAAGTCGAAAATCAATTTTACAATTGTTCATATAGTTTCGATGGAAATTTTATTTAGTTTCTATAGAAACATATAGCTTAAAGTAAATAATATAAAAGTATAAATTATTTATAACAGCTATCCCGTAAATTTATGCACTCTCTAATACCATATACGACTTTATAAGTTATATATAAATTTTCCTATTTTTACGCTTTCCAATATATATATATATATATATATATATATATATATATATATATATATATATATATACATATTTCTATCAATATATTACTACTCTTATTTCCGGATATTTGTTTTCAACGTGATAAAATATTTCTCCTTTCTTCCCTCCTTTAGTCAATGGTCAATTTCTTTTATAGTTTATATTTATCCATTTTTTATTATTGCAACTGGTACTGGTACTGGTATTGGTGGGGAGAACTAGTCCGGCAAGTGGTCATTGTGGTCTTTTTTGCCAACCCTGGCAGCGATCTTTACGTCATCGCCGCTTAGAAAACAGAGTGGGAGTGTCAAGATTCATTTCGGAGGATCACCCGAATCGGGCATTCTGGGACCCTCGCCCCAATGTGCACGGCTGTCACGCCCTCTTTATTACAAAGATACATAGAGATATGGTTTATTATTTCAAATAAACAAAATTAAAGGCACTTTAAACAAGGTAATAAAAAAAAATCGGCCAATCAGACTATTTCAATGAAGATAAAACCTGGCTGATGGTCAAGATCATTTATATCAACGTAAAATGATAAAACGAGTTTGATCAAAATGATTTTGGGCAAATTGGATTTTGGGCATTTTTGGGGCAAATTGTAAAATCGGTGAAATAAAATAGCACTTCCGGTGAGTCGGTTTGGGGGAAAAAGTTCCTTAAAATAGCAATTTGAATTCGTATTAATGTAGCGACATTACTTACTTTTACGAATATCATCCATCAAAAACGTATATTTTGTGTTAACATTGTTATACGTTAACATATTAACATTTAATATATTTTCGCACATGTTTAACATACGCATGGGTTTATGCTATACAGGAAAATAAAAGTACTTTAAAGGCAAGATTTTAGGAAAGTTTCATCAAAATCGTTAGAGCCGTTTTGGCGCTATAATCAATAGAATACCACACTTTTCGGCTATTGCGAAGCCGCAATTGCGCACAGGGTTGCCGATCTCACGATCGCATTATTTTCTTTTACTATATATTTCATATATAGGTAAGTGAAAGTAATTAATAATCAATAAAAAAAAAATTAAATAAACATATAAAAATAAAATATACCAAAATATTTATTAATTACTGACATATTAACATTGAAAAATCGTAAAGACAATTTTATCTTTTTAAATAAAATTAGATGGTTTATATTTCTACAAATATATATGATTTATAAATAATTGATTTATAATTAATGATTTATAATTGGAAGCGTACTTTGGTTACAATCTTTATCGGAAACATAATTCTTTTACAACCATATGAAATAAAAAAAAAAATACAAATAAACCTACTTTTGTGGCTAGTGTACAGTAGATAAATATACAATTAAATTGTACGAATTTACAACATTCTAGAAAGGAATCGAAATGTAGCCTCAATAATCCACAAAAATGGTGGATGGCCTGCGTCGACTAAGTACTGATGGTTGTCAATTGAGCGGATAATTGGATGGGAACTACAAATGGTGGAACGAGTAGACCAATAAGAAAACTCAAGAACTTAGTAACAATATGTTTTTAGCGCGCTTAATTAACCAATATTTTACATAGTTTAAGTAAATCTAGATGTTATATAATAAGTTATTATTAAGTTAGAATCTAGATACACGTTTTAATAATGAGCGAACCAATATATATATATATATATATATATATATATATATATATATATATATATATATATATATATATATATATATGAACTTGGAATATAATAATGTCTTTGATCAAGTCGAAATCATATAATCGTTAATCCATTACTTAATTGCTTTTATAAACTTATCTTTAGTTACTAAATAGTGATATTGCTTAAAACTGTATTATTTTTTTGTTTTTGCTGAAGAATTCTCCTAAGAAGAATTCTCCTAATGGAGAAGCACTGCAGTGACAATATTATGATCACGAGTTTAACGTTTCTAAAGAATACTTTTCACTATAATATGCATTTTATTCCTTGTAAATTACCAACATGTTACTGTTTCATTTCCATCTTGTAACAATTTCTATGTCCAGAAATTCAGATGCATCATCGTGTAGGAACGATAACGATAACTAACATGCTAAATATAGCATCTCTGAAATTCCACATCGCAAGCTGACCGACAGGTGTCAGTATAATTATGGATTTTAAACAATGAATATAAAAAATAAAAAAAACACTGTTAATTATTATTGATGACAAAATGTGCTTCAATATTTATTATTATAATTAATATTCAGCTCAGTGGCTAAGCAGTACGATGAATACACATTCACACGTTTATCGGATGCCCTTGTGAACTTAAATAATTTCAAAGCATATCTTTTTATCCTATACCACGATGATGTTAGCCACTTTGGCCATTCGTGTCCCTGCAATCCAATATAAGATTTTTTATATTTAATATTAAATGGTTTGAAGAAACAAGGAAACCAATCAGATGTTTTGGCCAAATATTTTATGCTAAAAATCTTCCGGTTCGCGAACATAACATTTAGAGATAAGATATAGTAAAACCTACACAAACATCTGTTCAAACCCGGTCAAGTAGTCATTTTGTTTTATAACCTCGTAAACACTTGATGGATCGAAAAATAAAAATCTAAATAAAATTCTTATCTATGGATCCATTAACTTTTCCACCTGACAAACAGTAAATTTAATCTCATAAATATTTTACACATGTTCTCGAGCATTCTTTTTCATGTTAGTGTTGATCATTGTTTTTTTTATCAGAAACAATAGCCATACAGATATTTGCGTTATTCCATAGAAAACTTTCATTTTTTCATTTTATTAATTTATTTTTTGAAGAAGTGTTCTAGGACGTATTTTTTTTTCAAACTCTATATAGGCATATATGTATAAGAATAATAATAACAATAAAAGGCTTAGCGAATCCGAGATTCGATCCTGATACCACCAATCGCTGTCTACAAACCTCGGTCCACCGACTACCGTCCAAATCCAAATCTGTGATATCACCCCTAACGTAACCCTCCCTCCTACGTTTCGGTCTACCCCTCAGACGTTTACCAGTTGGCTCAGCGTTTATTAACTATTTAGGAATTCGTTCGTTACTGAGCCCAGTAACTTTACAAGCCCATTTCAACTATAGCGACGACATCACCTCCATTTTATTAGCAGGGTGCATGCTCCGCAATTCCTCTTTATTTAACCTCATAAGTTCTCCTGTGGACTCTTCCTTTTTCGGACCAAATATTTTGCGCAATACCTTATTCCTGAAGACCTTAAGACTTTGTTCGTCCTTCAAGGTTAGTGGCCACGTTTCACACCCCAACAGAACAGTAAGTAGGATAATAGTTTTTAACTAACTTTTAAGTTTCTGAAGAAAACGCTGATACAGCGCAGTAATGCTGATACAGAAAAATAATAACAATTTTCCGCTGTTTCTGTTACTAACCATGTGCTTCGTCTAATCTGTATTTATTTCGGGGCCAACCGATTTTCATCAACGTTCAATTCAGTTTTATAGTTTCAGCGTCGTCACTTAACAATACCAAATCATCCGCAAATCCAGGCGCGAATATTTTGCCACCCAGATCTAATCCCCATTTGGTACGGATCACCTTTCTAATGAAATACTCAACTGCCAAATTAAATAGGTCAGGTGAAAGGGAATTACAGAGCTTATTTCAAATATCTTCGAAAAATAATTACCGATTCTAACTTTATTGAATGTTTCGGTCATGAACAACCGTACTAGATTTACTAACTTCTTCGGTATTCCCTGCTCAATCAAAATGTTATACAGTCTCTGGCGATCAGTGGAATCATTAGTCTTTTTGTAATCGACAAAAAGCTGACGAACTTCACCGTTGTATTCTCGATTTTTTTCTAATACTTGTCGTAAGGAAAATTTGTTTTCTCCGATAATTTCCTAGGCGTATCCCGTGATTCGACTAATTAGGATCAACGAGAATATTTTATAACATACCGGGAGGATTGATATTCCGCGATAGTTATTACAGTCCGTCCTCGGTCCCTTTATGTGAATCGTAATAAATATAACTCCTTTCCATTCTTCGGGCATTTTTCATTTTCCTAGATCTTTTTAATCAAAAGATGTATTTTAGAAACTCCAGCTTCACCGCACGCTTTTATTAATTCAATGGAAATGTTTTCGATCCCCGCTGCTTTATGAGATTTTAATTTTCCGATGGTTATTTCGACTTCCTCCTTACTGGGCTCTTCAATAAATTGTTCAGCACACTGACATTCAGAAGGAGAAGATTGACTATTATTTCCCGAAATCAAAATATTTTCTAAGTGTTTTTTTTAATTCATTTACAATGTCCTCCAGATCGGCCAAGATATATTAATAAAATTTATATAGCATATGTATTGAGCTGAAACTTTTCGGCTTCCTTTTAGGGTCTTCGATCCACAGGTGGGGTTAGCTTTTGAAGTTGGTACTAAGAACGGTAATGTTTTTTTGTAAACTTAAATCGTTTATTGTGGTATGTAACGGTTAAGAGAAAACCAGGAGCTAACCATAAAACGGTTCCAAATTTGACCACCGCTTTATTCACCGAAAATCCTTTTTATGCCTTTCTTCTTCTTTTTTTTATTTTTTTGTTATCTAAAAGCCGGGGAATGTCTTTGAGATTACCCTCAACAGTCAACAGTATGGCGCGTTTGATCTCAACTTCGTCACCAGTTATGTAAATGAATTATTTTAAGCCGACACATATTTAAACAAACTTTTTATCACCTACTAAGAAATAAGACAAAATTCGAAGTTCTCAGGATTCTTAGTTTAATTTATTTTCACCAATTAAAAGTTTAAATAAATTTTTACTAGTACTCTTCAAAGAAGGACTATACTAAATTCTTAATTTTCTAATTTACAATTTTTATTTATGGTTGTTTTTAATGCAGTGAAAACTCAATTTATAGTGTAACCTCATGGGAAACGTTAAAACTTCGAATTTTCAAGGATTTCGATATACCAAGGTTCGATTTATCGAGGTGATTTGTGATTGACTTCGATAAATGGGGGTTCAACCTAAAATATTTGTGTACTCAGTGTCATTAGCGTAATTACGTTTTAAATAATTATAAAATACTGTTGCATTAAAAATAAATATTTAGTCAAACAAAGCCTACATTGATTATTAAATTAATATGAACTTATACGTATATTCTTATCACGGCAGTACTCCAACAACTGCAGAACACGCCCTATAATGGTATCGAATTCGGGCTTTTAAAGTTTCATTGATGAAACTGTTTGGTCTACGTAAATTCTCTGTTCTTTAATATTGTAGATATCGTGTACTTTGATCTATCCATTCGTACAAATTTTCTTTTGAAAATGCTAAAATTGTTAAGAAAAAGATAATGATAAGATTAGTATTAAGAAGTAAAATGCATAAAATAGATCAAATTTTTCCAAGATTATCAATTACCACCTATTTTTAAATGGTTGTTTAAATTAACTCATTTACGTGAGTAACGTGTAAATGTACATGTAACAGTTGCATGATCTGATCCAATTACATTTGTTTTCCAACTGTTTGAAAACCAGAAGGCAAAACTAACACTGAAATATCACAGCGTCGTAAAAACTAGGCTATTAGATTAATCAAAGTCAGAAAGGCTTTAAATCCGAAACCATTACTAAATAAAATTTTGATGAAAAAGCAAACTCTGGGAGAGGGGAAGGAAGGAGGAAACAACTGAAAACAAGAGGTATTACTTAAAAATATAATAATAAAAGAGAATATTGAAAGAAGCTTTCCTTCTGCAAAGCGGTAGAAAAGTCTTCAACTTCCGAGAATCAAGTTTTAAACTTGGAATCTTAAGAATTTTTTTGACTTCTCAATTAGTGAAACACTTGTTCCTTATTCGAAACCAGCACAGGCAACAGTTTTTTGTGTTAACAATTAAACAAGTGTTTAACAAACAGAGATCGGATAAGATGCACAGTTGTTATTCGAAAATATTACATAATTATACAAGCTCAGATAAATGAAGCATTATGAACACTTAATATTTTTATAAATCTCATAACGGATGATTTATAAAAACGTTAGGAATAATATACTTGGGAATATTTTGAGAATTCCTTCTTATGAAGTTGATAGATAGTGCATTTATTAAAAAGAAAATATTATTTCCATTTTTATTCCCTGTTTTTTAAACACAAATCTTTTTATGTAGACCTAATAAAACCAGCTGTTATATTTGTTTAATATTATGTAATGTCTCAAATTGTTATTCTGTGAAAATTAACGTTTAAAGAAAAAATGATCTTCATTAAATAAATATTATTGCTTTTTGATTTAAAATGAAATCACTTGTCGTATTAGCTACATAAATAGTTAATCCTGCTCTAATTGTATTTAGACATATTGATTTGAAAAGCCACTGTATATTTTTAAGAACATTAAATTAATTAAGTATTTACATTTGTCCCTAAATTTCTTTAGATCCTTTCTTTTTCAGATCCTAAAAAAGGATCTAATAATTAATTAAAACTCTATTAATAATTAATCAATAATTGATTAAAATCATTATTCTCGAATACTGTATTTTCAACAACGTTGTATCGCATCAAGCAAATTCGATGTCGTTTGTTTTGTCTTCAATCTACTTGATAATGCTAGTAGATAGAAGCTGGCGTGGTATTAATCGATTTGGTGGCATTGATTTGAATATTCCATTTGTTGTACCACTTTTCCTGATCAAATAAATATTTTCGGAGGGCTAAATCCTCAGTGAAGTTATCGAAGGTGTTGCAAGGGTGCTCATGGATATCAGTGGTGTAAAGGGAATAGAGAAAAGCGCTGCTTGTAGTACGCCCGCGTTTTGAGGAAACCAGAAGGAAATGGAAGATTCAACGGAAATTCAGAAGAATCTGACAAGGAAGAAAGATTGAAGAATTAAAAAGTAAGTAGAAGGTAATTGAATTTTTTTTTTCCAAAGTAGACCCTTGCACTAGAGACTATCAAATGATTTTACAATGTCACGAAAAACCGCAGAGCAATACTCTTTTATCTCAAAAGCGACAGATTAGATATAATAGTAATTATCATTATAAGATTAAAATCTAATAACTAAATTTATTATTTACTTCTTTTATTAAATTGTCAATTCTCTACATACTATACAATTCTATAAATAAAAAAAAAACATTCTTTTTAATGTGGTTTCGCAATATAAAACAGACAAAGAAGATATCTTCTGGACTTCTGAAGCGAACTTGGACATCTGTTCAACGCCACTAACTTGCAGCTGTGGTGGACGTAAAAGGTAGTAGTGAGGTGCCAACACTCTTCACTGCATAGCAGAAGATTTAAAAGAAAAAAAAATAATGAGTTAATGCTTTGTCTTAATTACCGTTTCTTCAATTTATATTCACGTATAACGTATGCCTAGTGTTATATTTAATTTTACTGGCCTCACTTTAGAACTTTAAACCGGAGGTAAAAAATAATAATAATTTACAATATTCAGTAAATCTGTACTTGGGTAAGATAAAAGAAATATATATTACTAATTTTTAATTGATTATTAATTTCAGCTACTAGGTGTCACTAGAATATTTACATACTAAAATGTCCATGTTATATAGTAGAATATTGAATGATTACTTTGCGAAACGTATATATAAGTGAGGAATTTTAAGTGTTCACAAAATATTTCCATTTTTCAAAATTAAATAAAAGGTTTTCTATATAAAGGTGTTACTTCGTTTGTACGATATTTGCTCTATTGAAATGTAAATATTTTACATTATTTTTTTTAAAATTTACATCAGTATAAATATCTAGGTATTGGTACAATGATATCTGGTGGTTACAGCACTTGTTACCTGTGCTGAATTTTTTCTAGACAGAAAATTGGTGGCCTTGTCCTGAACAACTGAAAGGCTTTCTAGATTCAGTTATCCCAAAAGTAATGAATACATTTCATTAGTCAGGAGATAAATCAGGCGTTTGGCTTACAGCTCTATCTAAACTATTTAGAAGAACCAATAAGTCGAAAATCATACGATACTAATCAGGCCTATATAGAGTAAAATAGCTATTTGGAGAACTATATATACAAAACAACAAAACATTGAAAAAAAACAATTATGATTTTGAAAATATTGTAATAACTTAATTTACTTTTATTTGTTTACTTAGAAATTTGCTAAGTATTAATTTCGCTTACTATTAAATCAGAGAGAATCACTTAATGAGTGGAGGAGAGAGATTACATAAAGATCATCATGATTCACAAAAAAGAGCTTTATTAGTAAACTACCACCCACTTTACACGAATCACAGATCACTCACTCAGTAGAAGGAGTTAAAAAGATCTTTTAATCAATTCATGAGTAGATCGTCAGATGTGTACATTAACTTACATAGTTATCTCTAAATTGAAGTTACCTTAGAAGATCCATTTATCTATTTCTGTAAATTATATGCGGAGCTTGTGAATTGTCAATGGCAGTTACTCAGATGCGACATGTTGGGAACCGATTTTTATGAACTTTATCTGAATTTTCACAGTATTTAGCCGATTTCTTAGATACCTATTCGAAGTTCATACCGCCATGAAATAACTGAGATATATGATATAATATAAATTGTTATAGTTTAAATAGTTACAGGTTTATGTTATAAATTATTTTAATATAGTACAGATTCATAAATGAATTGAAAATATCTTAAAATAAAAAAACACAATCTTCAACGGTTGTGCTGATATTTACAATTTAAGCTTAAAGAGATAAAATGCTTTAATACTACTACTTAATACTACACATTGTTGACTGTTTTGCTATCATTAACAATAATAATTTGTGTATCCTTGTAAGGCAATATATAACTAGTGTACAGGAAAGGAGCTTTAGGAGACACGGTACTGTAGAAAATGTCCTTGGCGGTTTACTTCCGGTCGGCAGTCCTCACCTGTGACCAACCAGCTTTATTGTATACCAATTATATATATATATATATATATATATATATATATATATATATGTATATATATAATTGGTATACAATAAAGCTTAGTTGATATATTCGCAATTTCTATTTTGAACATCATTTTATAGTTACGCATTGAAGTTCTAAGAAAATATTGAATAATACGGGTAAAATTTTATAGTGAGAATTTAGCTACATAAACCATTTTCTCTAATTTTATATTTAATATATTGTCATAAAATAGGTTGTAATGATAAAATAAATAAAGATGTAACGCTTCGTTTTTAATTAGCATATTGTCTGAAATAGGTAACTTCAAATACAATATTTGAACATTGTATCTTTGTGTTTAAAATTATCAAATTATCTTCAACTATCTTAAATATAGTAAGTACTCTAAAAATGGATAATTACCATGTTTTTTTTTTGTTTTTTTTAATATTATTTATTTATGCAAGGAAGAATAGTAATATTTTAATTTCTGTAAAACTCATTTCTATGAGAAAATGGAAAATGTATTGTTTCTAAAAGTAGCAATATCGGTTCTCATAGCTTATAGTGAGGCAACAGGACTATTGCCTTGTGCAATATCTTTGAAGTGTATTATTCTCGATAGCAAATGAGAAGTTTCGATCACTTGTTACATACATATTAATTCTAAAACATTTTTAGTATGCTAGTAAATTTATATAATTTTTAAAGCTACAAATCATTTATATGCTAAGAGGAATTCATGCATAGCTGAGACATAGTTCTTGAGTACGCAGAAAACTGCAAATCCACTCAATGGTTAATAGTGTAAAAATATTTTACTTTTGAAATATAATTAAAACTTTGCCTCGGAGTTTCAAAAGGCATTTATTTTTAAAACGTTGCACAGCAATTGAATGGTACGACACTGTGAAAACAGTAAACGTCATAAAAATTCATCAACAGCTCCTTTCAAAGATTCAGTTTCGAGAAATAATTTCTTAATATAAAAATCTGTAGTTTTAATTTCTTTATTGTATGTCATTAAGCTTGTATAATGTTAATCGTTTTAGTGATTTGTATTATAATTAAATTGGAGTGAACATATTTTATATTAGTCGGCTATATTATTTTCATTTTATTTGTGAATTACTAAGCAGTTTTCAATATTTTTTTTATTCTACTGTAATTAATACCACATTAAGTTTTTCTTCATTAAACATCAGTTAAGTGTAGTCTTTTAAATTAATATTTTTATTACGATGTTTCTCATAATGACTAGTAAATATTCCTAAAGCTCAATAATTCGATTAATCTTCAGTAATTATATTTACTTCCAGATTAACCTGAACGACGGAGTTATAATATAAATATTTTAGGAAATTCGCTTAAACAAAATTAAAAGCAATTTTATCTTGATTTCTTTTTATATTTATATTACAGGACATATGAGGGATCGAGACAATGAAGAAAAACAAAGAAAATTTTTCAGTAATCCATCTTTTAGTGATGACTTCAACAATTAAAATTAATTGTTCAATAATTACAAAGCCATTCATACTTGTGACGTAGTTGTCATTTAATGAAAATTATATTGTAATTTTCTGAATTTATTTTATAGACATAGGGCATTCAAATTGACAAATGATAAACAAGGAAGAGATTTCTGAAGACCCCTTGTAGCGAAAACCAGTATTTTGAAACTATCAAAATCAATAATAAAATATACCAAGAAAATACATTTAGAGAAATGAAATTAGGATTAGTAATTGTAATTTGTTTTTCTAGATATATTTGTGATTTATATAAGTAGCATATATAGTCACATTCATTGTATACAAACTTTTATTACTTCGTAATTAATGTGCAGAATCGCAACACCTTAAAATAATTAATAGAAGGAGGAGCAATTTTGACTTTTCCAATAGTGTTTATTTCGTGTTCACATCACAATCGCAATTTTAATATGTACAAGCATAATGGAAATTCATTAATTATTACGATGTATATTGTATCTGAATATATGTGTTGTATACAGATATTGTATCGTAGGTTGTATGTATATATTGCGATTGTGGGTTGTATGTTGTTGTTGGTATAATATGTTATTTTATTATTATTTAATTTTCAGAAAAATGTCCTGATGGTGGGGGCATATCCCCGAAACTTTGACATTGTTAGAACTTTACTTGTGATGTGAAAACGCAATAAACACTATTGGAAAGCCATAATTGCTCCTTCTTTTAATAATTATTGGACGTCGTATGTCTTTAAGATATAGCCGAATTATTCTATAGGAAAATTATAGAAGCAATAATTATTGAATACAGATTATTGAATAATTATTGAATTATAGAAGCAATAAGGGAAAAGGGATAATTGTGTAAACGCAAGGAAGTAAGCTAGGCTATCCCGAATATATAACTGTGAATATAAAAATAAATATACCGAAAATTTTTATAAATATAATTGTTTTGTCATGTTTTCATAATCAGTTATAGTATTTTATGTAATGCAAATTTAAACGATTTTTTTATGTTATAATTTTTTTTAGATACAAATAAAAAATAATGTATTATGTACATGCAAAATAATTAAATTACTAAAAAATATGGATCTTATATCAGATGTAATTATTACTATTATTATTATTATGATATACTAATTAATTTTAAAACCAATAAATTAAAGTAAATGAGATGCAATGAAGAAATAGGAACGAGAAGAGGGATGACTTAGGAGCGAGAGAGATAAGAGAGAGCAACTAACCTTAAGAGTGATGTGCATCTCCCAAGTCCTTCCCCTCCTGCGGTGGGGGTGGTTGTGCCACAAAAATGTGGGGGGGGAGGGGGCGCTCCCCCACCCCGCCTGCTTTCCCCCACCTCGCACAGATGGCAGCACCTCCTCTTCGCTCTATGTCTTCGGTCTCTGTCGTCTTTGTGTTTGTCTCGGCTTCTCTCCTTCCTTAAATCAGTAAGTACTGCTTATTGTATGTTTATTTGGCTTATTTATTAATTATTCAGTACTTTTGATGTATCAAAGTTATTACAGTGGAATTGTGAAATAATAGCTTAATTTCGTTCAGTGTTTCTCCATTGTTGTAGTCCAAGATAAGATTCAACCTCAACTGAATATTAAAATTCTTATCGAATTGAACTTCTATTTGATAATGCAGTTGATACTTATACTTAATAGACTTTTTCTTACTACAAATAGTTATCGCATCCTCAATTCATTCTGTTTGAAATCAGCGATTGATATAAAAGAAAGATGATGGTCATATAAGTAATTTACAATCGAATCATGCTGAAAGGGATGCCTCGCCTTGGTCAAAATTTGTGTTCAGGTGCATTCCTGAAGTTTAAATTAATATCTATTTGTATTGATCAATTAAAAAACAGTATTTAGATGCATTTTCTCATTTTATAGAAAAGAATCGTTAAGCGTTATTTATATATATACATATATATATATATATATATATATATATATATATATATATATATATAGAGAGAGAGAGAGAGAGAGAGAGTGAGAGAGAGGGAGAGAGAGAGAGAGAGAGAGGGGGAGAAAATGCTTCTAAATATTGGTTTTTAATTGATCAATAAAAATAGATACTAATTTAAAACTCAGGAATGCTTAACTATAAAATGTTACATATTGTTTTCTATAAAATGAGAAAATGCTTCGAAATATTATAGGTTTTTAATTGATCAATAAAAATAGATATCAATTTAAAATTTTGCTTCAGGTAAAACATGAATGTAGACATTAAAAAAAGAAAAAAACAATTTCAAATGCGAACAGATAATGTGTGGTTTGGTCCTGAATGCCATAAAAGCATAAATTTTCAAGTTTTCGTATTGTCGTATTTATTAAAAATTTGACCAAAAATATTGGAAATTATTGAGTATTTGGAGTTAATGAGCATTAAGTTGCTTAGCAACTATTTCATAAATAAATATAATGGTAATCAGAAGTGCCAGTATAAGTCAGAATTCACTTAAACAATGTCATTTATAAAAATAAAACAGTACTTAAATGAAAATATTATTTATTCGAAAACTTAACAATATCAGCTCTTATGGAATTCAGAACTAAACCAAATTTAAATTATTTAGAATTATTTATTTTTCGAACATACTTTTTCATATTTTTTTCATAAATAAAAATTAAATTATTTTTTTTAAATAATTACCCATATGTTTTATCTTTAATCCAATAAAAATACTAAGTCATAGATATAAGATGCAAGAAATAAAATGTAGTTTTTTCAGTTCATGAAATTTAATGCTTTTTGCATAGATTCATTTAAAAGATTTACCAACTGAAAAAACTGATAATGTAATACTTAATATGGATATAAGGTTTTCTTTAAAAGGCTTACTAATACAAGTATCTTACATAACAATAACCTACTAGAATAAATTAATTTTAAATTGATTGTATATTATTTATTTCCGGTTATTAATATGAGAGATTTTGTCGTAAATATACATTTCTCCCATAACTTCTATGTGATTATTTGTTAAATACGGTAACATGTTTATGTTTGAAATTAAAGCAAAAGACAAAATAATTTCCGTTGCATCTATTCAACAAATAAATTATATATTATTGTGAATACTAATTGTTTAAAGTTTCAGAAATGGAGAAGTAGCATGGATGGATCCTGCAGTTAACAGAGCTTCACAGGTGGAACTCTATACCGATGTTCAGAAATTTACCGAGGTAAAAACTAAACAATAAATGATAGAAATTTATATTAAATATATTTACCACAAAAAAAATATTTATTTAAGAAAATTATGAATATACTGAGAAGAAGTAAAAAAAAGCCTCTAAGGTGAGTTAATTTAATTAATTAATTATTTTAACCAGTTATGCAGGATTTATCATAGTATAATATAAGTTTTTAAAGTTATAATAATGATTGATAATTTAATAAAATCTCTACTATTATTAAATAATTTAATTTTTCAATAATATAATGAAAATATGTATGTATTATACGTATGAAACATGTGAAGAAATAAGTTTTATACGATAAAAAACAAAAAAAATAGTAATTTTTACATCATAAATTTATCTTCTCTAATAAATTAAATAAATGAATTGGTAGTGATAATGGCAGGTGCATATGTATATGAAACTGATATAACAAACGACGTTAGTGAAAGGTCGTATTCATATTCATATACTGAAAACTTTAATTATTCATAGAATTTTTAAATATAATAATTATACAAGCACATCAAGTCTTTGCAGTATGTTGAATTCCTTTGTGATTA
The DNA here is from genome assembly GCA_948150685.1 of Rhaphigaster nebulosa. Classification (NCBI taxonomy): domain Eukaryota; kingdom Metazoa; phylum Arthropoda; class Insecta; order Hemiptera; family Pentatomidae; genus Rhaphigaster; species Rhaphigaster nebulosa. The sequence continues at coordinate 131,344,200 of OX411306.1, forward strand.
TATTAATAATCATTTTTTTTTTATATAAAAGAACAATTAATATATAATTAAAGGAGAATGTTTCTAGAAATATTTTGTCGGGGCGACTCCTTAATTCCTAATCGGATCATCTGTAGCTAGCCAAACTATCTTAGTGACACCTGTTGCTCGTTTCCGCTCACCCCACCGGTCTTTTTCCTGTTTTTATTAAATTTTATTAATATAAATTTATTAGAAAGACCTTAAATTAGTATATTTCAATTACCAAGAAAAAAAAACTTAAAGTTTACAAAAACATTTTTTTTTCTTATTTCCAATGGTAAAAGAATTGTAAATCTTATAAAGCATAGATTTATAATAGCATATAAAATTAATTGCTTTGTTACGTAACTACATCACATTTTAAGTCCAGATCATAATCATCATAATCAAATAAGCATGTTCAAATTCCTGGCGAACAAATTCCTTTAGAGGGTAATCATATAATAATATAAATAATTTATTACATTCCGTAAACTGAGAATTTTATTTTAAATAATGCATCGAGTTTACTTTATGGTATAAGTATTTAACCATTACCTGTATTTAACCAGCATTTAACCACTACCTTCCAAAACTAGACTATTATCCTCCATGACATGCGGATGGAAAATTTACGTATGCAATCAGTAACATAAATATGAAATAATTTCTTTCAGCATTAATTTGTCACGAATAAAACTCTAAGAACAAACTTTTTTTTTTGTCATTAAAATACAATAAATATTATATATAATAGTTTTTATTGTAAGAAAAACAAATTATATATATGTATAAAATAAATAGTATTTTTCTGGTGTATTTAAATGTTTTTTTTTCAGGCATTTAATCTTAGGTCAATTTAAAAACATCCTCAAATATGCAGAATAAAAATGGGTTTAATATTTTTCAGTAAACCTTTTTTTTCCTTTTTCGTATCAACGTTTCTTGTTAGGATTCCTGGCGCATTACAAAATCTGGCTGACTGTCTAATAGAAATATTCAATTATAAAAAATAACAATTTTTTTAAGTATCGAATGTTATGATAAATTACCTATGGTTACCACTTCTTTAACAACATGGCGGTAACTGGTTCAACTGTCATGGTTCCTTCAGAAGAAACGTTAAGCCAAGGAAATTTAAAAAAAATATGTAATTGTTTAAAAACCGTAATTACATTATATTAATATTTCCAACAGAGACAGCTAAAAAATGTACTTTTTTGGCTTTAGTGAAATTATTTTTTTTTTTCAAGATCGTTTCTTTTCTCTGGTTCTGTCATACAAGAGAAACATTGTTTACTTATAATCGTGCAAGCCAATCTTGAATTTGGGTATTTCCTTTCTTTAGCCGTTAAAACTGGCTAGCATTTCGGTAATTAGATGTTATATTTATATAACCATATAAATTTTTTTTTTTGGTTTTTTAAACATTTTTAATAATTCAAGAAAATATAAAAACTACAAAGGGAAAAATACATTCTCAAAATGCTGTATTATTCAGACGATAAAATATTCCTGTAAGAATTTTAAAATACATCTTATTTAAGCATTGTGAGCCAACTGATGATTAGCTTTAGAAATACATTATCGAATGGATCGGGAATAGAAAATATAAGTTACTTAATCCATTAAAAAAAAAATTTCACCATTAAATATACAAGATTTTTTCTGGATAAGATAGGTAAATGTCTGCCGACTTACACATATGTAGAACCTGACAGGAAATTGCTATTACCTATATTTTTTTCTTTTTTTTTTTTTTATTAGCACTATACGTCAGAAAAAATTCGGTCAACGATATCTCCACTATTCTTTATGTTAGTTTTAGCTTCTTTTTTTGTATTTGACGTGTTAATGAATTATATCCATGTTGCTTGATATTGAACTTCACTTTAAACTTATTTTATCCAATAGACAGATTTAAGAAAAAAAAAACTGAATACATTTTTTAGAATTCAAGAAATACGCAATTTCTTTCAACGATTTCAATCCGTAGCACCACTTTGAAAAATCTTAAAAAAAAAAAAAAAAATGAGGGCGTCAATATGGCTTAGGTAAAGACACCCTGTAACATTGGTTTATTCAGATCAACAACCTGCAGAGTTATAGTCGTTTTTCTCCAAGTATTTATAATTTTTTTGAATTTTTCTCTAAAAGCAACAATAGAATGCATTGTTCTAAATGTTGAAACCTGACCCGAAAATTTCTGTTGATAGTTCATGAGATCCATGGCTTATGATGGAATTGAGAAATTTTTCATAACATTAATTTTTCGTGCTCATAAAAAAAAAAAAAAATAAAGAAAAATGATGAACAAGTTACATCGTTTCAAGATACTTGGGCTAATTATGGGGCCTAGGAGGGCACTAAAGATCTGAAGCTTTGGTAATAGCAATTTCTTGTGAGGGTGTACATATGTGTATGTCGCCAAGCATTTATAGCTCTAGAGCACTTTTACATACCCTTCTCGGACAGAGGCATTAATTCATCGCTAAATATTCCTTTATTTATAGTAATGTAGCAAAATGAAATCTGGGCCTTTTTAATTTCGTATTAAAGAAAATATAGCTTAATCCTCGAAATATATACTAAAATAATTGTTTACTAATTATTTTTATGAATATTATTTTAATTCTTATTTTAATTTTAAAGAATTTATTTTAATATATTTTAAAGATTGTAAACGTATAAGCATTTTCCACAAGCGGGTAAACTGAACAAGAAAATTCATCTTCCGTCATAAATAATTAAAAGCAGCTTCCTATATTTTCAATGTTAAAGCATCTCAACAAAGAATCTAATAAAATTTGGGATAGACATATTTAAATAATTAATTGGAAAAAATCAATAATGGACATATTTAATTGAATATTTTAAGCAAATCTTGTAACTGCTCTATTATTAAATAATTATAATTTTTATAATCAGATTTAAATATGATAAGTATATTGTATTTATTTATTTTATTTGTTTAATTGACTTCTATATATTTCTCAAGATGCCGGAAAGAAGGAGAGATGACCCAGAGGCTTGCAGATGGATAGGCAGCTGTACATTGAGTGCTCAGCAAACACAGTCCCCCTCCAATCATCTCTTAGTGGCCCCTTTGTTTATTCTATACACAGTTTATAAAGCTATTTAGGACGCTATAATGCTCTTATATCTGTCACTCATAGCACCTAGAGTGCTAAATGCTGAAATTATTACCGCTGGACATGTTTAGAAGGATGTATTTGTGTATGCAACAGAACAAATACAAAAATGTGGACCTGCATTCTGTACGTCAAAAATGGTAAATCAAATCCAAATTTGTAACAACATTGGAATATTTTGATTTTTAAAATTTCTTTTAAGCCAATATTCTCACTTTTTATATCTGAAAAAAAAACACGGAAGATTCATTACAACTTTTATAAAAACGCAAATTTTTATAAGTGCATTGGTACTATGTACGTTGAAATTTAAATAATTAGTAAATATTAAGTTTGATTAAAATATTTTAAAAAATCGCATCATTATAATATTATATTATAATTTAGGTTCTTTAGGTAGGATTTTTATTTCTCGAATAAAAATAACCGGGAGGCACAAAATAGTAATTTCAACCACAAAATTAAAAAAAAAGGTATATAATATTATAAATTATATTTGGTAGCGAAACCTATTGTAATATTAGCTTTATTCAATTATTTTTTTATTTTTTTGCGATTTAGAGGATTTTCGATAATCATATTAAAATTATTCGAAAACTTAATTTGTTAATTAATTAATGATTTCTTATTTAATCCATATTTATTAAATTATTATTTTCAGTATTCAGTATCGAAGCCTCTTAGTCACATTATAAGCCAATGGCTCAAAGATTTTTTTTTAATTAACCAAGTTTATTAATCGTAATTACTATCTTTTCTAGAATAAAAAAAGATTGGCTGAAATGATTTCTGTTGAAGGCTTAACGTTTGGACTTGTTATATCCATTTTAGCCCGTAAATTAATTTCTCAATACTAACTAATACGCTCAGCGTTGTTTTTTTTCCTAGTATCCACACAGAATTTTTAATCACCTTGAAAGTGCAATTTTGAATCATTTATTGTTTTCTATATTTACTAATGTAATGTCCTTGAAATCTGTCTGGAATATATAAAACATGCCAAAATTGCATGTGAGAAGTTCTGTTTGTGGAAATCAAATATCTGAATTGTAAGAATTCAAATTTTTTTTATAGAAGATCAAATTATTCTTAAACGGCTATAATTGAAATATAATTGCGATACATTTTATAACTTAAATATATTTCCTTAGTGATGCACAATTTCGAAACATAAAGATTGATGAAAAACATGCCTACCTTATAGGCAGAATTAGGGAATAATGAAAAGAATATGTACTAATTAAAAAAAACATTAGCTTTTTGTATCTATTTATATATTTATAATTATTTTACATATTTTTCTTCATCCGGCCCGGAGGATCATGAAAAAATATTGAAAAAAGGCTCCTAATCAAAAGATTGATTTCTATTTTTTTAAAAATGGTACTCGACAATCCATAGGTAATTAATTATCATCCTTAGACTTTGATTTTAACAGATTTTCGACTCCAATCGATTATAAGTTGTAAGACTAATAACTTAAACAAATTTCATTATTTTAAATCATATAAGTGTAACATGCCGCAAGTTATAAATGAAGGGATATGATGTTCTTGGAAGTTTAGTCGTGGAAAGATAGGAACTTGTACTGAGGGATGTCTTGTTGGTTGTACTCGTTGTAACTTTGAGTAAGCAGGAAACATTCTACATGGTAGCAAGGAGGTAAACTTTATATAACACCAAACTACCTAGGAATCTCAGAAAGTACCACATTTTCTGAAATGTAAGCAGCCTGTTCAACCGGTATATTACTGTAGGTGTGCATTTCAACCTTTAATAATTTTAAATAACTAAATTTTTAACTTTTATTTATATACGATTTTTTTCGAATTAATTAAGAAGCCAAGTTTATCCATTGTAGTAATTGCATATAAAAAAGAAAAATTATTTATGAAGTTGATATTCGCCTAAAATATGTATTTACTGATTCAGGAATTATGATTTTGTTTGTTATTATGTATTTAAAAAAAAATCAATAGTCCTTGGAGGGGGGAAAAAAAAATAGTTTTCTAAAAAATTATTTATTTTGTATCTAAAATACCATATTCGACACCAGCAAGTTTATCTTTGGAGTATATCCTCAGTTGGGCTTAGGGAGTATAGAATTTAAAAAAAATTACATCAAGTAAATTTTACAAATATTTATTTAGGTAATATTGTTAGAAACAATTTGGTAAAACGTTTAGTTAGTTTACAAATTTCACATAATTATATTTAGCTTATTCTTGGAAAACAAACAATTTAAAGTTAATAATTTGATAACCGATATAAAAGTTAATCGAAAAGTTTAATTCAATTAAATAATTATATTCGCTGTTTATTTTCAGAGAAAATTTTCCAAGAGTGGTTTTTCACCCTGATATTTTTTTTTACTACAGTTAAATAAAATACTTCATACGATTTGCATAAGTATTATCTATTTGATGATTTAAATCTATTCGAATTAATTTACAATATACTATATTTCATAAAATCTAAATCAAATATATTTAATTTTATATTTCATTATATTTATTTTAGAGTTTTTAGCCAAATATCGGATGAATTTTAGCTGCTTATTCCTGATTCTGAAGAATTAAGAGGCGTTTTGAATTATTTTAGTCAACTACGGAGCGCAGGGTTAATATCAGTACACCTGAGGTAATAATTTTTATTTATATTGTTTGAAAAGACTATTTCACTTGGAGAAAATTTGAAATACAAGCAATTAATCTCCTTTTATATGTTTTATTTATCATTTCTCACACAATCCTAAATATATTCCGTCTTTATGTATAACTTGTATTCGGAAAACAAATTATTTAAATTTGACAATGTGATTGTAATGCAATAATATGGTTACCAATAAAAGAACTACAATGATAAATAACATTTTAAAAGATGGTTTTAAGAAATTAATATTATGTAATTTTAGAAAAAATCCAGTGATAAATAAAAAAATTAAGACAGAAAATTTAAGATAAAATCTAAAATTCTCTAAGGTTTCCGGATCTGGCACCTGAAAAAAATATTATACGATGTCAAAAATATTAATATATAAAAAAACATTTATCAAAATTTTAATTTAGTCATTAAATCATGTATTTATTTCCCCCTCAGCTTAAGGCTTTTCAAATTTTTTGCTGTAATCAGCATCAACTTTCCTTTTCAGCATCAACTTGAATTTTCCAGTAAGTTATGAATGCTTAGTGAGTTACTTCATGCATAATGAGTTAGTTCTTTGTGTATCCCACCTATCCATCTGGTTTTAGTTGGAATTGAAGAAGCAGTTAATATATGTATTATTCCAGTTTCTCAGAAGTTTATACTTTTATATGTATTATGCACTTACTTTAATAACATGAGAACATAATTTTATACATCATTTAAATGAAAATTACATGACACCAGTCGTTATGATGACAATTAACATATATAAGTATTAAAAATGCACGGACTGCTGCACTGCTATGTTACGAAGTTTGAATTAAATTACTTATTCACGCTCCGATAGATTCTCCAGATAATATAAAAAAGTAAATTAATATAAAGTTTTTATTTATTTAAATTTTTGTTTTATTGCCAATAAAATAAATATCTTGGCTTGGATGAAGGAAAAGATAAATTAATAGAGATAATATTTTGGAATGATATTGGTGTAATCGTCGGACGATTTTAAACTTATTTCAAAATACTTTGTACAAAATAATGTTTAAACCAAACCCATTCAATAGATTAAATACTTTGTATTCATCCATAATTTATATTGTTGCAAAAATATTTGTTTTCGTAAGTTAAAATTAAACTTACAATTATCATTTTTTATTTGTTATTCAATTCCACAAATCCCTGTTTTTTAATTACACAGCCCACGACAATTTTCAAATCATAGTCTCTATTAACTAACAAAATAACATACTGTATCCAGCCAGTTTTAATGTGTCTGAATCAAACAAGAAACATATTCATTGGGCCAACTTACATATATCATAAATCATCAATTTGAAGTAATGCCTAATTGTTCATATTTTATCTCCAAGCATTGTTTGGCGTTTAACTTAACTTGTAGTAACAAATAAAAATCCCGGAATTGATTCTAATAAATCTTAATCTGTAATAAAAATGTTCCTACTTCAAATCATTAAAATATTGAATGGTTAGCAGTGTGGTTAACCAAATAGTAGTATTGGTCATACGTGCAGGTAAGTGCTGTACAGAATTCATTATTTTTTTACATGAATTACTAAGCATTTTTTTTGTTTTGAATTACCATAAATACTTGCAAGATAAATATTATGCAGATTAGAAACTAACCAGCCTTTTGTTTTTCTTAAAAATGATATAGATTATGACATTGCAATAAAATCAGTAATTCACTGAAACTTTTCACAGTTTTTATTTTTTAATGTAATTTAATACAGTTTTTATTTTCAAACATTTTCCTTCATGGTAGGTTTCTTTGTTTAACTGATAGAATTATACCAGTGACTTATATAATACGATCACTAAAATTTGTATTTCTAAATACGATACAGTGTGACCCCCAAAGTAGTTGGCCTAACATTTCAATTTTGTAGAATATATTAAATAAAGATATTCATATAAACGTGGCTACACAATGCTTCATGGCAACAAATTTATAAATGATTCAAAAACTAATAATTAATTATTATAATAATATTGAAATTTCAAATCGTCTTATACACGGATGATATAACTTAAATACAATTAATACAAATATTCTGAGACGTTAAAGGAAAAACTGAATAATGTTTCTCCTCTTATGAAATTTTAATTTTAAATACAATACACCTTACGTCAGAGGGTAAGCAATGTAGAAATATACAGTTTTTACTTGTTTTATGTAGAATTTACAATTGTACTTTGTTTTCTCATGTCAGGCATCGAAATCTAGCCAAATGACTGAGTGACAATTTATCTTATATGAAGGATCAGGAGGACATCACATGGCGTATCCGTTGTAATTGGGCCTTCCATTTTCTGGGCTGATAGGGGATCAGTTTGGTCACGCGAATTGTTATGCATCGATTCCAAGATAAATTTTTATATTGCTTTTTGTTCAATAGCTCTGATGTATTATAACGCAGATATCCACGGCCATCAACAGCTAATAAATACAGAGGAATGCTTAATGCAGGGAATTAGTCTGCAGTGAAGTGTGTCTGATTATAATTTAAAAAGAAAAAAAAGGATTGAAATATTCATTCATTGACGCAATAGATTATATATGTAAGTAATTTTGCTCACAACTGAACAATGGAATTTGAACATTTAAATATAGGACTACATTTAAAAATGATATACATTAAGATGGTGGACATATCGTTGACTGTAGAATTTATCAAGTCACTTGTCCCCGGAACTTCTGTACCCCTCAGTCTGATGAAGGCCTGCAACTTAGAACAATACGTCGGCACATATTAAACGAATTTTGCACTTATTGTGTGTTTTCTTTCTTGACACCACCCTACTAACCCAACCTATTTTCCTTGATTGGCCAACATACTTTTACTTTACACCAATATTATACATCCTAACGATAACTAGAAATATACAATTTTATAAATAAAAAAAAAATAGGGACATATGAATATAATTAAGTTACTTCTGGAAAATTCCAGATAAAACCCATACGTTGAAGTCAAAGTTTATTAAAAACCTTTCAAAACTTCTTCTTAGTCAGAGTAAGAAAAAAAAGTTACTTCTTATTTTTTTTTTTTTTTGTTATTCCTGGATAGAATCCGTTGGCAAATTATTTAGTTGTTTAATCTACCATTGAAATCAAGTTGTCCAGAGGTAATGTATAAAATTGTTTTATTTCATGTCCTATCGTTCTAATATAATTATAAAGATAGAAAATAAAATAAGAATAAATAAGAGAGAAAAAAAATGGAATATCTGGTTATGTCACTTCGCGATCTTGACAAGAAAAGAGCGAACCAAACAGCCCATTTGGTATGATAACAAATGCTTTGGGAGTCACCGGATTAAATTAAGCTACTTTAGAATATTTGGTGCACCGCTCTTAAGCTTTTCCTTGTATATACCTTTCGACTTTCGGTTGCACGGCGACACCACGTTCGACATGACGAATCGAAAGTCGAACTGTCTGGACATAGCTTAAAAAATATTTCTTAGTTAATTTGAAAATAGAATGAATATGAAATAATTCTAAACAAGTGAATACAAAAGCATACTGCAACTAATGCATTAAATTAAATGCAACACAAGTACTAGAAAATCGAATAAGGAAGATAGAGATGCTTTATAGACTTCGCATTATTCACTGTGAGATTGCTTGATATTTTTTACGAGATTTTGAATCAGACACAAGCCAAAAGTATAATAAATCCACAAAGAAAATCTTGCAAGAACCAATCCAAAGAAGTTCAACAGGAAGGACGAGGTTATGCAAAATATTATAAGAAGGTATCCTACAGGATGACGAAGACAAAGTGAACAACCTCTTTATATTTACACCAAGAACTTGATTAAATAAAAATCTTTTCTAGACGCCATTTTAACCTTAACTTAAAAGTTTAAATTGCACAAATAATAATAAAAAAAATAAAATGATTTGTCATTAGCTCCATTCTATGTAGATGGTAACGCAAATATGCAAAGCAGAATATAAAAATCAATAAAAATATAAAAATGGAAAAAGGTATGGTATTTTTTTTTTTTTTTTGATTACGCATTAAGTGTTCATAATTATGGGATACAGCAGATGACATGAAGTAAGAAAAAGTGACAACATTGTTTACTTAGTTGAAGCAACAGATAAACCAGTATTAAATACAAAAGCTGTTCAACTATACTTAATGAGGTAGTAAAAATATCAACTTATTTTCCTACTTCTCTTTTGTAAAAAGGTTTTTCGCAAAAAAATTATAAACCGGGAATACGGTAGTCTCAAATATGATCAGGTATAGTAATCAACTGTAGTCAAGAATCGTGGTTTTCCTAAGAAAAAAAAAACAAAACACATAAGAACAACTATAAATATGATCAGTTAGTTTCTAGGTGAGGTGCTAAGTGTATGAAGCATTAAAATCTATAAGAGGATCCATAAGTATCCATAAGGATCATTATTCGCTTAAAGTAAGCTACTTCTACCACTGTCTACGATAGATGTCTAGCCTTGATGCCCACCCTATTCACTAAGCCTCCTGGCATCAAGACACCCTTAGCCCTATTCCGCTCTTCACAACAAATTTTCAAAACTATATTCTCTTCATGAAAAGAGTTATAAATTGTCAGGTTGTAGACCTTTTTCAGTGGTAAAATATTATCAACATTTAAATCAGCAAAATAAATAAAATGAAACGTACAAATAATAGAAATAAAGAAGACAAATAACAAAGGTATAAAAGAAATGATAGCTTACATCTGATTGCTATTGTTTTGTTTTTTTAATTGATATTTTTCTTATATCATACTATTGTAATCGATTTTATTTCTTTGCACAGTTTTTTCAATACCAAACTAATAATATCCCAAATATATATATATATATATATATATATATATATATATATATATATATATATATATATATATATATATATATATATATATATTTATTATTATTTATACTGTTTAGACTGTTTGGAATTGCTGAAACTGTATTAAAAAATAAAAACGATTAAAATTAAATGATAAATTAAAAATACTAATAAAAAATAAATATATTAGTTTGGGATTAAATAATTATACAGTACGTTTTGTATGGAGGCAAAAATGATCATTTTATTTTTTATTTTACGAAAAACAGTATATTTTATAGCAGAGCTGCACAAAATTTATCTATAGATGATAGATAGCGGATCTTGGATGAATTTTCTATAATGCGATGTGTCCAATGAAGATTCCGCATCATTCGTGATCCAAAAATAACTGATAATAATCTTTTTTTGGATAATGCATTGAAAAAAAGTTGACCTGTATCCTCCCGTTTTCTCCAATGGGCCTTAGGAGCAAAGAAAAAATAAATAAAACATGCTACATGCTTCTTCTTCGTATATGAAGAATGATATCGACATGATTTTTTCAGCTAAACATTTGTATTTTAGAGTGTATCAAAGCAAAAATATGAACATTAAAAAATAATTGATTTCTGGTAAAATAAATTTTAAAAAATGTTTAAATTATCAAGCAAATAAGCCTCATAGATTATTTCGAACCAAAACAGATTGCAGATTTGGATTCAGCATATCAAAAAACCTTAATGTTGAAAAAAAAAAAATTTCAGTCCCTAATTGTGTTCAAATTTTTTAAAGGCACAAAATTACGTTTGGGTTTGAAGCTTTGTATCTCCTCTTCAATTTACCGGATATCGTCTTTCTTGGACTTAATAATTTAAACACTTTTTAAACTTATTTGACCAAAATTCAATTATGGTTAGTTTATACTTTTCCTTTAATATACTTTAAAAACAAAAAATCATGTCGATATCACTCATCAAACACGAGATATAAAATAAAGCATTTTCAGCACGCTTTTTTTTCCTCAGCACAAGACCAATTGGACAAAACGGAAGGATTTAGGTCAACTACTTTTCATTGTAGAATCATCCAAAAAATGTTATTAAAATTTGCGACAGACACCTCGTGCATAACCCTGTTAGGTAATTATTCGAATATATATGCATTCGAATAAAAATTATTCGAATGAAAAATCATACGACCTATAAAGATTATTTGATAAAAACCACTCAATGAATTATTTGATATACAAAAAAATTAAATAAATAAATTAAAAGCACACTTAAATTTGAATTGAATTTGAAATAAGATTGGTGGAAATTCTAACCACAGAATATAAAGTACTTTCAATAATGAAGCTTTGTAGCCGACCCCAAAAGAAAAATTTTATACCGCCAATCCCCTCAAAATTTGAGGTTCTATATTTCAAGATACTTAGAATAAAAAAATCGATTAAAAAATAAAATCCGTCCGTCTTCCGTTCGCGGTATTTTCGCGAGACTACTGGGCCGATTGTTTTGAAATTTGGCACTAAAGTATTGGCGTAATATTGGCGTATCCTCGGAAAACGTCAGCCTTCCACGGCGTTTAAAAAATCTTACAACAGATAATAAATAAAGAAATAACTTCAGGTTTATTTGGATAACGGATGATCTGTTCACAAATTATACTACCTATTAATCGTATAAAGAATCAAATAAACGATTATAAAATTATTCGAATATTGCCTAATTCTGGTTTATATATTTTGTTAGCAAATTCATATTATAGCGACGAAAAAATATATAACATTAACGAATTTTTAATCATGCATTAATTTGTAGCCTATGAAAAATCAATTGAATCAAAGATAAGAGTTCAAAATAAATCTATTAAGAATTATGCGTATGATTTATTCAGTTATTTTGAGATATAAAAATGTTTTTTTGTAATATTTGTAAAAGGAAATTTTCAATAATTTGACGGTCCATTAAAAAAAAATCTATTTTCTTTTGTTGCACTTTTTCATAAAAAAAATACTATTGAATTATGATCAGAAAGTCTAACTATCATTTCAACTCAATTATCTATTTATTTTTCAATGAAGCCTTCTTATGAATGTGAGATTAGCATTATATTAAAAACTACTCTTTTTTTTTTTTTTTATTCCAAGTGCTAAAGTGTTGAGAAACAACAAATTTGTGTTTTGAAAAGATGATACGAGTCTTAAGAGTCGAAAGAGAAAATTTACAAATTAACATTAGAATGATTTTGAAACACAAGATTTACGAACTTAATTGATATACTTGAAATACACTTTCCTTTATGATCGTATTACTATATGTGCCTACCTATACCACACTGCCTATATGTGCCATGAATATGCAATTTAAAAAAAAAAATTAACTTTTCAGGTATATAATTTCAGAGTTTATGCTGTTGCAGAAATTGGTAGTGCGAGAAATAAGTCTGTGATTTTATATTGTTATCTCTTGACTACAATTTACTAATTACAAATTATGAAAATCGCCAGTTTCTGCTCTAAAATTCTAATAACTGTAAAGATGACTGTCTTAAAATTAACAATATCGTTTAAAAATTTCAAATGGACGAAAGTATTTGTTATCTTAATGAAGTGGTGATTTAATTAATTTATTAATAATAATATGATTTTTAGGTTTGATATTGGGTTCATACGCGGAACAGACCTGAAGCTCACCTGGTGGATAATTTCAATGCTAGCGCCATCTAACCAACGAAGGAGGAACTACCTGCAGCCTCACCGTTATTTGACCTCATGAATCTCCTTGCTTTATTAATTGATATATCTAATATTAAATAATTAATTTCCATATTTTTATTTTTATTTATTTAAACCACTACCAGTTTATCATTTAAAAAAAAAATCATTGTTCACAGCAATGTAATGCTCAATTGTTTAATTGAACTTATACATTCTAATACATTTATTGATTTATATTTCAACTATAAATTGAATATTATTCAATATACAAATACATTTTTTTCTAACTGAAATAAATTGAACGTTGATTAATGATTATTTAATATTTTACTATACATTTTTAAGTACTCCCTATATATAAATTCAATAATATTTAATACAAAATCAAAAATATCCCTTAATTATATTTTTGTCAGCCTTTTTCATATATTTTCAGGCATGTAAATTATTGTAATAATAAAGTTAATATCTACCTATTATATTACGATATTCTTCTTATGTTTATTGCAATATTCTTGGAGAAACGAAACCGCTTGCAAGAGATTCGAATGTGCATGTTCAACATTCTGCAGGCATGTTCAATTAGTATTATGTATTGTAACAGGCGTATGTGTTAATAATTTCATTATTTAATTTTTTTTTTTTTTTTTTATTGCATTTGTTTTCTCATTTGCTAATTTTTGTTATTACATAATGCACCAATAGTGCCTTAGCATTTCTATATTCAGCAGCGTAGCCAGGATTTCATTTCGGGTGGTGGGGAGAGGGTAGTGGTTTTAAAGGTAAAATTTGGTTATTCATAAAATTGGGTATAAAACTAAAAAAAATATTGACCGAGCGTAAACAAGGTGCTGTCTGTTATAAGATTACGACCAAAGGCGTCCTTAGATTTTCTTAAAAATTGGCTCAAATGTCCCTTGAAGTCAGGAAAAACGACGTATGTATAAGGTGTTTCATTTTTTTCGATTCCTATCATAGATGGCGGTCGTTTTAATGGCTGCGTATAGTGAAAAATCTGCTTGAAGACACTCATTCTCAAAAACATTGTTATGAAATCGAGTTATTATTAAAATAATTGTAACATTTTAACGTTGAAAGTGTCTCAACTCGGCTGTTTGGTATTTCGTGCTGTGATAAAGAGATTTTTGATTTTTCACGAGATACAAAAAACAAAACAAAAAAAAAAACGATGATTATAGTTTATACCGGCTTCTAAGAAATAGAAATAAAATTTAATAAAATACATTCAACAATAATAGTTATGGATTTAGTTTGGATTGGATTTGGATGGCTGTGCCACCAAGAGTTTCTTCAGTAAACAGTAAATCAACTATCGTTATTAAGAGCAAATTACTTAGTTAATTTTGGTATATATTTTTAAGAGTTTCTAAGACAATTACAATCTATTCTTGTAATTACAAAGCTCTCCAAGAAGTATAACCATGAAATTAAGTCTACACTTCGCATGCCGGGACTGATTCTCTCGGATTAATTTGTTTAAAAGATACATCTTTTATAGTCTCTCTCTTTTATGAGATACTAAGGGTTCGGAAAGGGTTCGATTTAATTTAAGAACAGTTAATTTGTTCCTTCTAAATCAAAGGCCATATCATTTTATATTTTATTTAGAATCAAAGTTTGGATGCTGTTAAAATGCTCAGTATGGATAAGTACATTTGAGATACATTATTAATTTTATAAAATATCTAATAGATTATTTGAATCATCTTACTTGACGTCAACTGTGGACAAATGTTTTTGAATCTCTAGAAATTTCTAGTTTTTCGTAATTCAAAATCCTCTGACTTTATGATATAAAGGTAAAGAATATTCATTCAACGTACTTGATAGGGCGTTCTGAATGGGAAGAGATGGGGGAAATATTGAGCGTATCCGAGGCGAGACCACCTCCCCCCCCAATACCCTCACAAAAAAATAATATAAAAAGCGGATATAGTGACATAAGTGGAGAGGGTCACCCTGATAATGGAGAAGATAGTAGAAGCAGATGTCAACATGAATCAATATGCTGCTTCGCCGTATGTTAGGGATTGCCCGCCCTCCTGGTCAATCTTTATGGAGGGTCTCCTTTCGGCCCTCATATCTTTCATAAAGGAATGAAATTACTTTTCCTGTGTCAAAGGTGAGAAGTCAAACATTTATGTACAGAAAAATCGTGAATTGCAAGAAATTCAAGTTTAGATCATATGATTAATCGAACAGCCATTTCTCTTCAGCCTTCAGCTACAAGAAGCTTGAAGAGTTTTGAGCAGCTTTATTTGGAAGTGCCATCAAGGGATTGAGCACTTGCCACTTTGGTACCAATATGTTCCCGATATAATTTAGTAGCTATATTTGTAATTTCGGAAACTGTAAACTAATCTGGCTCTTTTAAAGAAAGCATCAACATGATCTGGTTGATGAAGACCTTGCAGACTAAATCACCTGTTGACATCACCAAACCTATAACTCTGCCTCAAATTATTAATTTATGAAGGCGCATTAAGACCGGCATTCCTTCATGGAGTGCCAGGAACGGCAACACAACTCCAGCAGTTTCAAAATAGCGTGCTGTGACATAGTGTGGCACACACAACGATTTACAGAGGATAAAAATGATGTTATTCCTATCGAACTAACGATAGTAACTGTCTTTATCAAACGGATGCATTTTAAAGTTTTTTGACGAACCGACTATTCAGAACTCTGAACCCATCAGACAGCCACAGATGTGGTAAACACATATAAACCGCACTAGACTAGACTGGACTGATACAATACTACTTGTGAGCCCCATCACTACAAAAGTTTAAACATGTAAATACACATAACTCCCAAATATTCCTCTCCTCAGAGCAAATGAGATCCAAACCACTTTACCAACCCCTGAAATCAACACCACACCCCCATGGGGATTTGAAAAAAATTAAAAAGCATCAACCATTCCCCCATCTCAATGTGTGAACACCACTTATCATGATTTTTACAAAACTGTAAAAAATAGTTGAATTTGATTATTTTGAAAAATTGACAAATTATAATTAGATATTTTTATTTAATGGCCAATTAAGAAACACAATAGCTAATTAAAAAACACAACGGAACAGAACATTTTAACTGCAGTCATGTGTATGCTGGTATGGATGATCTGTCTAGCTCAGAAAGGTGAGGATTCAGTCATAAGATGTTTTGAAAGTTGGTAACAATGAAATCCCGCTAGTTACATTATTTCCAATGATGATTTACTAACGCGAAATTAAAAGTATTATTACCTAAGTATAAGAAAATGTAGATAAGTGTACATAATTTATTTTTTGGATTCATTATATATGTGTTATATATGTTCATTATATGTGGTCTTCTCAAAAACAGGTCAAATCGTGTTTCCAAGGGTTGTTTAGGCATTTTCTCAAATCTGTTAAATTGAGAAACAAATTCTGTATTAAATGTAACTTTTTTCCTCATTTTCCTATTAGTTTTGAAACCATTAATTTTATTATTTTATATAAAAAAATGACTAAATCCTTATTGATGATTCTTTTTTTTTATATACACAGTTTAATTACCTTTCATACAATTCTATATATAATTAACAATAAAATGCATGATAATGCATTATAACTTTCGTCCATGCATTTTCTCGTGAATATACTACATACATGAAAAGCTAATGGACTTTAAGGAGAAGCCATTAGGCAAGTTTCATCAAAATCGCTTGAGCCGTTTACGAGAAAATTGTAAATTCCATGATAGACTTGCCACTTCCTGTTAGTCCGACGCGCTGTATCTTTGCAGGTACTGATTCGATTTAAATGATTCTTTTTTGTTGTCTGGATGATTTAATTACCTTTCATACAATTATATACATAATATACCATAAAATGCATACTTGTTAACCAGAGAGATTCAGTTATAAGATGCTTTGAAAGTTTTAACAATGAAATCCCGCTAGTTATATTTTTCCAATGATGATTTATTAACGTGCAATTAAAAGTATTATTACCTAAGTATAAGAGAATGTAGATAAGTACATATTTTTTTTGGATTCATTATATATGTGGACTTCCCAAAAAAAGGGCAAATCGTGTTTCCAAGGATTTTTAGGCATTTTCTCAAATATTTTAATTCTGAAACAAATTCAGTTGTTATAAGTAATCTTTTAACTCATTTTCCTAATAGTTTTGAAACTATTAATTGTATTATTTTATATATAAAAAAATGACTAAATGCTCAAAATATTATTTCCTCACGTCATTCGAAGAAATAACTTTTGTAGCATTTCCATCAAATTCTCATGATCGGATCTAGAAATTTTTCCGGAAGAAGCAAACTTACTTCTGCCCCCCTTCTTTGATTCCCTCCATCCAATAAAAAATAACCGTACTATAATTGTATTTTAGGTATATATTTTGAAATAAATATCATCTCATAACATTAATGCATTTAATTGACTAATTTTGGTTAAAAAAAAAACAAATTACAAAAAAAATAAATAAAGTATTCAAATTATGAACATGTACGAATAACATTAAAATTTTACTTTCCAAACTTATTTTGCAGCGAAAATGTTTTTGATCTCATCATAGCAGCATGTTTGTAATCTATTGAGAATATATTCTGATTAGTTAATCATTGTTGAGTAATCATGCTTTTGTCATAAAAAGCCAGTCAGTAAAGGGTTGGTTTAATGCAAACAGTGGGGTAGAATTTCTTATTTTTTGAACTTATTTGTATGTGTACAAACATGGACAAAATAATGCTAACAAGGGTGACCTCGGGAGAAAATTTGGAAAACAAAAAATCTCGATTTTTTCTAACTTTTTTTTTGTTGCCTATGATTCCTAATGGCTACATTCCATGGAAAAATGTATTGTATAATAAATTAGAAAATATTAAAATTAATGAGTACAACGACATATTAATTCGGTTAAGGGGTGAGATCAAAAACCACGGTCCAAAACGACAATTTTCCTAACTTTTTCAAAAACTGAAACTGGCAATGAGTACTGTAAAGGAGTCTGTATTTTGGAAATAATTTGTCTCAGATTAAAACTCAGATTTTAAAGAAAAAAGTTGTAGAGCACCAAATTCCGCGCCCACCTCTAGAAATTGGTAGTCTCCTGGTTTCTGGGAGTGCATTTGAGTAAAAATGTTGGAATTTAATCCTCTACAAGATTGATTATCATGCATATTTCACTAAACTGTAATTAAGTTTATTTTGTTATTAAGGCGAAACAAAATCTAACCTTTTGTATTGTTTTTGGACATTTTTGCAGATTTTGACGGCTCCGTATATCAGTAGTTGCCGAATTTTGACGAATATTATATACAAAAATTGCCGGAAATTTAATATTCTTTAAAATTGTAAATAATATATTTTTACATTATATGAACTGAAAGCGAGTTATTGAGGAATAACTTAAAAAAGTACAATTTCTTAGCAGTTTTTCAAGATTGGAGAAAACGCACAATAAGGAAGAGGTCGAAAACTTGAATTTTTTACATAATACCTGAAAATTACTCCACATTTTGCAACCCAAAACGATATATCTACTGGGCTAATATACTAAATACCGGAGATCGGAATATGCCAGTTTCGAGAGGTTAACTGGGCCGAATTTAAAATTTTGATTCTCAGTAGACGTCGAATTTGATGAACTATAAATTGTATCTAATGAGCTCTTAGAATACTTATTCCCATGCTACAGACTCATGTATAGTACTCTGTAACAGTTTTTGACAAAGTTGGATAAAAAGTCGTCGACACAGAAATTAATTTTCTTTAATATATTATACTTTCGCACCGTTTAGAAATCATAGGCAAATAAACGAAACAAGTTCTAAAAGTGTTGCTAAATATGGCTGACCTTGTTGGGATCGCTGCTTACGCAGTTTTAATTGTATGCGTGGAAAAGAAGCGAAACTATGAACACTTCACATTTTTGGACCAAAGCTTCGATAAATATTTTTTCTAGGTACGCTTTTTACATTCTGGATTAGTCACTATGGTTACACTGGTTTATACACACCGAAAATCTTCTGTAAATAATAAAACGTCCTCTGTAGGTTACATCAAAATAATAAAACACAAAATAAAAAAAAAGTCGGAAGGAGGTAACTCAAAGAGGTGTCAACACCATGAAACAACCTCCAACATTGGCTCATTTTTTTTCTGTCTTCCATTTCAAACTGTGAGGTAAATTCGAGCAATATATATTTTTATTGAATTGTATCGCTTTTTGATTGCACTTGTTTTAGACTCATGAGAAGAAATTTACATATATTTAAAAAACAAGTAAGGATAGGATCAGGAATGAAACCATAAGGAAATAATTAAATATTCCTGTAATAAAATAAAGGAGACCCTGAAGAATAGACAGTTGGGATGGCACGGGCATGGGGAAAAGCGTCAGGTTTGAGAGGATGCAGAGTGAGACTCCCGTAGAAGAGAAAATGATGAGAAAGATCAACAAGCTGGACCCTCAGGACTAAACAGAGAAAACTGGAACCTTAAGCCAGCCCCAATGCCTAAAAGAGGAAGAGATATAGCTATGTACAGAGGGAGGAGCATTTTCCCCGACGAAACTGAAGGGTCAGAAGAAGAAGAAGAAGGCTTTCGTACAGTCGTGAGTAAAAAGAAGAGGAAGAAGAAGAAAGACTCCGCCATCCAACCGCAGCCGGAGGAGTCGTAAAGGAACGAAGGAAAGGCTAAGAGGAAAGGTAAGAAGACGGACGCACCCATTCTGATATCCTGGGAGAGCTAGTGGATCGAATTGCCCCCAGAATAACAGAGGGGACCATGTACGTCACCATCAGGGGTGAAAGTGAGAGGT
Organism: Rhaphigaster nebulosa; assembly: GCA_948150685.1. Classification (NCBI taxonomy): domain Eukaryota; kingdom Metazoa; phylum Arthropoda; class Insecta; order Hemiptera; family Pentatomidae; genus Rhaphigaster; species Rhaphigaster nebulosa. The sequence goes on from OX411306.1 coordinate 131,364,391, forward strand.
GGAACCCAGCTGATGTGTGGAGGGTTCTCCCTACTGAAAAAGAAAGAGAGGAAATAGGTGTAAAGGTGGACATAGTGAAATTAACTTATAATAATCGTAGCGTCCTGGTAAAACATAATAGCCGGAGGAAGCCAAACAGATCATGGAGTGGCAGACCCTAAAGGACAAAGGACTAACAGCGAGGCTGGCCAGGACGAAGAGACTGGAGAATGGTGGAGCCTGGATATCAGAGACTATCTTGAACCCCCTCTATGTCTCAAGTGTCAAGGATACGGGCACACCAAAGTCCAATGTAAAAACGCATGTGGTGTGGCAAAGAAGGGCATATCGTCAAGGACTGCCCGACGAAGAGTTTTCCTGAATGTAAAAACTTTGCAGCGGTGTGGAAAAAAGAAGAGGAAAGGAGGCAAAGCGTGGGCAGTCGGGACTACCCAGAACACCTCGATGAGTTGAGGAAACTGGCTAAGAGGACTTGTTATGGCTAGACTGAGGGTGCTGCAGGTCAACATGGCCCGGAAGCGAGTGATGGCTGACGAGCTGAGGACCCTCGCACGGCAATGTGACCTAATGGCTTTCCAGGAACCGTGCTGCCAATAAAACCTGGTGGCTGGATTGGGCGTAGAGTCGAGTGTGGTGGCCTTGGGGAGTGGAGAGAGGAGGCCTAGGGCACCAATAGTCATCGTCAACCCTTCAGTCGACGCTATGGAGCTGAAATAGCGTACAACCGCGGATCAAGCAGCATGCTATGTCAGATGGGGCAACATTTCCTTTATCCTGGTTTCATCCTACCTGCCGCCTCGAGAAAATATCGACGACAGCATCACCGCCATGGAGTCTGTTGCGCTCCGATATCGAAATGTGCTGGTTTGCTCTGACACCAAGTCATGGAGCACACCAAGTCAGGAGTCAACGAGGGATACCGTACAGAGTGGCACTGGACAAAGTGAAGCCGTCTTAGATGATGGAAGCTATTAGAGTGGGAGGTCGCCAGGCAAACACTCTGAAGGAGACAGCGATAATGTTTGTGAATTTCACATACCCCAGGGATGACCCGTCCCAGGACACAGAAGAGGATAGAATGGTAAGGCATTCAACTGAATATCCACCGGGACTAGTGTCCGCCATGGGACATTTGGAATCTTCGCATGGCGTTAGACTAATAGAGGACTGGACGAGAACCAGGACTTGATGGTGTCGACGCGGCAATCCTGAAGAATATTGCCAATCATATCGAAGAGGATTACCATCGAAGAATCCTTAGCATTTTCAATCAATGCTTGGGCAGGGGACAGTTCTCGAGGCTGCGACTTATATACAAAGGGAGAGGTAAGAATAAGGAAGAACCTAAGGCGTACCGATCCATATGCCTCCTCCCTGTTGTTAGTAAGGTCCTGGAATACCTAATCATCGACAAGCTGCGAGCCACCCACGACAATTTGGATCAACAAGAGGAAAAGGGACAGTGGACGCGCTGATGCTAGTGCGAAGGAACGCTGAGGAGTAGAAAGAGAAGTACGTGTTGATGATATTATTCGAAATATCCTCTGCCATCGATAGTATGTGGTGGCCTGTCGTACTCCAGCGGCTGCAGGAGTTTGATGCCCCCAGCAACATGTAATCCATCGTTAATAGTTATCTCACTGATAGTAGGGTAAAGGTGCGTGGTTGCGAGAGAAGGATTGAAAGAGGCTGCCAGCAGGGCTCCGTCCTCGGGCCAGCCCTGTGGAAGCTAGTGTTTGATCAGTTGTTGGGGGAACTGGAAGCTGAGGGATTTCTTGGGAGGGTTTATGTCGACAACCTAGCGGTTATAATTTCCGCGAATAGCAGAGCTAGACTAATCGGAGAGATGTGCCAGTAAGGTTACAGAATGGTGTGAGAGGCGAAAGCTAAGCATGGCCACTGCCAAGACGCAGGCAATGTTGCTGAGAGGCTCGGCAGATAGGATTCACCCTAACAGCGTGAACACAGGAACCATCTATAAGCGAGTCGTGCGGGGCATCCTGAGGTATGCATCTCCTGCCTGGAGTCGTTATCTCACACAAACGCAGAAGAAGAAACTGGTGACCATCCAGAGACTGGCACTGCTGAGGGTCACCAAAGCATACAGAACCGTATCGCACGAGGCGGTGCAGGTAATGGCCGGAGAGATGCCCTTGGATCTCATCCTGCGAGAGGACACCATCAAATTCGATGTTAAGTGGCAAGGGCTTGATGCGATTCCGGAGGGACTGCAGCAGAAGATAGGTGAGGAGCCTGGGAGATGGAAGAAAGTGTTGAAGGAGGACTCACTGGATGAGTGGAACAGGTGGTGGGTCACTTTTGAAAAGGGTACTACCGTTAAGAAGTTCTTTCCTACCGTCTATTCCAGGCTAGTGCCCATCCCGATTACTGGCCCTCACAGATTCTGACAGGCTATGGGGGTTTCCAGGAGAAGCTACAGAAGCATGGCAAGAATATCGATCCTTGCTGCCCCACCTGCGGTGTGCCTGATACAGCCGAGCAAGCAGTAATAGCCTGCGTCGCCATGGATGGACATCGGACCTGGCTATTCAGAAAAACCGGACTGTATGCCTTTGACGAGGCCGATTTCCCGAGGTTAGTAGAGGAGAAAAATTACCCCTTGTAATTGTGTATTATGTATTCATGGAATATATAGAAAGTTGGAGAGAGGTCGTGGGTCCCACACATTTCACTCTTGGTAGGAGACGTCCACCCGAAGAAGAGGAGGCTGCCGGCGCTGAGGAGGAACCGCAAGAAGAAGCTGAAATCTAGTGGCGGCACTGGGCAGTGCATAGAGGAGGCTCAGACTGGCAAGTCAAAGCCAGTACCAACAACACGAATCAGGAAGGAAGGACACAGCGGTGCAGCCCTTTTAGTAAACGGTGTGCTAAAGCGCACATATTCTATGGCTGCACCATAGAATACCCAAATATTGTTCCCCATAATTAAAGATAAACTTAAATTATTTATAAAAATAATTAATAAATAGTTTAAAAATTAATTTACAGTTTTATATGCGGTAGAGGCATAAGTGCATGCCATACGCTCCTGAAACCCCATATGCCAAAAATGGCCAGGAAGGAGGAATAAAAAAAATAAAAAAAAAATAAAAAAAAGAATTAAAAAAAAGTACGGGCATGTGTACAGAATGAGATCGAAATCCACGCAAATTTATGGAGACGAGTCCAGTTAGGACAAGACCTAGAGGAATACCTAGGCTTAGCCATAATAGCTATTTCCTGGTTGGGTCAAGCGAGAGGAAAGACATTGCAGGAGATGACTCTTGTGAGAGACAGAGATAGATGGAGATCCTGGGTTGGATTAATTTAACGCTAATAGGCACTAAAAGGAAGTTAAAAAAGAAGAAGTTATTTAAACATTAAATTGTGTAAAATTAATTTCTCCATTTTGAACTTTTTTAGAGAATGGCCCATTACGGTACCAAATGTCAATAAGGTTGGAACCTATAACGATGATGGAAGAGAGACATTGGCCTTGAAGAATTTTAGAATTGAAACCAAATAGAAGAAAATCAGTTAATGGGCCTAAAAAAATTCATGAAGAATGGAGGAAGAAAATTGGGTAGACAGAAAAGCATGGAAAGATCTTTTATTGCGAAGTTCCAGAAAACATTGAGAGTCAGCGATTATCGCAGTAAAATACATCTTTTCCCATTGCACATGCTTAGCTTACTAATCAGCGTTTTCCATAATTATTTATTAATTAACTAATTAAACTCAAAAAAATTTCTTGCGGAGGGCCCTCCTTTTGGTAAGAGGATTCCATTTTAGCCTCTTGCCGATGGTCCCCAAAGCAGCCAGACTGGGACTGATTGGAAAAGATTATGCCGAACGCAGTGGGTAAACAGTTTAATGCTAGACCATCAAATACTTTCTTGAGTATCTATGTTGTAGTAATTAAACAAAGAATAATATCTTTTATTACTTTATTAGCAAACCAAACATTAACACAACAATAAACTTCGATACTCTTAATTAATTAACATGCTTTTTTTTATCTACAAAGTTGAAGCTTGCAAAAGGTATATTAATAGTAAATATATCGACAACAAACTCCCCCACCAGAGAAAACCCCGGAGGAGAGTTCATCATCATGGACAAAATCGAACATTATGACAGGGTCTTTTTTTTCGGAGCCCTTCTCTGATGGCTGCAGTTGGTCCACGCTGAAGCTGCAACTCATCTGACGTCTCGCAATTATTTTATGTTGACATAGATTCAAGGAGAAACACGTGTTTAAGCCGGTTTATTGTAATCCTTGGTTTGGTCCTCTTTATCTCCATATCGAAGTATTTGTTAGCGCTTTTGAGAACAAGATGATGTCCTGAATCAGGTGGTACTAGCGTAGACTGAGAAGAATCCCAGCGTAGAAAAACGCGAGAGCACGTTGTTCTGTGTTCGACCTCCTGTAGGTTGTGCGGGTTTCAAATCTTTTATGGTATTCTGGAATTGAATAAGGAAATCAGCTGGATTAATATAAAGATTAATCAGCTGGATTAATATATTAATGAATTAATATAAAGCCACTATTGTTAGAGCTACGGTCGAGGCAGTTTGGTCAGCTTGGTGTAGCTTCTAACCATCGAGAGAATCTGTCCACTACTGTGAGAACACAGCGAAAGCCTTTGATTGGTAGCAGGGAGCCGACAATACACATTTATGCTCCTAAACCGTTTAATGTGAACAAGAAATTCAACAAGAGATGGACGAGTGTGGCGATGGATTTTGGTACATTGGCATTCCGAGCAGACTTGAGTCCAGTTCTTGCAGTATTTTATGCTGAAACACCGACATCCCATCATACAGTCCTTTCAGTCAAAAGTAAAACATAAAAATTTTCACGCACAATTCATGGCACAAATGATGTACTTCACACGAGACTATGCATACTAATAATTTCAGACACTAGAATACTGTAATAATTTCTACCAAAGGCTGACATGCAGCATGAACACATTGACAGAAATAGCTAAATGTTCCAGAACATCTTGAACCCCCGACGACAGCGGAAGTGGTGGCCTATATATGTGCTGAATTAATTGCCTGTCCTGAGTTAAGACGCGGGGTAAAATTATAACAAATTTTGAAAGTTGTTGATGAATATTGATGTTGTCCTATTTGTATAAAGTGATTCAGGTTGGTAAATACTGATAAATGATGATGTGGTAGCCAAACACACTGCTCTGATGATTCCTTCTTACTGCTCCTTCCAATTACCATGCTCCACTCACTACTTTCGTTAATTACAATTTACCCGTTGTTCGAAAAGCGTTGAGGTGACAATGAGATAAAATTGGGGATATATCGAGAATGGAGACGGGGCAATATATAAGATACAGAGACTCATTAAGATAGGAATACAGAAGGTGTGTGGCTGGAGTAGGATTTAAAATTGAAATGACTGAGACTTAGGGACTCCCTAATTAACCACCCCACACTTGTGGGATCTGCATAGCCTTATCTCGCCGGGTAATGAGCCTAGGACCTCCGCCACTTCCAGATCGCCATCTCCCCTCTGGTCCGGCCGGCTTCCTGTCTCTCTCTCAGGGCTCTAAATGAGCTTTCATTTTATTTCGTTAATCGAATAAGATCGATTTGGTATTTGTGTGGGCATGTCTTTATTTCCATCTTGAAACTAGGATAAAACTTTAACAATGATTTACAGTTCCTTGCCCTCATTGTAAAAAGTAAATGCTTCTGAAATTATCGATGGCACAGGGCCTACTTCTCGTCATATATGTATATGTTGAACATATTTTTAATATAATGTGCTGCGATCCATCTACTTAATTAATGGCTTTTAACATATTTCCTATTGTAATACTTAAATGACAATGAAAAACTGGGTATTTTTAAATTATTTTTTTTAGCATTGATCTTTGATTTTGAATTAACCAATTTTATTCTAAAACATGTGTAAAATATTTTTTTTATTTTTTGGTTATGAATAAAATTGTATTATATTAAGAGGTCATGCAAGGAGTTTATTGGAATTGATAAAAAAAAGGTAAAATAGATTGGGAAATATAAAAATTAATTAATGATTAAAAAAAATTAATAAATAAAATTACATATTGGTGAACAGATGAATTAAAGAGAATTTTAATGCACCAATGTACGTAGACATTTTTTTTTAATGTTTCTGAAGGCTTCAAGAAATTCGCTCATATTTATTAACTGACGTTTTTGGTAATTTTCGAAAATCAGTTAGAAAATTTCCATCCTGAAGCAATAATAATTAATTCTTTAATAAATGATGGTATTAACAATGATCAGATCATATAAACCACTTAATAAGGAGTTTACAATATACTAACATAGTATATTATTTTTAAGTTCTCTCATCTCAAATTGACAAATACTGAGTGGATATAACCGCCATCCAGGAGATCCGCTGGACCGGCAACGGGCTACTAGAAAAAAGATTTATAATATATTACAGCTGTCACCACAGATACCACACATTCGGGATTGGCTTCATTGTTCGAGGATGGATGAGGAATCAAGTCGTTGGGTTTAATCCAATCAATGAGCGCCTCTGCATATTGCGCATTGAAGGAACCTTCTACAACTACAGACTTATTAGCTGTCAGTCTCCGGCAGAAGCATTCGATGATGAAGAGAAAGATGCCTTCTACAATTCTCTTGAAAGAGCATACGATAGCTGTAAAGAAAACACCAGAAGATGATAGAGGCACACCTAAGTAGTTATAATACATAACTGTTTCTGTAAGTTCTCCTTGATAATAAAACTTTTTTAATTTTTTTTGTTTGCCTTTGTAAAAGTAAATGATTTTTGTTTCAGTAAGATTTACTTCTAAATGATTTTCTTTCGCGTATGAGGAGCATTTTTTATTGGTATTGATGTAGGAAGACGAGAAGATAGCCATATCGTCTGCATAACAGGAGCCAAGTACATCAAATTTCGAATTTAATCGCTCTTTAGTAGTAATTAGTAGGTAGCGCTCTTTTTTTTAAAGTAATTATCCATATCAGATATATAGAGACAGAAAAGGTATGCAGAAAGAACTTCGCCCTATAATACCCCTTTGATCACTCCTATCTCATCAGATAGCATTCCTTCTGTTTTTTATAAGTCTGATAATTTTCCCACTTAGTCCCCGAAATTGTAACTTGTGCCATAAAACATTATGATTTACGCTATCAAAAGCGCGTCTAAAGTCAACAAAAATAACAAATAAGTCACTATCAGAATATTCTAATTTCAATTCTGTTAGGCAGTTCATTAGAAACAGGTTATCCAAACACGATCTTTCTTTCCGAAATCCATTTTCTGTTTCAGGTAGAATATTTTTTTTTAATTTTCTCATACTGTTAGTCGATCTAACAAAATTTGGGTAAAAATCTTAAGAACACTATTCATTAAGGAAATGGGCCGGTAGTTGTCAGGTTGATTTCTGTCCCCTTTTTTATAAATCATGGTTATATTTGTTTTTGTCCATTTATTAGGAATGTTTTCGATCGTCAGAATTCTATTGAACAGTGAAACTAGGTATAACTGCCAGTTTCCAGGGAGGTTTTTGAAAAAATCGTTCGGTATATTATCTGGTACTGGAGCTTGACCAGATTTTATTTTATTTAAAGATGAAAGTAACTCATCTAGTGTAATTTCACGGTTAAATAATGGATCTGTTATTGTTAGAGCAAAATTATGACTTATACATCTCTGCCCGTTGAAAGTTTTAAGATATTCGTTCCATTTTTCGGGGGAAATTGTGTTCTAATTGAATTTTTTAACTTTAAAATGATTGATTGTTTGCCAAAAATTGTTTGTTTCTTTATGATTACCCAGTGTATCGATTATTTTAAGTTTATACTTCGTTTTCTTTTTTCTACATACATTTCTATAGAAATGTTTCGCTTTTATATACTCAGCATTTATGGTGTTGTCATAGCCGCTATCTTTAAACAGTTAAAATTTACTTTTGATATTATATTTCGCGGATTTAATATTAAACCATGGGTTATAGTGCTGGATTTTTTATATTTGCTAGCGGTTGTTGTGGTAGTCAGTTGTAAATAATTAGTGGTTTCTTGAATTTCTAGAACAATATTTTCATAGATATGATCAACATTCAAACTGGTGACCTCCGACTCGAGGTGAGTGGGTCATTGATTCTTTGAAAAATATAGCTTTTTCAGGTTACCATTTGATAAGTTGAGTGCGTGGTATTGGTTTGTGGTTTGTACCCACCTTATATTCTATCGCCAAATTTAGTTCTGTTTTTAACGGGAGATGATCTGAAATGGAGGTAAAATCAGGTACTGATAGATGGTGAATTTCGTGTAGAAAATTCAAATTACACCATATTAAATCGACTACACTTTGCCCTTTATAATTAATGCTTGTAAAATTACCGGGAGAGTCAGAGGGAGCCCTACCGTTAAGGAGAAGGAAACCTTCGTTTTCCATAAGTTCATTCAATATTCTTCCTAACCTGATACGGCGCCGAGTGAAGTGTGTGCCAAATAAGTAGTCAACAACAACGCAGAGCAAGATCGAAGTGGCATAGTACTGGATACTTAGAAGAAAACACATTTTAAACTAAATTAACCAAGAAACTAAAAGCAAAAATTTAAATTTACTTAACTTATCTGAAAATCTTACAACTAGAGACAAATCATTATGGATTGCCACTAAAAAGCACCTGAAGTTCAGAGAGTTTAAGAGACCAAAATTTGGTCAAGATCGACGAAGAAAAAGCCCAGGTATTTGGTCAACACCTTTTTAAAACTTTTAATTCACATTCTGATATCCTTAATTCAATTCACCTTGGATAAATTGAAGCAGAATTAAATATTCCTCTCCAAATGACCCTACCACCTAAAGCATTCGATCATCAAGCACAGATTACCCTCGCGCATAACTCCTTGACACTATTTAATTACATCTTTTGACCTATTACATCATCTTAAAATTTCTTACTCGAAAAGCTATTTTGTTCCTCACGTGTATTTATAATACTGTCCTACCTCTCTTATATCAAATATGGGAAAAATCCTGGAAAAAATTATTCGGAAACGCCATTCTGCATTCAAATCACCTAATCCCAGGTCACCTGTTTGGATTCAGAACATTCCATTTCACTATCCTTCCACAGCAATATCATTGTGGTGGAGGATTTCATCTCGGTATTGGAGTGCGGATTGTACTGCTCGGGCGTCTTTTTCGGAGTAGAACGGGCTTTTGACAGAGCCTGGCACCCGGGACTGCTTTTCAAATGGTATCAGAAGGGTATCGAAATTGAAGAATTAAAATAAATTCCAACAAATCCTATCAAATCACCTTTACCCTTCGTCGTAAACCCATGACTTCTTGTCCTACAGTATTGTATAATGATATTCTACTTATCCCTGTTGAACAAATCCGCTACCTTGGGCTCCATCTTGAATATCTTGGAATCCTCATACAAGACTGAAACGACAAATTTATACATATATTGTAACGCTCTACAAATAATACTAGTTTTGGCGAGGATAGAGGTCCTTCGAGAGGTCCTTATAACAAAAATAGTCGGTTTTTAAACGCTTGGCTAGCTCCTGCCTTAACGATTTCGGCTACTTACTACAGCACATACTAAACAAATATTTTAAGCTTCCAACTAATTATAAAAGGCTCGTTTATAAGAATATAATAAGGCCTTCTTCGAGTTGAGCTTTGGGACTTCACGAAGCCGTCGAATCTCCCTCGTATTCAATCCTTGCAATCCAAATCCCTTCTTAAAATCCTCATTACTCCTTACTTTTTCACATATAAAATCATCCGTAATGTTTTATAAGCTCCATATCCCGATAATCCTCTGAAACGTCTGAGCGTGCAGAAGGCCTCGGGATCTTCTAATTTACAATTTTTATTGTAGTGCTACCAATGGGTAATTTCGCTAAATGTCTGTGCCATGTCAATATATAAAAATTCACATTTACTTATATTTTTTAGTTAATATAGTTGTAAATTTCAATAAATAGAAAAAATACAAAAATATTTGTTTTGATCCATTTTTTGATTAACTGTACTCACTATCCATATAATTAAATCAGTGTTCTCTGTTTGTATCGCTGGTCCCATGTTAAAGTTACGAAAGTGAAAAATTCAATTTTTTGTTTTTGTTATTTTTCGTAGACATTTCGGTTAATTCAACCTGTAATAAAGTTACGAATCTGTTAAGGCCTGATAAGCAGAAAGTGCTGAAATTGCAGTTGCATTTTTATGAAAAACGTCTTAAAGTCTTAAGCGTCCATGTTAAAGTAACAAATTACACATGAGACTATGAGACAAAAAATACAACACCAACAAAAAAAATATTAAAATAATCGAAATCGGTCCTTAAACACAGAAGAATGTAAAAATTTTTTTTTCCTTTTCTGAAAATTAATATTTTTCACACTCGTAAGTTTACGACGATACATTTGGTGAGTATTGTGCTGCGTCTACAGCGACCCTTGGATAAATTAATCATAGATAAATTATTTACATATTAAATTTTGTTTAATTACCAAGTATTTTATTTTTAAGTTTATCAACGCTTCTCTGACATTTTTACATTTAGATATATTCCGATAAAAGTAGTGTTGTGACTAAGAATTCTCAGCCGGAGGTTATTTACCTACATATACGGATATTTTTAAGATGTATTTTGTCAACATTTCGAACTAAAATCTAGTTCTTTACATTTGATTTTATTCTACGCCCCTTGATAGCCAAAACACCTCAGAATTCATTCCAAACGGTGTTAAGTTAATACTAGACTTACTTCATTGGTACTCATGAGTAGCTTCTTGATAAAGTAATCAGCGGTCCTTTGCAGAAAATCAAAAGTTAGGTTACAAAGAATTACATTCCATGCAAAAATGTAGACTATGTGCGGATACAAGAATATGTGTAATAATGATAAGAACTAAATGATACGCTTCCGAATAAACTATTTAAAAATATTAACAAAACAACAACAAAAAAAAATCAACTAAGCAAAACAACAATGCAAACAGCCAATAATGCAATATTACTACCAACAAATATTTCATTTACAGTTAAAATATTTGTACATTTTACAATTTCAAATCAATTTTGTTATCAAACTTTTTAATTCCTTCTTGTATTTATCGAATGAATTGAGCCAAGTCCTTTCAGTAAGATGTTATCAATTAATTTATATCTGTTATGTTTGTATAGCCTGCAGTCCTAAAGTATATGAGCAAAATTTTGTATAGTCTGTTGGTCGCGTTCACCCATGCCATCTATCAATCAATTAAATATTTTTAAGTAATGTTTTATTTGTTCGTGTTCAGTTTGAAGTTATCTAAGTTTGTAGTTTTATGACTGTATTTAGTCATTTTTCTCCCCGAAATCAATGGAATAACGCTCTAGATTTCTTTGCCAATGTCCATTTTATATTCCACTTGGTAATTCTGTTTTTTTTTTGTTATTTTTTACTTTTTTTACTTTTTTTGGCTTAAGACTTCCATTGAAGTCCTATACAGCCCCTCTTGGCAATAATGTCCTCTTTACAGTCATCCTTGATATTGGATATCGCAGGCAAAAGTGTGAAACCAATTTATTCCAACATCGATAAATAAATAATTAATTATTTATTAAATAACGTTTTAATTCCAAATTTTCAAAGAGAGACAAAAAACGTTAAAAAAAATTAAATTTTCATTACATTGAGGTGTTTTTTTTAATAGGATGCACAAACAAGTGATGTACTATCGATTTAAAAAATGACAATTATTTGCATACAATTTATAAACAAAAGTTCGAAGAAAACATAAGAAATACTCCTGCTGTAAGCGGTGACAAAGAGGTAGAAACTCAGTGGAACGAGTTGAAGATATCAATACCGCCGAACAGAGCGGAAGCCTCTAAATAAATACTGGTTTGATGCGGAGTGCGATGAGGTAAGCAATATACAATGAACCAAGTGGCTGGGTAAGACAGACTAAGAACTATAAAGGCATAAGCCGGCTGAACACATCGAACAAAGATTTCTCTAGAACCGCCTACTGCCATATGTTGTGCGCAAGTTGGGAGATTACCAAGGAGGTTTTAGGCCCAATAGATCTACCATCGATCAAATCTTCTTCTTGCGGCTGATGTTTGAGAAAATGAAGGAATATCAAAACACTATGTGGCTGCTATACATTGATTTTAAGGCGGCCTACGACTCAGTTTTGAGAGAGGAATTGTTCCAGGCAATGAAGGACATGAATATTTAAAAATGAATAGACCAGTAATGTGCACAATGAACAAGCTGCAATGTTAAAGTCAATTGCAAGTTAACCAGCACATTTCAGATAAACGCTGGACTCAGGCAGGATGATTCTCTAGCCACACTACGTTTCAACGTCGTACTAAAAACTAATGTAGCAAGAGTCTGTCTGGATGAGGGAGGTAATATCTTCTACAAAAGAACCCAATTATTAGCATATGCAGATGATGGAAGGATAATTGTAAGGCCTCTCCTTAATGTCAAAGATACCTTTGGGAAGCTGGAAAGGGAAGCCTGGAGATTGGGCCTAAAATAAATGAAGATGAAGATAATAAGGAAAAAAAAACCGTGCGCCCCCAGATGTGTTACACAATTGGAAGTGGTTGGACCACCTCTATAGAATGGATGATATGGCAGAACCGTCAAAGGACTGGGTTGTCTAGAAGGAGTGAGAGCTCGAGGGAGGCCGCGAAGCAGATGGAAGGACAGCGTCTCAGAGGGCTTCCGATATCTTAACGTGTCTCTGAGACATTCTGCGGACCGAAAAGACTGGGCAAGCCTAACTGTCTAGTGCGTATTCCGTGCCTATAAAGAAAGAAAAAGAATTTACAATTATGTTTTGGACTTACCTTGTGCCAACGACATTGTGTTTTTGTAAGACACATTGAGG